>RCWM02000477.1:302500-844081 GCA_003667255.2 Euschistus heros | reverse complement strand
ATTTAAAAATAAGAATTAATGTTTGCAAATATATTTTAATTATTAATTATGAATTTTAGAATTATGAAATGTAATGAAGTGAGAGGGTAACAGGATTTATGTATTTTTGAAGTGCTGAGGGGTATATAATTAATTTGTCCTTATCCCTTTCTGCAATTTGGTGGATATGGATTTTCTTTTTCACATTTTTCTATCGTAAATAGAGCTACACTCTCCTAATGCTCATTACTTTGTCACCAAAAAACTATCTTCATTAAAGACGTTTAAAATATGTGACATTTGTTGCGAATTAGACCAAACTAGACATCAATCCGTTTCATAGTGTACTAGATATCTACTCAATCCACACAGTCTCTCAACTTGGTTTTTCCATATTATATTCCTACCCACCCATACTAGAAATTTATTGTTTTTGTTTTCAACGCTTCTTCTTTATCCAGCGTTTGAGAGAGAGCCTTTCTCTTGGACAGGGGTTCTATACCCAAACTTTTATTAAATGCTTCCAGTGGCTAGGTTGCTAGTTGCTATGTCAGTGCTTCACCAGCAATATTCATGTTTATGTATATTTATTAATCACTTTGACTGTAGATTTTGTTGTGTGGTGTTTCAGTTTTGTACCTTTCAATAAATGCGCTAAATAAATATAAGTACAAACACTCTTTTACATTTGAGAAATTTTTATAATAACTGATTGTTATTAGTTAGAAAGTTATTTTATGCAATAATAAAGATACTTTTTTTAAGACGCACCTCTTCTTTAAATTACTTTACGAATCAGCTATACTTTACCTACAACATAGTGTTAAAAAATATTTAATTATAAAAAAAAATTATTGGTGTTGGCTTTAACTAACTGTTAGTTTACTCCTATCGCTAATCATTCGCAATCATAATCGCAAAATATTTTTAAAAAAAACGTAATAAAAAAAGCACAAAATTGAGTTTAAACTGTGGTAGTGAGGTAGAAGTGTATCTCCGATCCTAAACGTGAGATAGTAAAATGAAGCCTCTGCCCATGGCTGTTAAGTTTTTATAGGTCTAATAATTTTTATAGTAATAGACCCTATGATATCTACTTCCTCCGTTTTAGTTTGTATTGAACCCCATGGGATGTTTTTTTATTGACAAATTCCAGAATTATGCTCGATCTAGAAAGGTAGTAAATCTTTCTAAAGGTGAGGTAAGGGGGGAGTTCCTGCTTTTTATAACTATATCCGTTAATACTAATTGAGAAGATGCATTGCTACCTCTGAGGCACCACACTAATTGGATGTGAGGTCTTATAGCTCTACCAACCCACCCGAAACGGCCGTGAAGACCTCTGAATTAAAAACCCGCCGTATGTGTTTCGACGGCTGATCTAGAAGATAGTGCTCATGGGTAGCCCGGTCAATTTGTATTGGAACTACCTCTCAGAATCCCTTTCCGATGATTTACGAAGTAGTGCGATGAGGACATATGATTAGTAGCAATTAACCATGATATGTTTTGAAGATAGATTAATATTTTAACACAAAAAAAAAAAAATAAATACAAGAAAATTACTAAGTTAATACTTTAATGCCGGGAAACCTCCGATTATCCTGATCTAGTTGGGTCCGAAAATTGAATCCAGGATACCCAAAAATTCGCGATACGTAAATTATTACTATTTGAGCGTTATTGAAATAGAAAATACAGACATAATCTAAATGGTTTATAGCTCGTGTATTGTATTGTGAATAATTTAAAATATGTGGCTGTTTATAAAATTATGATTGTATTTAAACAAAAAAGTTCAGTTACGATATGTCGGAAATCGTGGATGTTTCCACGCACTAGAACTCTCCGCCATTTTTTTTCCCCTGATTACGCCTTCCTAAGACGTTCTACAATGGACCACTTTTCTGACAAAGGTACAAGCACGTTTTCTTTCAGGTGGCATAACTCTTACGAGTTGTAATGTATATTATATAAGACCACTCGGCCGCCACCAAACGCCGCTTAACGATAGTGTAACTCGGCCAGACTTTTTTCCCCAGGGAAAAATTCCTATTAATCAGGATTCCTATTTTAACAACTCGAACTGGGTACGCGGAGTGAGGCAGGGGGATGCTCTTTGCCTTTAACATTGGCCCCCCTGCCGAGAAAGCGGTACGTATGTCCGAACACTCCCAACTCCACGTAACAACCCTTTTTAACAGTACAGTTCAGCTTCTGGGATACGCCGACGACTTTGATATTGCTGCTCCGATCGGAACAAGCACTGAGAGAGGCGCTTCTGGGCCATAGAAGAGATGCAGCAAAGAAACTTGGGCTACACATTAATGAAGCTAAGACACAAGTACATGAGAGTCGGAGGAGATGGACCGGGGTATGGTCCATTTGTGGCTGGACCATATAATTTAGAAAATATAAGTAGCTTTGTCTACCTTGGGATCAGAGATCAACTCTGGAACGACAATCTCTCAAGAAAGTCAACAGCAGGATAGCGACAGCGAGAAAGTGCTACTTTGGCCTTGCAAAGCATTTTAGAATCAGGTTCCTGTCTAACAGGACCAAGATCGCCCTCTACAAAAGCCTTGGTCCGTCCTATTTTTAACTTATGGATCAGAAGCATGAGCCTTTAAAAAACAGGATGGAAATAGGCTTCTGATCTTTGAAAGATCAATTTTGAGTAAGAATTTTTTGGTCCTATTAAAGAGGGTGGAATTTGGAGAAGAAAGAAATGCCGAACGTTGGCTGGTCAGTAATGGGGATACAGACTTGTAAAGTTTATCAAGATAGGACGACTTAGATGGGCCGGGCACGTCGTACGCATGAATGACGGCGATACCCAAGAGGATACTGTCGGGAAGGTTTGCTCGGGTGAAGAAAAGTTGGCTGGCCAAATGTAAGATGGGAGGATTCGGTGACATTGGACACACGGACTCTGCTGGGTAGTCCGGAACTGGAGACCTGCTGCTGCTAAACGAAATGACTGGCGAAGCTTTTGGAGGAGGGGCCCAGTCTCGGTGACGGGATGTAGAGCCACCGATGTAGTCATAGTTTAGATTCGTAGAACCGGTTTGGGTGAGTTGTTCAACTTGCTTATTTCCTAGTAGAAAACATTGGCTTGGTACCCATTGGAATGTCAACTGGATTTCATTTTTAATTAGACTGCTAATTAGTTGCCTAGAATTGGAAACTACAGGGTGATTTTTCAGTGCCATAATATTGATCATACCAATGTTGACCATACGTAATGCGGTATGGCGCTTTTACTCAACGTTGTAAACCAGCATTTTCAATTTCACTAAATTTAAAATTGTACCACTTTAAAAACAAGATACAGGAACATATAAAAAGTTTATATATGATATGTAAATTGTAAAAATTAATTAATAACGTGTGAACTCCTGCCTTATTTTTCTTCCGTTTTAGCACTTAATGTTATTAAGTTAGTGGAAATTTTTAAAAATTGTTAGTGAACCCTTTCGCTATCGCAGTTATTCAGAGTGTTCTTGCTCTAATACTTTAGAAGTTGAGAAATAAAAAAATATAAGTTTGTTAAGATTTTCAATATCGTCAGGGAACCGGCTGTTTTGAGCACGGATTGACCAGGGTGGTTTTTCCTTACATAAATAATCAAGATTATAATCATAATAAACTTAATTATATTATTAATTACCTAAAATCACAACGTTTTACTCACGTTTTCAGTAAATCAGCAATAATTAGACAGAATTATTTTATAATTATTGCAATATTAATATTATTGCCCCTAATCCCTTGGAAGGCAAGCTCAGGATTACATCAATGCCTCTCAGGAGGGGGTTGGGCGAAATGTTTTAAGTAGTTAACAGCAAACTACAAGTGATGTAGTTAAAATGGAGTAACAACTAACCTCCATGTGTAGTCTAAATTATTACTAAATATAATAAATACACTTTTATCTACTTCTAACTACCGTAGATAAATTAGTCAAATACATAAAAGATATATTATGATCATTTTATAAACTTTTATGCTGAAGGAGATATAATAATTATTTAAACTTTTATGCTGCAGAATATAATAATTATTTAAGTATTTATTTGGCATAACTCCTATTATATTAACATTCCTAGCTACATGTTTCGGAAACAATGTTCCCATCTTCAGGCTTCAAAATTTTTTTATAAAATACATCAATCTATATCATTATATTAATTAGTTTCACAATTATATAAATAATGCCATTAACCTATTAATCTGTAATAATTTAACTTTGTCTCTTCTATGTCCATGTTACCAGCCATTTTACTGAGAAATATTTATTACTTGTTTATTTGATGGTCTTATTACTATCTGCTTAAACTATTTAATATAGTGATTATAATATTTTTATTTCTGTTGCATTGTCACTAATATTCACTTATTTAATTTTTTTTAATTGTATTATTTTATTCATTTATATAAATATTTTATAAGAATTATTTGATTTAATTAAATTATATTTTTAATTACTTTATTGGTTCCGATTTTATATGGTATAATGATATAGATTAATGCATTTTATAAAATCTTTTAGAAGCCTGATGATGGAACATTGTTTCCGAAACATGTATCTACAAATATTAATATAATAGGAGTCATATCAAATAAATACTTAAATAATTATGTTCATAATAAAAATAAAATTATAATTATAATTACAGAAAATTATATTTATAATAAATGAAAAAATAGGAGTTTAATAAAATGAAGAAATATAAATGCTCCGTGTGTCCAAATAGTTTTAATTACTGCCCTGTAAATGAGTCTTTAATAATGAATCGGGAGGTTGAAACTTTTCTTTAGTAAATGTTGAAGAAGTCAAAACGACGGGCAGTTTCTTGTAGTTTTTAAGTTTGTATGAAAATGAATTATTAAAGGAAAAATTGGTTGCATAGAATAAGTTTATTGCCATTTATGTATCTTGTACACATTTATCAAAGATATTTTTTTTTCAGAAAACTTTTCTGAGAGCACGGAGATAAGAATCGTTGCGCTGTTAAAGCACCAAATTTCTAGACCTTTTTGTTTTTTTCTTTTTTTACACAAAGAGTTAAGAGAAGCGTGGAAAAACTGAAAACAGACCTAATAAAGGACGTGGACTGTAATAAACTCTAGATTCATAAGAAAAATAATAAAAACATTCAACCCGGGAAAGTTGTAACTTTTTGAGACAACATATGGTAGTCCTCACAAATAGGACCCGGAATAGTGAGAGGGAAATTGAATTTATATTGACAACTTTTTTTCGGTTTTTAATAAACAATTAACCTTTGTGATATTGAGCGTTTTTATTTCCCCTTGTCGATTATTTTTATAGAAATAGTTTTTTTTGCCACAACTGTGTTTTCTATATATATATCTTTACCAAATATGAAATTATCAAATATAATAATAATCTCAAATAATCTGCCCCTTTTAATCCTTTGTATAGACTTGAGTCAAGAAACAGGAATAGTATGAAAAAATGTCTTCTTTTATAAAGAACGTATTTCTCATGCTGATATTCATTTTTATTTTCAATTCGAAAATAAAGGATTGTGAAATCGGTTTCGCAACGTTGTTTAAATAAATTCTTTGTATTGTTATTCCATCACCAGTATCTATATTAAAATCTAATGCTGTAAAAAAAAAAAAAAAAACGACGAATTTGAAACTAATTGAATCATGTAACCATCCCAGATGTAATAAGATATCTATTGGAATCGATAACATTTCTCGTCAATGTTAGAAATAAACGAACGAGGGTAGAAGATACTGTCACAGTGAGTCCGAATTTTCTCATATTTCAAAGTTAGATTCCGATTCATTTTGTAGGTAACTTTATCGTAATTGAAGTTTCGTAACGAACGACACGTTAGGAAGCACAAACTTATTTCTCAGTTTCTGAAAAACAAGTTATAGAATATTATGAAAATAAACTTCTAGGAAAGTCCTACTACTTGATACAATTATTTTCATCAGTTATTGTCAATTCTCCAATTTTAAAGAAAAATAGTGTGAGTGGTGTTTATGTATGTTTCTACATTAAAAAAAAAAAAAAATATATAATAATCTATATATATAATAATATATAATATATATATATAATATATATATATATATAAAAAAATAATAGACAAGATATATGCTCGTCATTATAGACTACTCATTATACATTTACTGGACAAACGTTCAAAGGTCCGAATTAATTACAAATGATTTATTTACATGACTGTAGTCAGTCCTATTTGGACGTACGGAGTTGAGCTTTGAGGCTCCACTAAACCATTGATTTCATCTCGTATCCAATCCTTACAATTCAAAATCCTTCAGAACATCCTAAATGCTCCTTACTTTGTCACCAATAAACTTATCTATAAAGATCTTACTATTTCATATGTTGTTGTGTCAGCCCAAACCAGATAACTATCAATTCATAGTAAGCTCCATAATCACTCAAATCCGTTAGTTTCTCAACTTGCTTCCCACTTTATTCCTGATAATCCTCCGAGGCGTCTGAAAAAAAGATGTAGTAGTTCTTTTTAAGTTTTGATATGTTATTGTAATGGTTATCAGAACATTTACTTGATGTACATATTTGTGCAGTTGTAAATTTCATTAAATTGATATAATATAAAAAAAAAGATATAAGTTATTTATTTACATAACACAATTTCGTTCGTATAGGGTACTGTGTTCACTACTGAGGTAAGGGTTTAAGGAATTAATGGTACCTACGAGTACTTCAGGGTGCCTTCAGTCAGGCGCGAACTCGGGACCAGGAGATTGGTAGTTAAGTGTCTTACCCAGTGAACTGCCTTACTCCTAAAATTAATAAGTAGGAATAATTAATATGACAAACTAAAATATACACATTGGTCATTTATATGGACAGGATCCAATGAAATAAGTTAAATTTAAGGATTAAGTTTTAATATAATTGTAAATAAAATAGGATCGTGGTTAGAGATATTTTTCATAAATTGTTAAAAAAACCAAAAAAAAAGTCTTAGGAATTTGCAATTTTCGTTTTTAAGCTGACCTTTGAAATTTCCAATTTGGATTCAGCATCTCAAAAAATAATTTTTTTTTTTGTATGATGAGAATAAAATTAAAATTTTTTAAAACTGAAGTATATTTGTTAAAACTGTTTCTGAACAGGATGTATTTTATCTCATGGTCACTAAGGACGTAAATGACCTTGTTTTTCGATGTGACTGCTCAATTTGTCGAAATTATTTTGTTGCCTATTCTAAATCTGTTTCGTCTCCTTTACCTTCACATTGAAGAGGCCATCCCGATGAAATATTTTAAACATTTGGAATTGCCTATTTCACCCAATCCCATCCTATTCTTACCCTGATTCTGTTATTCACCTTGATGGGGAAAAATAAGGGCTGATTGGCGTTCCCATTCCTCATAATGCGCAGTAATGAACCTTGATTTTATTAGTATTCATTCTTCTAGAAATATCTTGTCTGGTGTATTTTTTTCAATCTTTTATTTTTA
Organism: Euschistus heros; assembly: GCA_003667255.2. Lineage (NCBI taxonomy): Eukaryota > Metazoa > Arthropoda > Insecta > Hemiptera > Pentatomidae > Euschistus > Euschistus heros. Next base: position 836,596 of record RCWM02000477.1, on the reverse strand, counting down.
GATGATTGCTCAGTAAATTATTATATGTTGAAGGACATGTAAATTATGTTTTTTTAAATTTTTGTGTAATTATGTTAAAAGCATGAAGGAATATATTATAAATTTAAGGATGCATTAAATAATACAATGTAGTTCAGCTGATTAAATATGTAAGACCTATATATATTTTAAAATAAAATATGAAACAATTGATGCCATAGTAAAATTTAGCAATATCAGTATAAGTAAAATTTCAATTTTATGAGCCAATTTTAAAAGTATGTAATTGTGACCAGCATTATTGTTAATGTGTTACAAATATAATGAAGTATTGTGGCCAGTAAATTAATATGTATTTCGAACTTGAAATTTTTATGTTTTGTTCACTTTTACTCATCACATTATATTGAAAAAAAAAAAAAAAAAGTAAAATAAATGGTTAGGGCGTAAGAATAAATGCAAAAATATAAAATTTAAAATTAAATTAAATTAAATTCACCCTCTGACCACAAGATGGAATTTTGTCACACATACCATTAAGCGAGCGGTGGGTTCCAGGGCCCTAGGAATTGGATTATTAAAACTATCGGTGACGTTACCTAAATGTCTATATAATCTAAAATATTTTTATCACTTTTCAATAAGTTTTCCTGAAAAGTTTTACAGAAATTTGGAAGTTTTTAATTTTTAATTTATTTCCTTTTAGAAGCTATGTAACTATAGAATGATTATACGTAATATCTCCCTCTACCTCTACCTCTCTACCTCTCTCCTCTCTCTCTCTCTCTCTCTCTCTCTCTATATATATATATATATATATATATATATATATATATATATATATATATATCAAAATTATATTTTGTCGACCCTTAGAAATTATATAATTAACTGTTTTACATTAATCGGGTTTTTGGTCCTTTATATTTAACAATATTTTGTTCATACAATATTATTATCCATATATATATTTCTCTCTTCCTTCTCCTCTCTCCTCTCTTTTTGACGTTTCGACCCCTTATTTAATGGGGTCCTCCTCAGAACAAAAACTGGGTACCCCGAAACTCCTGGCCAGTAAGCCCACCGACTCCTGCAGCAAGTGCTTGCCAGCTCAGACACCAGGGTACTGGTCCTCTGAGGAGGACCCCATTAAAATAGGGGTCGAAACGTCAAAAAGAGAGGAGAGAGGAGAAGGAAGAGAGAATATATATATATGGATAATAATATTGTATGAACAAAATATTGTTAAATATAAAGGACCAAAAACCCGATTAATGTAAAACAGTTAATTATATATATATATATATATATATATATATATATATATATATATATATATATATATATATATATATAGATATATATATATACATACATATGTTTCGATTGTTTATAGCTACGTTTCGAGACAATATTGATCTTATAATCATGCCCTATAGTGAGAAATGCAATCACATAAGTTTACAGGTGATTTAAACAATAAAGCTATCGACAATATAAATATATAAAACACGAATGTTAGAGTATCTAACTGCATATAATTAAAAATTAATATTAAGGAGTATGAATCTACTTACAATTTTACAGATATTCCAACAGAAACTGTGTTGATGTGTTGAGACTAAATTGACAAACTATAACTGCAGTGTACGAAATTCAAGGATGGGACTGTAAAAGGAGAAATAAGATAGGGTTCAGAAATGGTAGATAGTTACGTGGATTTTTTTCTGCCTTTTGGAATTCCCGGGCTTTACAGGTAGACAGAATTATCGTTTGATGTGTAATTATATAAATAGATAAATGGTTTCAAACTATGATGAATTATATATATATATATATATATATATATATATATATATATATATATATATATATATACTATTAATGTATAGTATTAATCTGAGTTTTATTGCAATGGAATGACATGAGTTGTGATTTAGGGCGTCTGATTTTTTTTTTTCTGTGGTTATCATTTCTTTGATATTTCGTTTAAAATTATTTTGTTCATGATGTTTAATTTTAGGAGAATTAAAATTGAAAGATTGTCTGTTTGCCGCAACGCATTACGATAAACATTTTTTTCTCCATAAAATAGTTGTTACTTCATTGACTGTAATTCGAGAACACTTAAAAATTTAATATCAAATTAAAAATATACCCATATATACTTGTGTGAGTATTATATAGTATTATTTGAGTCTAAAGAACAGAACAGAAAATATAAGCTTCGTTTGGGGAAACTTCAGATATTAAATGGTCTTCACAGTTGTAGGTGTCAGATGCCCTAGTACCTCTTAAGAATTATAGGATCTCTTGGGGGGGGGGGAGGGAGGTAGTGAGGGTTAAATCCCCTTTCTGCCCCTAAATATTCCAGAAATATTATAAGGATATAGTTTACTGTAATATATATGACAGATGTGGCACAGAGCAGATACTAAAAGGATGAACTACCAGAAGGTCAGGTATTTGAAGGACTCAGGTGAGACAATAATTCCAAGCGATCTTTTTTCTTAATTAATCTTGTGATATCTAAATGATTATATAGCTCTCGTTTTTATTTTTAATTTCTCTCTATATTGAAATTTTTATTCGGTTTATAGTTTATTAGGGAAATTTAATATCACTTTTAAGCATAAGATTCTTGAGAATCTGTTTCTTTTTAGAAACATAGAAGAATTCAACTTCTCTAGTACTTCAAGAAGATTTCATCAGAAGATCAAACATGCGTAATTGATGACACATAAAAAGATAATTAATTGGTGATATGGACTTGGCGTCATGAAAATACAATAAGAAAAGACTGGACGAAAAACTACTAGAACTAATAGAGATGAAAAGAAAATACGTTTACTACTGAAATCAAAATTAATTTGATTCGGACATAGTAAAAAGAAAGTTTCAAAGACCAAGAATAAGAGAGAAACAAAGAGGGAATGAGTGGAGAACCTGATGGGACATGGCATGAAGAAAGAGAAAGGAATCTAAAGATATAGAAGATTCAAAAAGATAGTATATAGGTTTAGAATAATCACGTTAGTGGAAAATTCCGTTGAAAAAATAATATTTTAAACAGCCCTAGATAAAAATGACTTTATAATTTTGAAATAATCATAATTTTTCAAATTAATTTACATTTAAGAAATATTTAGCTATTCCAATTATCTTCAGCTTCTGATAGCGTTTTACTTATTAACTTATGATTTATCCAGAAATAATAAAAAAAGTCCAAGTTTAAAACAATTTTACTCATATGTAGATCTGTGATGTCTTGACCTCAATACCTCAATATCGAATCAATAATACATTAATAAATAAATCATAATAAAACTTTTATGGTTAAAAGTATGATATTTTTTATAAAGTAGATGGTATGGGATTCAGTCGATAGTAATAAAACAAACGTCCAAATTTAAATAAATTTAGATGGAAGGCCAACGTTTCGACTTTCCTTACAGGTCTTCTACTGGTATAAAAATTAATCAAAAACTGGGTGTTACTGGAATGATAAGAAAAATTTACAAATAAACTAAATTAAATTATATATGATTGTAAAAAGTTTTGTCGAGAATGATGGATAAGAATGCAAAAACTAAACTATCTCGACGAAACTAACGTGTTCACATCAATAAATTAATCAATGAGAAGGTTTCAACCACATTACCGATATATCTCACACATAAAGTTGCTTGCTATCGATACACATGAAAATATTCTAAAGTCAATCATAAAAAAATAGTAAAATAACTATTTACACTGTTAATTTATGGCATCCTTCTCGGAGAGGTACTGCTAAGTCCAAGCCGAGGATACCGCAACAGTTGTAATAAAATAATTATACTTGAAAGAATTAAAACTAAAAACAAAGATTATATAGTTACAACTTTTGGTACTCATTTGTAATTTAGTTTAGTTTATTTGTTAACTTTTGTTATAATTTGGTCACATCCAGTTTTCTTTATTTTTAGTTCCAAAGAAGACCTACAAAGCAGATCGAAACGTCGGCACTCCATATAATGTTTTTAAAACTTGGACGTGTTTTTTTACTGCTCCTAACTGCATTCTATTCCACCCTCTTCTTAAATTTCTACAGTTAACCATATTATTTTTATTATTATTTATTAATTAATGTATTATTGATCCGATAACATCAATATACATATTTGGTGTTATACATGTGATTTGCCTTATTAACTGGATCGAAATTTATTTTAATGATACGAATTCAATGTGCAGTATTAAATGAGGGCATAGGCATCAACCCTTGAGCTATAATAATAAACTTTATTATTTATAGATTTTTTTCCCCACCAACTGATATGGGTTGTATCGACAGCCATTAGGAGCATGAAAAAAATGTATATTTAGTTAAATTAATGAACGTGGTCGACATGCCTGGACCTGCCGGGACTCCATCCCTGGCCCATGACCTATATCTCTTTCCCAGCTAAACTCCAACTGACATAAACTCAATCCTGTCGTCTTTCCTGCGAGATCTTAAAGATCAGGCCGCAGGATAAATCTTGAAGACCACTCCACTAGACAGCACATCACTCTTCCCCATCGGATCCTTACCGAATTCCTATTATTTAATCTTAAAAAGCTTTAAGTTGTCTTTTTTTCTTATGAATCACTGTAAAACCCAACAAGCAGCTTCAATATTAAAAAAAATAAAAAGCTGTTCCATAAAAAACCCATTAAGTGTCTCGGGTTCAGTACTTGGTGAGATTGTTTCGAGACCTTGTGCAAACGTTTAACAAATGAAGGGTACCCAATTTATAGAGGCTGGTTGTGCCACAGGTTTCCTGGAATCCAAAGTTGATACGCTGTTGAAAATATTGAAATAAACTTTTCTGCCTTCTGCTGGATTTGAACTCGGGTTTGGAGTTAAGTGCTTTACCCACTGATTTACGTCCTCCCATTTTAATTATTTTCATAGAAAGTAGTAGTACACATTCAATTTTATTTTATTTTTTTTTGTGATACAAGTGTTCCCCCTTGTACTATTTTAATTCATGGCCAATAAATGTTTGATTTAGGTTTGAAGGTGGTTTTTTTATTATTTTCCCCGAAATATAAGTGGCTAATGCACTTATGGTGTGATATTATCAGATTATGTCAGAGCACAGCGTCCAAAGTGTTTTGGGATACCTCCTTAGAATGGATGATTTCAGAACCGTCGAAGGACTATTAAGGTTACGAAGGAGGGAGATTTCGAGGAATGTCACCTAACAGATAGACGGACATTGACTTGCTGCAGACCGACAAGACAAGAGTGATTGAGCAGGCCAAAAACCGCCCAGTGCGTCTGTCGTGCCCATAAAGAAGAAGAAGCGGATGCGGAATCTACGAAATTCAATTTATATTAAAATACTTTAGTATGTTTTTTACTATCCTGAATGATCTATGAATATGGATCGGTAACTACCTTCTTGCAAAATTTGAAATTCGGTAAACACCATGACAGAAGAAGTCGTTACATAAAATTACCATTAAATACTTTCTATCTAACCTATGGAAATTTTCTCTATATGAAATTGCCTCTATGTGGTAGCACCTACATTTACTATACGATTCAAAACCTTACTGCTTTTCAAAAATATATAATAATTCAAAAAGGCCACATCTGGAGTCCTATCAACTATCATCATAAATACAGCACAGTTTTTATAAAATACTTATAAATAAAATCTTTTAGAAATTAATTAGATATTGAGAATTTCAGGAGATATCTAGCGTAGGTTCTCGTATCCTTATCCATTAAAATTACTCTATTTCCTAATTTATTTTATTATTACATAGATCAATTTCACCTGTGAATGGAAGTATAGGTTCTAAGTTTGGACTTGAAGATTTTGGTGCTATACGAGTTTTTCATTCGTCTATTAAAAAAATAAATTTATTTCTGATAAGGAAAAACAATTGATCGTAAGTATGTAATATAATTAATCAATTTTAAATTATTTCAAAAACAATTAAATTAAATTAACAGTTCACTAGTCATTTATATTTATATAATTATTTGAAATAATTTGAGAGAAAGTAGGGGTTTGAACCAACAAATGTTATAAAACAAAAAATATCTTCCTTTACATTTTTGATAGGAAACAGTTGAAAAATTTTTGATTCGAGCAACACCAATTAGAGCGAGTCATAGAAGTCCCAAAAATAAAAAAAAAAAATTAGGCAAACGAGACTTCTTCATTTAAACCGGTAGGTCATAGCGAAAAATGTTATATGACCAATCATATTCTCCATTAAATTTCTGATATGAAAACTAGTCAGATCTAGAGCATTTTAAAATGTTACATGCGAAAAACTAGTAAAAGTAAAAGTAAAAGGCCCCCAGCCAAAGGACATATCTATGTGAAAATAATCATTTGCATAATACTATTTTTTATTTTTTGTCGTGGATTTATTTGGCAATAACAATAAAAATATAATACCCTTATTAAATGCATTATTTTATTATTACTTCAAGGTATTTGTAGACCTATCCTCGAAAGAAGCATTGAAAAGGATTCTTTCACTATCATTGTGTTCTTGTCCATTGAGGTAAGCCGGGTGATATATCAAGGCCTGGACCCGTTCCAAGTCCTACCTACGTTTAGCCGTTCCGTTCCTCCCTGGCTTCGGAGCTTTCCTATTAATTTGTCCTGGGAATGTAATTAGTTATAAAAGCGTATCAAGTATATAGCTGTTTAATGGATCGAAAATTAAAACAAAATATTTAAATTATTCAATAATAATAAAAAAAAAATGCCCCCTTGAGTTAGTTGAGCGTTGGTGGTCATATGTTTTATTTTTTTTGTCTCGCTTACCTGTGATTCATTTGTATTTAGGAGATTAATTTTCAGATTAAATTGCTACCGTCTCACAGTGGGGAAAATAGCCAGTCTGAGTGCAAAAGTCGTATTCTCTACAATACCATAAGTTTTGAAATATCGTGTCTTCTAAACATGTTAAATTAAGTAAAAGCTCCATTGGTTATCAGATTATTTAATTTGTTTAATGGAAATAAAAAAAAATATATCTTTTACTTTTAAATATGAGAGTAAAATTTTGAAGATATTAATGCCACTAGATTTAATAAAATTTTGCAGTTTTATTGAAAATATTTAAGAAATAGCAGATAAAAGCCAAGAAAGTTATCAAGAAAATTTGCGTCATTTGGGTTAAAAAACATCTAAGCGAAAGAAAATGTTCATCTTTAATTATTTTATGAATAAAATCAACATAATATATTAATAAATAAAAAGAATAATTATTAACAAAATATATCTATTAAATGTATTAATAACAATTTAAAAAATAGATAAACAAAGCAAAATGAACATTTAAAACGATATGATGATTCATCATCGTAGTCGTCATCATCAATATCATCGTCATATTCATCTTGATATTCGTCTGATTCCGGTCTTCATAATTTTTTCAAATACCGATATTTTAAAAAATCATTGGCTGTGTTATTTTAATTGGACATATAAGATAAAACAGAGTCTGAAGAATAAATAATGAATGCCACAAATCAGTTTTATTACTAAGAAGGGAACATTTTCTCCAGTTATGTTGTCTGTCTGTACAATCGCTCGTCCTTGTTACGGGACTCGAGTGCTTTCATTGTGAGCAACCCAATAGGAAGAATAGCATACTGGACAATCTGCTCCTTGTTTCTGAATTCGGTGGATACTGAAAGGCATGTAGTCCAAAAATATTAACTAACAAACAATTTTGCAGTTTGATTTGTATATACTTGGACCACATCGATGTCAATATTGAATCCACTGGACATTGTACTATTACACCAACCGTCTTGTTAGGTTAAATTTTGTAAAGCCCTTAACGACTCATTCGACATTTCTGCTTTAATATCTTCGTCTTGCCTTAACAAATAGAGTATGAATTCTCTTACTCTGCAATTATTTATTAATTAATTATTATTAATTATTTAATTAATTATTAATTTTAATTATTTATTAGAGCATGGTTTTTTTCCGCCAAACTTCAAAAAGTTTCATTCTGGAAAAGCCTCGTTTTTCTTAAATAAAAATACATGACTTTAAAAGTGGCAAATAGTAGCAGCTAATTCTTGTAAATATAGTTCTTTGGTCATATTAGAATAAGTCTCCATAAACGGCAAAGCGAATCCAGGCGAATCTTAGAAGGAGTGTATTAATTAAATACAAACGGAACAATTAAAAATCATTTTGTACATTTATCTTTTTTTAAGCTAATTATTTTCTGTTAGTTTCGCTTGAAGATGTCATTCTTAATTAATAAAAGGATATTTAAAACTATTATTAAATAATTCTAGTAAAACTTTATCAATCAATATTAAATTTGGCCTTTAGGTCATGGGTGCTACGAACACAAGTAAAATGTGAACATTAAAATTAGTTTATTTACTCTTATCTATAAACAATGAATTTCCAAATACGGATTTTCGCTTATATTCCATTAGACACTTATTTTTACATTCCCAACCATTTCGGGCTGAAAATCGTACCTTCGATTTTTGACTTTTTTGCTCTCCTAGAATCGCTGTTTTCCCCTGATTTTAAATTATTTAAATTAAATTAGAAATTAATGATTATTCGTAGGTCCTAGTGACAAATGTTATATGACCAATCATGTTCTCCATTCTATTCCTCATCAGTAAACTATGAAGCACACTTTTAATGCGGGTTCTTAGCGATAACTAGAATAATATTGCTGCATAAAAATTAAAAATTTACATTTCAAGATTACATAAAAAAAAAAAAAAAATGTTTTACAATCTTGAATACATGTTCAGCAATAGTTAGTCGCAATAGTTCAATACTGATATCTCATATGCAATCAAGACTGGCCATTTCTGTGGACTTTGTATCGATTCCCTGGCCCTTCGGATCTGATGGGATTAATAAATCAGGAATGAGATCCATCCAACGTTTTTATGAAAAATAAGATACTGAAAATATTTGGGCACTGAAATGATAAAAATACTAATTTGAGGGAAGCTGATTTGTATACGAAATATAAACTTCCGTCAATTCTCAGTAATGTTATTGAACCATTTAATTAATTTTAGAGTATATCTAAAATAACAGTTTTTTGGGAATACATATTTTTTTTTTTTTCAAGATTGTATCTGTAATTAGAATAAGATAGAGAGAGGTGTAGGGAAACAGGTGGAAGAAGGAGAGAAAGCCAGATAGAAAGAGATAAATAGATAGAGAGAGAAAGAGAGAAAGAGATTTATATTTATTGTCTTAGCGCCTGAGGTCCTATCTCACAGACAAAGATATAAACATCTTAGAAACAAAAGTGTTGCAATCATTTACGTATACAAAAATTTAATTTAAATTAAATACACAAAAATAAACACATAGAAACTTGAGGTAAGGAATTGAAAATAAATTAACAAAAACAAAATTAATTATACTGCTCTAATAATAATAAATTAAACAAAACAAGCGGGAGAGAGAGAGAGAGGGGGAAGGAGGGAGGGAGAGAGAGAGAATGCTTGAATGTTTGACAAATATAGTTGAAATCTACTTAGAGATAAAGGACTTTGAGATGGGAATAATTCCCAATAGTGTTCTTTAGGAATCTAAAATAACAGGAAATAAACTGTCTAAATCTATATTGATTTTTATGCAGAAACTTTTACATTAACTAGTCTATTATTAACAATTATGGAAGGCAAAAAATAGCAATCTTTTACATCTACCTTCAAAACCTCGTGCCACCACTAATTATATCTTGAAAAATTGAATTACTATCTAACAGAAAAATATTAACCGAAGAAATAGGCAATGATATTTAAAGCATAATAGGAAACATAAGACTAGAAATTTTACTTTAGAATAAAATGAAAAGACCGAATGTAAGCAAGTGCTGTCTTGTTTTTCTCGTGAAAGAAGTATCTTGAAAATATTGAGTTAGATGAAGTAGACATCCGTCTGGAAAACTTTCTAATAAGCCTCAGAAGTAGACGAAACTCTATAAAAACTCATGAACTCAATCAGATCATATCTTTGATGGAAATGCTTCTGAAAATAAAACAAGAATCATTGTTATCCCAATCATTATTCAAACGGAAACCTCAAAGATCTTTTCAGATATCCGTTTTATTAAAATTTTCATTAAACATAGAGGTCTAATCTGTACTAATTAACATATTGTATACACTTTAATCATTTTATATCGCTATCTTAAGTAGGTATTGTCGAATAAAATGTTTTCGCGCAATGATCTAATATTGGTTATGGAATATGATCTGTTTCATCTTGTTTCTTTAGTTATAAAAAAATTATAAATAAATTAATAAGATATTAATATCTTTTATATTATCAGTGATGTAGCAAACACAAATACAATCAAAAGAAGAAGATCTGATCTTAGAAGCTCTAAGATGGTTTTAACCATGGAAGGATGGTGGCAGAGGCCCAGGTCCTGCAAGGACTGTAGTGCCCAAGAACAAACAAAAAAAACAAAAAAAAATAAATAATTTCTAAGTAGAAAAAAAGTAAGGTTCTATCTTACTACAAATACCATACGGTATATGCAAACACAGTTTGGAAAGAAACAAAGTTTGTCCTTCCGCTTATAGGGACAAAGCTGAACCCAAAGTGATCCCAATGCTGCTCACTCATCTACATCACTGATTTCAGAATCCAGTGGAGGTAGAGTGAGAGTGCTATATAGCCGCGGATGCTCAGAACTTGAGAAATGAAGTTGGCCGTTGTCAGTCCTACAACATGAAAGACCATTGATGTTTCAACCCTCTATTATATGGATGATTAAAAGTGGATATTTATTGGGAGAGGATTAAGATCATTGGATAGTTTGCGTTGTGTTGGATAGTTATATAAAGTGTTGTTACTAATGTGATTCAGGAAAACAAAATATGATAAACTTGAGTAAAGAAAATACAAATATCACATAGATAATGAAGCATTAAATGAGCAGAAGTTGTAGAATCATTGTAAAATTTGTTTAAAAATATACTAAGACTATGAGAAAGAAGTTTGTACAAAGTATGCTACTGAGGTGTCTACAAACGAAGCATAGGTAAAGAAAGTTCTGAAGATTCATTAGTTTCTCACTGAATGCAACAGATAACATAAACAACAAAACTGCGGTTAGAAATTAAACAATAATGAGGAAAGTACTTAGTGGTATGGTAAAAAAGTAGGATTAAAATACAACTATTTGAGTAAAAAAACAATACAACCTATGGAGGTTCTTGGGTTCAGTACCTTGGTCAGCAGGCCAGATTTTGAAAGCAGGAGATTCGGCAAAAATCCCACTCAACCGCTATTATACCCGTCCAATCAAGGGTGCTCAATTTATACAGGATGATTTCGCTCCAGGAGGATGTCCCAACCCCGAAGTCGATTCACGGCTGATATAATAAAAAACCTTTTTTTTGCCAACAACGGTATTCGAACCAGGGCCATAGAAGCAGCAGATAGATGTTTTAAAATATAACTATGATTCTCAATCTAGAGTCAGTGTTTAATTGAATTATTGTTCAGTGGAAGAACAGGGAATCTCATAATTCCCTTAGATTACAGTGAATTACTGGTAATTCTACTTATAACTTAAACCATTCTGTACAAAACGTCCTGTAGATATTAACACGAAGTACTATACACGATTATACTAACAAAATACTCATGGGTCGGTGGAAAAAATATATATGCTTTTGTTTTGTTTTTTTATCTAGGGAACAATACCACGAAAACTGTCACTTCTAATGAAATGGTGTGGAAAAAGGGTTAAAGGGAATTCTTATTTGTCTTAGGCCTACACGCTCAGACAAAAAAGCAATTGGATGATGAAGAAAGGGAAAAAGGGATTTTTCTCTTACTGGTAGGGAAAAAGACGTTACATAACAGGACTGAATGGACGTATGGGGGGGATGGGGGCGGAGCGGTGGAGGGGATCTCGGGGCAGAGGCAGCAGCTTCAGTCAGTTGGCCATTGCTTGTTCGTCTGGTCCAGAGCACCATGGTGAGTACAGCAACCGGGAGCTCAAAGATAACACACGATAACTACTATTATATATGTTCTTATATATTACAATAAAATCAAACACATTTCTTTAATATTAAATAAAATTTTAAATTTAAATTTAAAAAAAAATTTAAATCCGAATTTTCAGAAAAAATGATTTTATCTTCTCTGAAGTGATACTCATTTAGTTTGATTGAATAATATTAAGAATAGAAAAAAAAAAAAATTTTATTTAAATTTTTAAAAAATCATGACAGCAGAAATGTTCAGAAATACAAAAACATTGTCATCAGTTCTTTCTTTCAGAAATCTTAATCATATTTTGATGTATAAGAACTGAGGATTGAATGACATGACCTGGAGATTTCTTGTATTTTTTTTCAGTTATAAATACAATAAAATAATTTTAAATAAAATAAATGCATATTAAAAAAAAGGGATTTATTTTAAAATTTACACTATTTAAATAGTAAAAAAAAAACAACAACAAAAAACAAAAGTAAATCAATTTATTGTCTTAATGTAAAAGAACTTAAAAAAGATTTTATCATTGTATCTTAGTAAGATTTATTTTCAGGGCTTTGCTTTCTTTCCTCTAAATCACTAATTCACTTTCAAGATCCAACTAATCGGACATTAATTATTGGATGTCCTTTTTTACTTATTTTTGAGCTCTCTTGCCACTCATTTTATTAAATTATATTTTTGTTGTAGATGGAATGGAAACGATATATTTCTAAAGCCTCTTTTAGGAATGTAAACAATTTATTTTTCTGAAATTTTTTTTTTAACACAAGAAACAATATTGAGCATCTTGAGTTATATTAAACAGTTTTTCAGAGATTTTAGGAAAAAAAAACAATAGGTCACAACAAAAAAAACAAAACAAATTATCCTTTGAACATGTTTTGTTTAGAAATGTTAAAATAATATTTTAAGTTTTATGTAAATATTAAGAATTTTAAATCCTTAATAGTGACTGAGAAATATCTACTGTTATGGCGAAGAAGTGGGTGAAATGCTTTCAGTAAACAATGTTCAAAGAGAAACCACGAAAAATAATTTGTCTCTATATACTTATTCCATATATTCGTAAATGTGAAACTGTCTGAAAAAACTTGAAAATAGTATATTTATTTTTTTGAATCTGTACTTTTACTGTTTTTTTTACTTGAACTTATTTTTTTGTTTTAATATTAAATACAAAAATATTTATGAAATTATTATATTGAATTGATAATATCATCGGTTTTTATAGCAACTATTTCTATAGTTTATTGAATTAATTAGCACGTTTTTAGTTGACCCCAATTTTTCCTACATTCAAAATTTTATTTATTAATTCTTGTACAATGATTTTAATGATACAAAAACGTGGTTGTTGAAAAAAAAAAAAAAAAAAAAAAAAAAAAAAAAAAAAAAAAAAAAAAAAAAAAAAAAAAAAAAAAAAAAAAAAAAAAAAAAAAAAAAAAAAAAAACATGAAGGGATTTTACTCTGGAACATATCTATTACCAGGAACCCATACAAAACTACGACCTACTCGTTTACTTCTATATACGAAAACCGATTAAAACGTTCCTATTCTATGCATGTTTAAATTTAGATATAATAATAATAAAAACATATTTCATAACTATATTTTAATGAATAAATGCAGATAATATTATTAGGTAAATTAAAAATTTCTTAGTACTATTTTTAACGGAAAAAAGAAGAATTAATCCAACGAATATCTGATGTTTAGCTTAAAATTTTATTAATTTTACTTAATATATAAATATTCAAAATTCGTATTTTTATTTCATTATGGCGATGTAAGTGACTATTAATGTATCAAATTGGGAGAAACGCTTTAAATAAACAAGGTTCTAAATTCATTTTTAAACAAATAATTTACTTTTATATACTCATATAATGTTATAACGAGTAAATTTTAAACTTTACGAAATAATTTTGAAAAAAAGATTTTTGTATTTTTACATTAATTCTATGCTTTAATATTGAAGTATAGAATGGGAAATTAAATGAAAATTATTTATGTATTAAGGTGATTTTTTTGCATGTTTAAATTTAATTATTTATATAATCATAAATAGTTTGATATTTAAAATTTTTTTATATATACATTTAAAAAAAAAAATTGTATGTGTACTTATATTGTGTATTCTTCTCACCATATCCTAACTACCTCCTTTCCTAGATATATAATGCTAATATAATTTAATGGTTAAATATTTAAATAAACTAGAGTTATGGCTAAAAATTAAAAAAAAAAAAACAACCTAAATTCTAGATATTATTTATTTTTTTAAATATTCCACCGAAATTTAGATGAACTTTAAGTTAGTAGTGGGTGTTTGAATGAAATAGGCGAATTTCGCGGGGTCACCAAGTAGATAGATGCTATCGTGGTCGGAACGTAGGGAAAGGTAGAAACATTATCAAAGAGAAACCTCTACACTGTTCATCTTTCAGTCTTGTCTATTTCGTTACTAGCGCCTAGAAACTGTTTCATTTTACACAAGGTTACTATAATGACCTATTCTATTCACCTATTAGTGATAATGAATAAGAATAATAATTATGTATAGTAATAATAATAACATAATAATAACGAAGTATAAAGATTTTAATTTTCAATGATAATAATCACAGAAGGGCCGACTATTCGGCCATATTATTCATATTTAAATATGTTGATTGAATTGAAAACATGGCATTTATTGATTAAAATTTTTATTTTAGATTCATCTTTAACGTTTGTTATTTATTCCAGGGATTATATTATATTTTATTTAATTTTTTTGTTCAAGATATTAACAAAAATAAATTCCATAACTTCTACAATGCGGAATAAAGAACTTACGAAACCTACTATTTTTTTTTAAATCACAGTTCTGGTTTTGTCTCATAATTAAAAAATATGAATTCTTAATTGTAACGTAATATATAGGTAGGTGGCTATTTAGCAACTTGCAGACGTGTTTATTTACAATTACATGTAAGATATCTTTTTTGGCATCATTGAATTATTATCTATTTTTATTTTTTTTTTTAGAAAAAAATTTTATTTAAAGAGATTTTCATTTCTAATAATTTGATTATTCGGACTGGCAGACTTGTCTTGGGTTGCTAAAAATAAGCCATCATATGGTGGGTTTAATTTTGGTTTTGTAATGGAACTGAATTGGTAAAATCATAAATATAATAATACTTCGATAATTAAATTATGGTTTAGTCACGGAATATTGACAGCTCATCCGCGATTTGTTTTTTTACAGAAACTATGAATATATATTTTAAATAATTATATGTTGAATATAACAGTAAAATTTAATACGTTAAAAAAGAAAAAATTAAAGGATGTATTGTATAAAACAAAAAAAAAAAAGAAAAATTTGGTAGTTCATTGCTGCTCGACATCGCATTAGTTCAGACCTCAAGAGTTAAGTTACTGATTCAGGATGACGAGATTTTCTATGTGATGACTTTAACGTGAATAGTTTTTCGTAGTTAATGGGGAAACTAAAACCTTGGGGCTTTCATATCATCAGTAACTGAATACTATCTTATTACAAAATAAAGATGAATGGAAAACCTTTCTTTCATACAAAACGTATGGAATTTCTAATTATTTAAGCTGTGTGTGATTTTTCAGAATTTGAAATTGGAATAAAAAATTCTCATATTAGTAAATAGATTATTAAATCAGTTTTACGTTAATTTCAAAAAGGCTAATGGTTCAATTCACCAATATAAACTGGCCAGAGACGGCAGTGAGCAGCTCTGTTATTTATCTTCTAATTAGCACTTTTCTTTCGTTAATTTTCTATGCTTTTTTGTTCGTTTCCGAATCATTCATTAAAACAGTATAATCAGTTGAGTGAAACAGTGAAGGCTTCAGTAATAACTTTTTAATCAATTGTACAAAATTTTAAGGTCACACAGCTTATCAAAAGTAAAATCCTCAGGGCATTAACTTCTATTTACTACCTACGTAAGTAAATAATCATTTGGAACCATTATTCACGAGTAATTTAACATTATACAAGAGTTCGCTGCCGGAAGGATGATGGCCAACCCGTGATCTACATAGACCAGCCTCTGGACCTGGATGTCTTCGGCTGACCTCTCGGTACTCATCACTTACCCGTGCCTCCTCAGTCTTTTTTGCATTTTGTTCTTGAACTCAAAGTATTTTTTGTTTCTATTTGTTTCTTTTATGTCATGTCTCATTTTGAAGAAAGCTTTCATTTTTTTACCCAGCGGTATAACTATTCTATTATTTTCAATTGTTTAACGTTTATTACTCTTATTTGTTTACTTTTATTTATCACTTATTTACATATCTATTATTCCACATTAGCTTATCACCACTTATATTTTAATTTTACATTGCCATATGCATTTAGGTATTTATATCTCTTTTCTACATTATCATATTTAGTTAACCTCCTATTATTAATATGCTTTCCTTTTTCACGACATCTACAACTTAATCTTATTTATTGCGTCATCCTTTTACTTACTGTACTATATTTCCCTAACTCCTTACCAATATGACTAATATTGAGTATTTCCCTTTCCTTTTTAACTCCTATATTAATGATCTTTTAAACTCCATTCACAATTGTTCCTACCACCTCTACGCCGACGATTCCCAAATTTACTTTTCCTTACCTCCATCCGAGTTACATATTGCATTTTCCAAAATTCAGGAAGACCTATGTAGATAAAATCTGTGCCTGGGCAAGCCTGAATAAATTAACGTTAAACGCAGCTAAAACTCGAGCTATTACAATAGGATCCCGTTCCCTCCTTCGATTGAACACCAACTTCCCTAATTTATACTTAAATGGTCACTCTATAGCTTTCCACTCCTCTGTTAAAAACTTAGGTTTAACCATCGATCAAACCTTTTCCTGGAAATCCCATGTTGCCCAAATTTCCCGATGATCAATTGGCATCCTGAAATTATTTCACCGTTTCCGGCATTTACTTCATATATCCACTCGTAAACTCTTAATATCTTCCCTCATCTTACCCCAATTTAACTATGGATGTGTGATTTATGGTGGGCTCTCGACGACTCTTAACAGATTAAAGCGTACCATGAATTGCCTTATAAGGTTTGTCCTCGGAACCTCAAGACGCTCTCATGTGTCCCATCTTTACACCGAGTTAAATTGGCTCTCCCCTACCTTCCGTTGAGATTATCTCCTTGGTATATTCCTCTTCCTAGCTATTAAACACACATCACCCTCCTTTTATCCATATCATTCTACATTTCAAGTCCTCAATCCAATCACTATATACTAGATTCCGTCTTTCCGATCTCTACACCCCATCCTACAGAACGACTGCATTCCAACATTCCTTTCTTGCCCGTTTCACTATTCTTTGGAATTCTCTTCCTTCCCCCATTAGTAACGCATCTTCCCTCGGAAATTTCCTTTGAACACACCTCTTCCACCACCTTTTCCCCCTCCAGACAGATGCTATTCAATCATATGGATGATTTATAACTGGATGATATTAAATAAAAAAACTTTTTCAATTCTTGTTATGATAATGTTTTTCATTGTTACTCAAACATTTTTTCATTTTTATTTAGTCTTTATCTCTTTTATTTCTGTCTGTTCCCTCTCAAGAAAAGTTATTTTTCTTTATACTTTACTATGTTTAAATTCAGAAATCTTTCAATCAACTTTGTATATAATATTCTTTCCTTTATTGAATGTATATGTTTTGTGTGTGTATATGTGTGTTTGTTTATATATATATTTTTTAAATTATTTTATTGTAAACTTATATTTACTTGATATTATCTTATTTAATTATTTTATTTAAAATATTTTGGCCAGATTTGATTAAATTTTTATAATTTATTTGTTGTTATTATTGGGATTTCGTCCCAGAATAAAATTTTTTTTTTCTATTTATTTATCGATCTATCTATCTATCTATAAACGGTTTGATTTTTGTATTCAACTGGGGATTGCAAAGAAATTTGTTAATATAGTATAGAAGTGCATGTACGAAACATTGAATACACTCCGAATGGATGTTTTTATTCTGAAACATTTGAGGTACATTCAGGTTTGAAACAGGGAGATCCTCTTTCAGCGGTGTTATTTAACTAAGCACTAGAATACGTCATTAGGGAGGTAATGCGTACGGGAAAAGGATTATAAATGGGCGATAAAATTTCGATTCTTGGTTACGCCGATGATTTGGTACTGTTGGTTGAAGATGAGGAAACTATAAAATTAAAGTGGTGTCGGCATCGAACCTTCGGGGTCACTTAGCTGTAATTGATTGTTATTATAATTTCTTTTTTGGTTCAATAGTATTTTTATTGTGTAACAGCTGGTTTTTGATCAGTTGATATACCTGCTAAAAATGATCCACCAACTTTAGCGGCGTTCTTCATGTTTAGTCTTGTAGTAGTATAGGAGTCTTCAATATCATTTCAGTGGAATATATTTTCCCTTGAGTTTGTAGTAAATGATTCAGGAGAGAATCCGCGATATTTTTGGCTAAGAAGAAAAGCAATTTGATGGGATTTATAGGTATCGATCTTAATCCCCCAATTCTGAAACCATTCTTCAAGGCCCCTGACGTGGGGTTAGGAGATATGAAAGCCTGTGAAAGGATCATAATTCACTTATTGTAATTTAAATTTGAATTAATTATTACAATGAAATTGTTTGGTCTGGATGTGTATTTTACGGGAAATTGGTATAAATCGTTTGGTTTTATAAGCTTATATTACATGATATGTAAACTACATGAAATAGATTAACAGTTTCAGGACTCTGAAAAAAATATTTAAAAAATGTGCAAACAAATAATTAAATTAATTGGATATGTATTTAGCTCTTGTTGTAATAATTAATTTTATCTTTATTATTTATGTTAATAAAAGGAGCAAATATATTAATTCTTCAAGATGAAGCTGTAATAAAATTCTATTATTTATGATCTGTGGCATTTGTGAACAGTTGATCATGTGCATTTTGTGTATTAACTTTGTTTGTTAATTTTTGATTGTGGGTATCAACAGAAAGATTTTTCGTTCTCCCCATTTGTGTCTAATGGACTAAGATATGAAACTATTAAAGAAATGAATACTAATTTGTGAATCACTGTGAAAAAATTGCGTTTCTCTTAAAACATGGATTTCGCACTTGAACAATTATCCACAAGTGGCACATATATAACACTTAATAAAAAAATCTATTAAGTATAAACATTTTCGAGTCCCTTTATTTAAAAAATTACATTTATAATATTGTTAATTATAAAACTGACGTATACAGGAAATACAAGCTGCCGTTTCGCCTAATAAATAAAATAAAATTTTCATTATCGAATCACATTAATTTATAATAGAGTAAAAATCCCGCCTACACTTAATATATTATTAATTGATTTAAAATTTTTGATTGGGGCATGATTCGGCCAATATGAATATGTGATCCAGAAATAAGAATTTGATCGTAGGTGCGTTAATACGTTACATAACGTGTTATATATGTAAATAATTTTTATAAATTATAATACCATAATAATAATACAAATTATGTATGTTACAGTTATTAATTATAATAAAAATATTGTGTTTACAATCTATGGCTATATAAAATGGTCATTGGATTACTCATTAGGAGACTTCGGGTTGTTTGACACCGAATTTAATAAACATTTGTTTGGTGATTCTAAATTGAAAAAAGATAAATTGTCTTTTCTATATAAATACAAATAAATAGAACGTTTTAAACATTTTTTTTTTTTTTATATTTCGATTTTGAAAAATGGTATCTGTAATCTTTAACCAGAAAATTACAATTTTAATGTTAGCCAGATCTATTGAATTATTTAGATATTAATAAATCATTAATTTTTGGTCAACAAATTAATAAAATAATTTTAGATCATCGAGTAGACTTTTAAAAATTATTATCAATAAAAAATTAACTTTATCGAACCAAAATTTTGAGGACCTGGTTAACGTTTAACCTTGAGGCTCTTTTTTGTGTCGTCATAAGTCGTTTCTTACCTTACTGGAAAGAGTAGATTTTCCTTTGTTTATTCGCTTGTAAACAACTATTTTGGTGACGTTTCCAGAATATATTGTTCTCATAATCATGCCATACAGTGAAAAAAAACAGGTTACAATAAAATTATATACGTTATACAGGTTATTTCAAAACATAAAGTTAGTAACAATATAAATATATTAAAACGCGTTAGAAATTAAATATTTCTTTGGCACAACTCCTATTTATTTTTCATTTGTATCACATGATTCGGAGACAATGCATAAAAGGTTATATAATATATATAATTATTGTGTTAGCTTAAATTAATTTAAATACCGTTTAAAAACGTGATCAAAATAAAATTAAACTGAATCAACAAACAAATGTAGGACCACTCAATTCAAACTAAATCGCCTGCATTAGGACCAATTACTGACGAAAGAAATTTGGTTTTGAACAGTTAATGTGTGAGAGAATTATGGGAAATCTTTCGGTTTTAAAAAAGAATATGAAGGGTTCCCACCTTGGGTAAATTTTTTTGTCAAACAGTTTTTAATATAAATTCACAAGAAAATATCAATTTTATAATTATACATACGTAATCTATACATTTGAAACGCTGTATGGTACGATATTATATTCTCCGTATTGTTTTAAGCTTATGATGGGAATGGCTTCTGAAATATATTGATTAATTAGTTTATTTAATAAAATATAACTAAAGGAGATTAATTTAATATTTTAAAAAACAAATTTAATAATAAATAAATATATATTGTTTTACAAAAATTAATATTACAAAAAACGTTGTACCATTACCACCCATCAAGTGGCTTGGAATCAGCACTTGACTATGTAGAGAGGTTGGGTGTGTCCCAGGAGGGTTAAGCGACCCAGAACTCGTCTCATGCTCTCTATTTTCGTTTGTATTTTCTTCTTTTTTTTTAAAAATGTTCAACGAATAAATGTTGGAAATAATATATCAAATACGGATGCGCGTCATATTAAATTTTATCTTTTCGATTTTTTATAAATAAAAATAGTTTTTAATTTAGAATAATTGTTATTTTACTAGATTTAATTACCGAAAGAAATCTAAAAAATATTAAAAAAAAAAAAAAAACGCTTTAATATCAAACTAAACTAAGAAGTAGAAAATAATATTTTTTAATGAATAATTTGAGTTACAACAATAAAAAAACCGAAAATCAATTATGATTTATTAATTTGGAATGCAATTAAAGCAAAACCTAATTTAATAACAAAATAATTAAATTTATATTAAAAACGCCTGGAGTGCAACAAACTCTACGGACGGACGGATGAATTTTTGAACGGACCGTCACCATTGAAATTTTATATTTTTTGATTCTACTCTCTACGAATCGTGAAGAAGCATTAAAATATCGAAGTTGAATTCCTCGCTGATTTCAATGCTTTCTTCATCCTGGGGACTCATTGGCTGAGTGAGTTGGATCGTGAGTCTTAGCGCGCTCGTAACCAGAAGGTTGTGGGTTTGAATCCCACCTGGGCGGGTTAAAATTTATTTCGTGGTGAACCCACGAATTAGTCTTGATCTTCACACCCTGGCTGGAGTAGGTTAGTAGCCTGTAGGATAACCCGCCCTTCCTACCCTAGTTGGAGTACATAAGGTCGTTAAGCCCCCTAAAAAACAAACTTCCTTCATCCGAAGGAGACTTTATAATAATTATTATTATTTTCCTAATAACTCTAATTTTATAAGTAGTAATATATTAAAATTTTTAAAAAGTAATTACCAATAAAATTTTTGTAACATTTAATATTAAAACCTCACGTTTTTTATTATTTATTTTTTTTATTGAGTAGATATTAAAAGCTGCCTCTCTAAAGGGCAATAAATAATATGGATGACAAAGAATCCATTTATACAATATGTACAATTAAATAAAATAAAAAGAAAAGGAAAAAAATCCTCTAATTAGACAAGATACAAAATATAGTAAATATTTCTTTATTAATTATTCAGAATTGTTTGGCTTATTATTGCCGCAACACAAACTCATCATGAAATAATGATTTTCTACTTTTGCTATAAAAGCGTGTTTTTTTTTCTTAACTATAATAGTTTATATAATAATATATAACTTATTTTATTGTTTGTTTGTTTGGGCTTATTGTCCTTATGTACTCCAACTAGGGCAGGAAGGGCGGGTTATCCTACAGATTACCGACCTATTCTAACCAGGATGGGAAGGCCAGGATCTATTTCGTGGGTCCGCCAAGAAATATATTTTAACCCGCCCAGGTGGGATTCGAACCCACGACGGCCATCGAGTAAGGGATACATTCTACTAATGTTTAGTCTCCAAACGATATCAATAGAATTTATAAATAAGATGTCATGTTTACGTATCCTTTCTATTTTATCTTACGCATCACTATTACATGAAACTTTCCCTCTTAACTTCGAGCAATTAAGAACTTCTATTTGAAAATGACAGCGAAATCTGATGTATCACAATATTTACCATTTATATTCTTCATTATCTTTCATTAGTAAGAATTTTTTTATCAGTAATAAGTCTAGTTAACTGTCCAGGGTTAACCCGCAAACTTTTCTAAATATTTTCTTTTATTCTGTACATTCTAGTGAGGCAATTAAAAAAAAAAAAGTTGAATATTTGTATTGTTATTGGTCCTTGATACGTGTCCAAATTTCCAAGTCAATCGGCTTGTTGGAAATCGGTGAAAATTACGCTGAAAGATTATGTTACATACATACATGTCATGTTAATAAAAGCATGGTAATAAATATGATTAATGTTTATTTTTCCATAAATATATAAATATACAAAGTTCTTATTAACATCAGCATTTATGAAAAACTCTACTTCTGTAAAAATAATATTGGTATTTATTTTTTTTAACTTATTGAGTAATTGTAACAATCTGCCACAAATGTGGGCAATAAGTAATGCCATATGATACTACAATATTGGTATTAAAAAAATAACTACTATATAAAAAATAATTTTAATTCGGCTAAATTACTGTCTAATTCTACTCAGTTAATGTTATTAAATTGATTGAACAGCCTATAAAATATTTTAATATCGGGTTATATTGCGATAGAGTATATTTTCTAAGCAAACGTATTTGTTTCTTCTTTAAATGTTTATTTGTGATTAAACTGCATTGAATTGATTAGAATTCAGCCATGGAAGCGCAATAGGTTTTGACGCAAATATTTTATTCAATACTCATTCAATAAGTGGTAACACATCACTGAAGAAGAAATTGGCAGAATGAAAGTTAGAGAACGTTATTGAGACAGCAGAAGAACTAAGGGCAAAGGGCGATGGGTAAAGTTAGATAGATTGAGAGAGGTCGGATGAAGGACAGGCCGGTTTTACACTTCCCGGAGAAGGCAATTCATTTAGTAGAAAACTTTGACCATATCCGATAATTGACACCAATGTCGGATTTTAGTTCGTCTGAAAAAGAAGACAGGCTCAGTAAAAAAAAAAGAACATAAAGTAATTTAAAGCATTAAAAATCCTGTGTATGAAATATTAATTAAAAAGTAAAGAATAAACTCACTAATCGACTCCTTAAAAAACAAGGCTCAATGAAACCTGTTTTTTATATTTGCTTACATCATAATAAGAATAGAAATGCACCTTATATACACTAATATAATAATAATTTTGCAAAGATATGTTTTAACTAACTATTTAAATATAGAAGAATTGGCCCTAGTAACACTATATATTATTTGATTTGTGGCCAACTAATAGCTTTTAAACCGTCCATATTGAAATATGCTCTAAAGGTCGTTTTAAAGAACGTATAGAGCAAAACCGGTAATAATTTATAGTTTCCGCAAACTTTTGAGAGAATTCCGAAAATTTGAAAGTTGTATATTAGTCCCCATTTAAGCTACACAGCTTATTTTCTGTTTAAATAGCAGAAAATTTAGTTTAGTTTAATTTTGAATATAAAATGTTAAGAACCAACGGAACAGCAGATATTGGGGTTTGAAAGTTTTGACGCTTTGACGTTACCAATTAGTGAGCGGTGACGCTTCAAGGTCCAAAATCTAGATTTTATCACACAAGTTCAACTCTAACAAACATAAATCAATCAAAACTACCGGACCCTTTGCATACCAAAATGTACAATTTTACAGTACTGTTAGGGATTCCGCAAAAATATTGTCCATCCCGTTGGAGGGTCGGATTACCCGAAGAGTCGAACTAGCGGGAGGCGGATTATCGAGGTTCTACTCTACTCAGTAATAACCATCCAGGATACAAGAACTGTTAATACGATGTATACTTAGATTTCTTTCCAATCCTGGAGATCTAGGACCCTCAATGATTACCTTATTCTATATATTTCTCAAATATACAAAGTTCTTATTAGCATCAGCATTTATGAAAAACTCTACTTCTGTAAAAATAATATTGGTATTTATTTTTTTAACTTATTGAGTAACTGTAACAGTCTGCAACAAATGTGGGCAATAAGTAATAAAGATGCCATATGATACTACAATATTGGTTTCAAAAAAATAACTACTATATAAAAAATAATTTTAATTCGGCTAAATTACTGTCTAATTCTACTCGCAATCAGTTAAAGTTATTCAATAGATTGAACAGCCTATAAAATATTTTAATATCGGGTTATATTGCGATAGAGTATATTTTCTAAGCAAACGTATGTAAAAAAAAAAAAAAAAAAAAAGGCCTAGAGCGTGTCAAAATGTTACATTTTTATGTATTGAAAGAACCTTACATACTTAAAATCGTTACAACGTGCTTTTTATCATTCAAACCAATATATTTTCTAATCTGTGGATTCTAGTGACGGATGTTATATAACAAAATAATATTATTTGTAATATAAAGGTAATGAAATTATTACCACTTACAAAAATGACTCTTTATGAAAAATGTATACTTCTTTAAAAATAATGGTGATATTTAAAAACAATTTCAATTTTATTTAAATATGATAAGCAAACAGAAAGTTATATTAGGGTTTGTTTTTTTTTCGCTTCCTTTGATATGCTAATGATTTGCTCTTCCTTTGATTTTAACAAGTCAGATTTAATAGCTAACAAAGCTGACGCGGGACGGTGTTAAGAGCTCTATTTAGAATCCATTGACGAACGTTATACGTTTTCATTATAACACATGTAGTAACACTTTTACTACTTTTTAAAGTACACCTTTAGTCACGCACGCTTTTAGGTTACATGTCATAATCTTAATTATAATATAATTAAGATTACCTAAGGTAATCTTCCTTAGGTGGAGTTGGTGTAAATATGGACCCTCATTTCCCTCATCTTTTGTTTGAAATAACAACTTGCATCTTTAGTGATGGGAAATTCTCTGAAGACATTCGGAGAGAGGTGTGGGCAAAATTGTTAAAAAAAAAAAAAAAAAAAAAAAAAAAAAAAAAAAAAAAAAAAAAAAAAAAAAAAAAAAAAAAAAAAAAAAAAAAATCGAAGATTTTCCTTTGTTTCGTTCTTTGCTTCATAGTCCCACCACTTATTTAGATGTTTAGAAAAGTGGATAGTTATCTTGCAACATGATGAGGTGCTTTTTCTGAAGGCTCCTTACCCTCTTGGTGTGTCAATGTAACCGCATTGTTTAAACTAAAGAACAGCGGAGTACCAAGCCGTATGTATTTACGTCAAGAGGGATTACAGCTCAACTCCACAAAAATCGACATATTGGTATCTTCTTTACCCAGCCTTTATTCTTCGAGTACGTTACTGCAGGTTATATCATTTTATAAAATTTATTATTTTGTATTAGTTTTATCATTATATTTATGTATTTTTTCATTTATTTTATTTTACCTTCCTAAGGTTAGTTTTATCTATGCTAACATTAATTTTTTTTTTAAATCTTCCCTTTTCGAAGTCTCTAACGTGAGACAGATTGGGTAATGAAACATTGATTTACAATACTGTAAATTATTAGATTCGGGCCCGAATTTTCATGAAATGTTTAAGGTATTTAATTAAACTGAAGTTATTTCAAATTAAAAAGAAAATTAATATCAAGTTAAACGTGTTTGTGAATAGATTAACCGTTGTTCTTAGAGCATGACAACCTCCTGTTCTGGGAGCAACATTGAATCAAATTGACATTCGGATCTGATACCCGAAAGATAGGACAGGGCGAAGGCGGGGGTGTGGGAGTTTTGGTTAATCTGTGATACTGCCGTCTGAGGCGCCTCCAAGTCTCTGTTATCCTTTCTTCGGCAACTCAGAGTTTCCATCTTCTAAGCTGAAAGAAAAGCCTACTTGGAAAATTTCGTTCTTGACACTTTTTTATTAACATTCATTCAAATATTTTATTCAACTGCAGAGTATTCTTGAGAGGTTTGCAAACATTCGGTTCAATATTTGAGTTCAATTAAAAAAAAACAGAAAAAAAAATATGATACAAAATTATAGAGCTATAGGGTAAATTACTGGTCATGATGACAGTAGTTAAGGGAACGTGTCGATTTAAAAGGGAATTTCGTTGATACAGTTTGTAATATGATATATTTGGTTATATGATTAGATCCTCAAAAGTTTATTCTATTGAATGTAAAATTGACTTGTACACTAAAGCTTCCTTTTAAATTAACTTTTAATATACTTTTTTTTTAAAAGATAAAAATACCGGTTATGGGCATGTTGTACCAGTTATGGTCGTAGCCAAGACTAGTTATGGTAATGTGGCAAAATAATCTCTTAACAAATGTTTTTAATAATTTAAAATAATTATTAATTAATGAACAACTAGAACTATAAAAATAATCTATAATTTGTAATATAAATATAAGTATAATTTATAACCGCACATCTCGTTGATTGTTCTACATAAGCAGTAACGGCATTCAATTGGTGATCATCCCCACTAAAAAATTAATTAATTAAAAGAAATCTTTGAAAAATTTTTGAACAACAGTAGCCATCCGCGAAGTACAGAATATAACTGTATTAACTAGTAATGGTCACTTAAGAGACGTAAGGTCAAACATGACCACTACTAGGAAGGGATGTAGTATTTAAATTTTAAAATAAAACAACTAAATAAACAAAATTATATTTTTTCTTTACAGAGAAAAGAGCGTTTGTTATATCAATGAAAATTAAAATAGGGGTGACCATAACTCATATTCCGTATTTTTATACACAGGTTATGGTCAGTTCAAAATTATTGTTAATTAAAATCAGATAGTCCAACATAATGTAGCTTGTATTGAAACCTGAATTCTTATGAAAAGTTACATTATTCAAAAACTAAAAATTAATGGAGCAATTTCACAATAATT
Organism: Euschistus heros; assembly: GCA_003667255.2. NCBI lineage: Eukaryota > Metazoa > Arthropoda > Insecta > Hemiptera > Pentatomidae > Euschistus > Euschistus heros. The sequence goes on along the minus strand of RCWM02000477.1, from coordinate 809,240 downwards.
CCTTAAGAATTTTTTTTCTACTAATTTTAATTCTGTCTACTTCGAATTCATTTTTTAACCTCTAGATCGGTCAGAGCCCCAAAAGAAATAGTTAAACAGTACCTACATTACAGATGTGTAATGCGAATATAGTAGAGTGTTACCCCTTGTCCTTTATTATTTATTTGTTCCTCTAAAATTCTATTATAATAAATTAAAAATTACATCTTTAGTACATTTTAATTAAATAATAGACTAAAATAATAATAGAATTTATATATATATATATACTTTATTTCTAATTTTTATAATTGCAATGGAGGATAATGAATGATTGTGTTCTAACATACACATTCATACCTTAAAAGATCTCATAAAATAAAGACAAATCAATCAGAACAAAAGAAAAAATATAAAATACAATAGATTCCAAAAGTAATAATTATATTTTCGCAATAAATAATTTTTAAGAAAATAAAATACAACTCTACTACAAAAAATAATGAAATAAGAGTATGGTATCTGGAGCCAGATTTAAACGCAGCTAATGATATTAAAACAGAAAAAAATGTTTTTATTTTCTATTATAACACTTTTGAGGAAATTCAAATATCTATATGATGGGTTGGAAAAAAATCGGTTAGCCAAGTTACCGCCATTTCAAAATCCATCACGAACTGATTTTTTATACGGTAATGTTTTAAAATATTTAATATAATATATAAACTGCATTCGAAGATGTTGCTAATTAAACTTATAGAGATATACATACTCTTTAAAAAAAAAGAATGTTAATCAGTAGATTTGTGGTTATAAGGATACAAAAAGTAACATAAGATGGATAGATGGACAATTAATAATGAATAATATATGACAGTTGACACATGTTTTATCTGCAAGTTTCATCGGATTTAATTATAAATATAATAAAACTAAATAATTAATAATTTTCTTTTTTTTTGGTTGATTTTTTACTGTACATATTGTGTGAATGTATTTATAAATACCCATCCATATTACTTCTTGCCAACATTTGTAACAGAAAGTAATAATTTCTCAATAAGTGTTAAGAAAAATAGAATAAAACCGTATATAGATTTTTACTAATACACGAAGATTTTTTAGGGTTGCCTTGGAAACATCAATAACGTGAAAAAATTTATTTTAAAAACCTCTATTTATGCTAAATTTTTAAAAGTCGTGTATTTTGTTTTTTATTTGTTTTTCAATAAAAATTCAGAGAGCGTTTTAAATTAAATAATATTTTTTCACTTCATTTAAAAGAAGTAAAATTCAGTTTGTTTAATGTATTTAAATAATTTTATTTGTAATTTTCTAATTGGCATAATATTGTTTTGAAATGAATATCGTGAATAATTAGTTTTATAGTTTATTTAACTTGTTTTATCTCTTGTTCTTAGGATCACTGAATAGTGTTCAATTAAAGTGTTACAGTGTGAAAGTTATAAAAGTATCTCGAATTTAATTTTATCATTAACAAAATATGTGATACCATGGTGACCGCCTAATGTTAGCCGCCTACAATTCTATTGGAATTTCCCCCGAGCTAGGAAATATCTCCCCCTCCCCTCCTCCCGTGCTGTTTAGCATTGATATATCCCCTTCAATACTATCGGTTTTTCCTTTCAGTTTTCTGTAATTGCGGCATCTAACTTTCAAAATAAGTTCGTATCCTTTTCGGAATGATTTTCCGATGGTCGATGCGAAAGTTGACTGGTTGTGGAAGTATAAAATTTGAAATATATATATCTGTATAAAGTAACCATTATATGGTATTCTTGTTGCCAGCAACATGAGATTTAACATACAATTTATTTAAGAAAAATGTATTTTATATCTCGCGCTACTTCAGAGTATTGCTCTAATTTTGCTATGAATATACAATGCCACACTATATACATTATTTGGCATCTATAAGAACAAGGGTGTGTAAATTAAAAATAAAAAACTGTGAAAACTATGATGAAAAAGAAATCAATTGAAGATGTTATGACCAGATGACATAAGCAAAAGGGGTTCACAACGGGTTCGACAAATTTGTCCGTTGAGAAGAGTAAAAATGGAATAAGAATGCTCATTAAAACGTGTATGCATAGAAATAAGTTAACTGGTGTATATAATTTTTAGTGCAATACTTCAATATTTTAGACTCGGTTTGTAAATTTCCTCAATTTTAGTTTGAATGAATTTAAATTTTTCATCTAACTACTGCACAGAATGTTAATTTTTTTTTTTTTTTTTTCAAATTCTCTATTTCGGTTTTCGAAGTTTTCGGGGCAACTTTTTATCTTTGAACTACAAAAAACGACTGCGGTACATTGAGTTTTAAGTTTAAAACATAATCTGATCGTCATATATTCTATTTATAGAGAATAGATTTCTATGAAAACCGGATAGAATCAAAGAGAAAATTGTAGCGACAGTGAATTCACCCAAATTACATTTTTCACTAAATGATATTAATAGTAACATCTTAACTGTTTCTTTATTCTTAGGGGCATTAACCGTAGGAATATTGTAGATTGGTACAAAATTATCATAAAAGCTTACCAATGGATGTTTCACTATTTTTATAGGTTAGGTAAATTCATCCCAAGCATCTAGTTCATGATTTATTTTCTCCATTATAACACATCCGTTATAACTTGATATTCGCAAAGGCAATTATAAAACGAAAATAATATTAATATCATACAATGTTACTGATATATAAGGAAGTACACCCGATTCAGAGTTACGGAAACGAGAGTGTCGTTTTGTTTAATATTTTAAAAAAGTGTCGAATGTGCCTTATTTGGTTTTTACTTCACTAGATATTTGTCTGATTTAATGTTCATAGTTTTGAACTTGGTAGTTTCTATTTCCCAATAACTAATTTATTTTTTTCGGAATCAAAATTGTTTAATATATTTTTAACTTGATGCCGTTCTCATTGATACATTACGATTTCAAATTTAAATTATATTTTGCTCATGTACTATTAATCAACAATGAACTATTTTTATTTTAGTTCTGCTATTTGAATATAAATTTATATTCAAATAATAATAAACTTAATGATTTTTTTTTTTTTTTACTATTGCTTGTTACAGTTTTTCACTAGTCAATTGCTTCAATATAGGTCTAAAATGTAATTTAAAAGTAATCAATGATTAACATTGGAATATTCTCCAATTGCTATAAATTTCTGATATAAATTAATAATTAAATATTGCAAAATATACTGACGTGAAATAATTTGTTTTACCATTTTTACCATCATTTTACCAAAATAAATACATTTTAATTAGGGTTTTTTTTTTCATTTTTGTCACTCTGTATGGGGTTATATTATAAATTTATTCAAGCTTCAGGATTGTTTAACAAATTATGCTGACTGGGTACAATTCCTCTTTGTTGATTTATCGAAAATTAATGAATGATTTTGGTTAGTTCTGATTGAAATCCAATCCCCAAGTCAGGGCTTTGCCTAGATTGATATAAGATTGGATGGATTGTATAACCACTTTTCATCTCAACCAGTTACAATAAAACTCGAAGCCCCTATTGAGCGTTTCGAGAAATTCGATGTTCTCGAATCATCATTAAATTGAAAGAATTTATGCATATGCCTTGACAAAAATAACCAGAAACGCTTACAATCAAACATTACATTGAATGAAACCCTAATAAAGTTAATTCTCAATATTTCTAAAGATTTAAAAATAATTAAAATAAATTATAATCCATAACTATTTTTTTATTATGAATATATTATATAACAAAGATAACCAGAAGTATCTATCAATTTTATTTATTAATATTTATTTTTAACAATCATTTCGCTATTTCAATATTTTAATGTTAACATTTTTAAATAATTATAGGAAGAAACATTTTCAGTAGTAATATATATTAGTTACTTTATAAAGGTTTAATTTCTCGACACAAATAAAAAAACATTTATTTTTTTAAATGTAATTATTACATACCAGACTTGAAATACAAGAAACTGCTCGTCGTTTTCCGACTACGCTAACATTTACTGAACAAGCGTTCAAAACTCAAATAAACTACATAAGACTTATTTACATGACAGTAATAAAACACATTTATAAATACGAAATTGAGCTTCAGTACTCTACTAAACATTCCAATCCTTCTCAAATGCAATCCTTACAATCCAAAATCTTTCTTAAAATCCTCAATGCTCCGTTTTGTTTCTTAAATAACCTTATCCATAAAGATCTTAATAGTTCATATTTTGCCCAACCCAAATACCTATCCTTTTATAGTAAACAACTTACCCACTCATATCCACTAGTCTCCCAACCCGATATTCCTTCGAGGCCTCTGAAAAGAAGATGGCCAAGAAACTAATGTAAAACTTTTAATGAAGTGCTGCTAGTGAGTAGTTCTTTATATATTATTGAAATATCATTGTAATAATTCCCCCCAAATTTATTGTTGTACATTATATATATAGTTGTAAATAGCAAAAAGAAAATTATTTTCGTTACATACTAGATGAAAGTTATCTATATAATAGAGAAATATTTTTAACTTTTAAAATTTAATGATTTTGAATATAAATATTCTGTGTATGATTAGTACATAAAGTTTCCGTTCTTTAATTAGCAGCATCTTTATATATAAAACGAAATTTATTTCAGTAAGTATAAAAATCATATTCTGAATAAACGTTATAATATATATTAAAAAGTTAAACAATAAAAAAGTTACTCTGATTTTAGAACTCCATTGTTTAAGAATCCTTGGAACGGTCTCGATATCTCCAATCAGAGTGGCACAGATGGGGTGTGGCTATCTTATCAAAGTGTTAATGCTTCACAAGATAGGCTCAATTTATGTCACTCACCTTATCTCTTAACATATTATCTATAGCCAAATTACAGTAATAAATTATACCTGGGATTAACATTTGACAAATGACTAGACATTATTTTTTTTTTTTTTTTTTTTTTTCAAAGTCTATTTATTGAAAATCACAACTGTACAATGGATCTTATAAACATTCAATTAAAAAAAAAAAAAATTGAAAATTAAATTTTATCCTACGTTTTGATTGTAGTTCTAAATCATTACTGAATAGATAGAAAATACAAGTACGTCATTACTTAGTACGTTTGGATAAGTTGACTATTTTAAACTTTATTATCCATCTTTACTACGAGTAAGTATGTTGATGACACTTGTGTTTTATTATTAAATAATGACCCGTTCATAGCATCTAAATCACTCCATTTTCATATTACAAACCTTAAAATATGGCTTCATAAATGGAGAATAAAAATATTTCTATCAAATCTGACGGTCACTATGTGTATATCCCCACTATATTTTGTATGTGTATACAATGTTATATATTGTTAAAGGATAAACGTTTGGAAGTCTGTTTCATGTGGCGACTTTGACAACATTTACTATCTATATGAAGGAGTACAAACCTCCAGCCTTAAATAGCTTGCCTCAAGATATTTCAGCGAAGCAGACCGGTCTGCCTGAGGTTGGTACAGGAGTCATTATAAGAGTTTGCTAGTGGAAGCCCAGAGGCTGTTTGTCTTGAGGGGGAGCGACTGTTTATAAACTGCACACTTGATTGAAATACGTGACGCACTTCATAAACATCCTACTGTCACCAAGTCTATAGCTTAGAAAACTAGATCTTAGTTAACGGTTATTAGTAATACTTGATAATAAGTAATTTATATTAACTTATTGTTAGTATAAATATATGTATTATTATTCTCGGCCAGCTAAGGGCTACGTTTAAGCCACCAAGTTAGCTTTACGCTTTCTCCAATACTACTTCATCTGTTCACTTTTTTCTTTCCTCTCTTCTGCAGTCCATTTTCTCCCCTGTCTTTTTAGAGCTGTTTTATCTTGAAGCCTTCCCACTCTTTAACTCTTGAGTGGTCACCTGTGGCTCAATAGTCATCCACTAAGTTTCAGGTGTTTTAGTAATATGCATCTTTTTTAATCCCTTTATTATCAAAAATACTTTACAAAGAATAAGAGAAAAAAAATATTTACTCAAAATAATGAAATATTAAATGAAACATTATCAACAAAAACCAAGTTGAAAATAATAATCTCGAGGAAGGTCGCGTGGATGACCAACGAAACAATTCTCTCAAACAGCACAGTACTTCAAAAATATCAGTAGGGGGCATTGAATGCAATTATAATAAACTCTCATTGTATTAATTTTGATACTTAAACTAATTAAACACAATTAAAAATAAGTAATTGAAAGGTCAGGTGGGGACAGTTGTTACCCAAAGAAAACAAATGGTAATTACAGGTCAGAGGTACTGAGACTATCCTCCCAGCCTGCCTTAGCAGACTCTAGCCTCGTCATATTCATCCATGCCGAAACAAATACACAGTAGCAATGTGTAGAGCAGTGGAGGACTATTGTCATCCACGCGACTACTCGAGGGTTAATTTTGTTTCTATAGTTTGTTTTGTTATATGCATTATTATTGTATTTACTTATTTTTTTACAAATGTTCTGATTACTTTTTAGTACAGGTAAAATCGTCTGCTTTCACAAGATTATAACCCTACAAAATGCTGTACCCAAGACTTTTCATAGATTGTAGTTATACAAGGTACGTTAGACCGTTCCTTAAATATTCGAGATATAACATAAAGAGGAAAATTTCAACTCCTCGAAATTTTTTTTGTTTTTTTGATCTTTTGCCTTATTTTTTAAAAAAAATTATATCGTGGATTAACTTTGGAATTTGAGTGACACCCATTAAGCCTCTAATCAGAAGATATTATTACTGTATTTAACGAAATATTTTGTTTTGGATTTATTTAATTGTATATTTTTTTCTCTATTTCTTAGCTTCCACATATGTTCGTTTACTTAAAAATATTTTTAGTACTACTTTTTATAATCTTTCTTGAATTTGGTTAAGGATTTTTTTATTTACCTTTTATTGAAATGTACATTTGTGATAAAAAAAAACAAAACAAAAACTAATAAATGTGATAGTAATGTTCATAATAGAATGCCGAATCCTTGTGACACCTTTGAAACACCTCTTTTTAATCGTTTTTTTAGAGTTTTTTAAAATTTTTTTTAGAGTTTCCTAAGTCATTCCCTTAAATTGCTTTATTCTACAAAATACTACAACAGAGAACTAAATCATCAACCAAATAAGGACAAAGATGGCGGAAGTTATCCTTCCGCCATCTTAAAAACAGTTAAATGTCCTAATAATACTAAAACAGTATCCTCAAGGACAGCAATGGCGGAAGTTATCCTTTGGACAACTTAAAAACCGTTAAATATTTCAACATATTATCCTTAAGGACGAAAGACTAATAAAATCGTTAAATTCCGCCATCTTAAAACTGCATCCTTAAGGATGAAAACTAATTCTAATTCTGGAAGGAGTGCCAAGGATGTCCTTCGGCCTCAAAAAATCGTCAGATCCTGGCAGATCTGTAAAACAGTAAAAAAGTTGTGAGTATTAGAATAAAAATAAAGTCTGAGGGACTATTGGATTTAAATGGTTATGAAGTTTACTATGAAAAAATAGGTATTTGGTTTGAGCTAAATAAGCAACGTATGGAACATAAAGATCTCAGTGGATAAGTTTATTTGTGACAAAGTAAGGAGTATTAAGGATTTTTCGAAGGATTTTGGATTGAAAGATGGTTCAGTGGAGCCCTAGATCTGAACTCCGTAGGTCCAAAAAGGTCTAATTACTATCATGTACATTAATCTTTTGTAACTCAACGGCATCTTAAAGCGTTTTTTATAGTGAATAAGATGAAGACGACGAAAAGTTTTTTGTCTTTATAGTGTTATCTGTGGATTCTAAATTGAGCGATTGTCCAGTTGGAGTCCAAGGTAGCAGATCTGTATAACAGGGACAAGTGAAATATTAGGTATAGGTTTTAAAGTATGATTGTTTTTATCTTTTATACAATGCCATCCAAAAAAACTGTCCAGTTCTTTTAAGCATCAATAATTTCTCAATTTTTTGTTTTTTAAATAATTCTTTTAATTGCTGTACAGTATAAATATTCTTTATTTTATTAATTATTTTATAATGTTTTCCTCTATCCATTCTTTAAGTGGATTAAATATGGTAGCTAAAGTTTAAATAAACCTTTCAAAGGTATTCTCAAGAGGATGGGGAGAAACTAGGTGAGTGGTGGTTCAGACAATTACTTGAAAAACAATGTACTTACGGCGTATAAGGTTGTGCAATTGCTTAAGAGCCCTGAGACCACAATGACCTAAGGATAGAACAAACAATTAAATTATTACTCTAAGCCAATAATCTGATTATAATAAAGTCTGGAAATAGATCCCTATCCAGTCACAATCTCAGCACCAACCCACACAGGTCTCCCTTACAGCCTTTCCTCCTTCACTTAATTATTCATGATGGCACTCTTAGGTCTAAATTTAGACTTAGCATTAGATGAATAAATATAGATAATGAAAAGTTTTATTTTCAATGATAAATATAATCAAGAAAAACCTAATGTTATTTAGCACAATTAAGAGATCATTGATGTTGATAGTTTTTAATTTACTTTGTAATTTCATGGATTTAATCTTACTATAAAATACTACTGGGACCAGGAGGTTCGATAAATACAGTAGCATCATAAAATATGAAAAGTCTGAATCCTTTCTCAGCCTGGTCCCGAAGGTTTTAAATTCTAGATCCCTAAAGCGTTGGTCCCATCCTAAGGTAACTTTCTGTATTTTATCTGTCGCTACCAATTCTTGATCATTTAGATTATTTCTTATTTAGTTAAAATATTGATAGACAATTTCTCCATACAAATAATGTTTTGGAAAAGCTTTTCTTGAGTAAATATTACAACTTTCCTCACTTGAAGGCAATAAGTAATATGTACGGTAACGAATCAGAAATAAAATGTATAGAATATAATGTTAATAAAATAAAATAAAACCTCTAACGATACGATATATGTATACAATGGAATAAAATAGATTAGGAACAGTAATATATTAAGAGAGAAACGAAATTAAAGATGCAATATTCAATCCAAAATCCTTAACACTAAACTTAAAATGACGGGTCAATTGACGCTTTTCTGGATTTTTGGCCGAAGTTAGTGGCCGAATGGAAACACCATTCGTTACTTTGCTTTTTGCCTTCATTAATTTTATCAAAACATATATCATTCCGTTTTACAGTGCAAGCCTTCATCTGGGAGTACTAAGCCTGTTGTGTTTTTGAAAATACCACACTCCTTAATTTTCTCATTGTCTATATTACTGTGGTAAACGAATCTACATTTTTTTTTTTTTTTTGTAGTTTAACATATCAAGATTAAGCTCGTATTTAATTTATATTTAGGCAGGACTTTGATTAATCATATTGGATTGCTTAATGAATTAGACTTTCATTATTTAAAAGTGCAAACAAAATTATATAGTTTTTTTTTTATTACTTTTTAAACTTGAAAATTCAAAACGGATTAAGTTGTGGCTTTTAGCTTAGGTAGGTGCTCTCAAATGCTTGGTCAGTGGTTTCCTAACTTTTAATATCTCGACTCTCCTTTATATATAAAAATAAAGCACCACCTTTAATTTTCCTGACAACCTAATTTTATATGTAATTGTTGAATATTGTATTTTTTTTTTACATAAATACAAAATAATATAACATAACATATTAGGTTCAAATATTTTTTGAAATAGTTATTTTTCAGTAATTTATTTGTTTTTTTAAAAAGTACTTCGAAGGGTGTTAGAGCTAAAGGTACAAAAAATAAAACCCAGATTTAATGTAGAACACTAAATAAAATAACAGATTATTTGCAATTTCCCTATTCATCCGAAAATTAAATGTTTGTAAAAATTGGGAACCAGCAATCTTGCGAATCTATACCAAGTTGGGGTCCTCGTAACAAATACTGCACCAGCTCAATTATCTGTTTTTAAAATTATTTAGAAGAACTCGAAAACAGACCATATAAGTATATTTTTTAATTATATTGGTAATGTTTTGTTTAGTAAATATTACAGTCTTCCTCAATCAAGGGAAATAATTAATATGGATGGTTATGAATCCATTCATTCAATATGTACTATAAGAAATAAATGAATGAAAAAAAAAAGAACCTCTTAACTATAAACTATATACAATGAAATAAATACATTAAAAACAATAATAGTAGTAAACATAAAAATTAAATTAAATACAATCATATTATATATAAAAAAGATACACTTGGGCAAGGAATTCCCGAACAAAACCTGTCCTTCCACTTTATTTATTTATTTATAATAGAGCACTACAGTCCTAGTCGGACCTTGGCTTCACAAAGTACAGACAGCCACTCCTGTCTATCTTCCGCCTTCCTCCTCAACCATTCACACCCAGTTTTCGCAGGTCATCTTGAATGTTGTCCAGCCATCTCAGCCTTGGCCTTCCTCTCAACCTTTTTCCTTCCGGCCTGCCGTTCATCATCTTTTTTGGAAGTCTATCTTCCGTCATCCTTTGCACGTGGCCGAGCCACCTTAATCTGCCTGCTTTGACTATTAAAATTATGTTGGGTTCACCGAACAATTGTTCCAGCTCCAGGTTTGTTCTTATTCTCCAATTCCCGTGGTTATTCACCGGACCGAAGATTTTTCTGAGGACCTTCCTTTCCCAAATCCTCAGCAACCTCTCACTCTCTTGGGTCAGCACCCAGCACTCGCTTCCATAAGTCACAACTGGTCTTATTACAGTTTTGTAGACCGCAATTTTGGCAGATCGAGACACTTCACGAGACTTCATAAATTTACTTAGGGCAAAAAGGCATCTGCTGCCAGCCGCTATGTTTGCTTTAATCTCTAATTTCATATCATTTTTTTCTGTTATTAGAGATCCTAAGTACTTAAACGTGTTGCAGCGCCTAAATTTGTGCCCATTAATTTGTACTTCTTCATCTCCATATCCTTGTAGGCATCTTGAAGTCTCCATGTATTCCGTCTTGCTGCAATTAATGCCCAATCCCTTGCTCATAGCCGACCTTTCAAACTCTTCCAAAACTCCAGAAAGTGCAGGAAATGACCGTGCTCTGATGACTACGTCATCCGCATAAGCCATGTGTTGGGTGAGTCTATTATAAATATCTCCTCCGGGATATGTCTTTATAGCTCTAATCGCTTTTTCAAGGACCAGATTGAATATTATGGGCGACAGAGGATCACCTTGTCTTAGGCCGCCAGTCACTTCGAATTCTTTTGATAATGTTCCACCAACCCTTACCTGAAACTTAGTTTCTTTCCAAGTCATTTCAAGCAATCTTACTAACTTTGATGGAACACCTAGAGATCTAATATCCCTTGCCACTTTTCCCCTATCTACTGAGTCATACGCTTGCTTGAAATCAACAAAAAGGTGATGTAGACTTATATTATGCTCATAACTTTTGTCCAACATCTGCCTTAGAGAGAATATTAAGTCCGTTGTGGACCTTCCTTGTGTAAAACCGCACTGATAATCTCCTAAGGCTCTAACGCCCACTTTACCAATCTCCGGTTGATTGCAATAGACAACACCTTATATACTGTTGATAGGAGTGCTATTCCACGATAGTTTTCGCATGCCATTCTATCACCTTTCTTATAGATCGGGCAAAGGATAGCTTTACACCAGTCTTTTGGTATACTTTCTTGAATCCATATATCCCATATTAATTTGTATATATGCGTGGTTACTGCCTGTCCTCCATACTTGAGAAATTCAGCCGGAATTTCGTCAAGACCTGACGATTTATGATTTTTCAGGGAACCAATTATCTCTACTATTTCCTCCTGATCTGGTGGTACCTCCTCCTCATCAACTCCCTCCTCATTCCATCCCTCCTGCGGCACTTCTGTATCTCCGTTACCCTCTATCCTGCACACACTCAATAAGTCTTCAAAATATTCAACCAACCTATCTAAAATATCCTTGTTATTTCCTAGTAGGTTTCCTTCTTTGTCTTTATAAAATGCTGGTCTTGGTGCATATCCCGTCCTTATTTCCCTAACACCCCAATGAAATTTCCGATTGTTCTTCACATTGAATTCTTCCTGTATCATCTCAAGTTTCTCTCTCTCTTTAGCCCTCTTCTTTTCTCTACACAGCTTTTTTTACGATCAGCCTCTTTCTTTTATAGTCCTCTGTATTAGCTCTTGTTTCCCTTTGTAGCACTTTTGTTCTAGCACAATTTCTTTCTCTAATTGCTTCTTCAATTCTACGTCAAACCAATCATTTCTCATTTTCTGCTGTCTTTCTCCCAGCACCTCAGTTGCTACACTTTTCAATATATCTTTAAATGCATCCCAATTTTCTTCTATTGATTCTGTATTCTCCAAGTTCTAAAACTTTCCTCAATTTTCCTCGAAAATAAATCACGGGTCTCCTCATTTTGCAGTTTTTCTCGATTAAAGATCATTTTTCTCTCCCCGTGGGCTCTGGGATATGTAGCTATTTTCATTTTATACCTAACCTTAACCAGAAAGTGATCTGATTCACAACAAGCACCTCTGAAGCTACGTATATCTTGTATATCTGATGCATGCCTACTATCCACTAATATATGATCAATTTGATTGCGAATCCTGCCATCTGGAGATACCCAAGTCTCCTTGTGAATATCCTTATGAGGGAAAAAGGTGTCACTTACCCTCATTCCCCTTGATGCAGCAAAGTCAACTAGACGTATCCCATTATCACTGGAAACATCGTGTTTGCTATGTCTTCCTATAACTGGATGGAAAACACTCTCCTTACCGATTTTCGCTTTCCAATCTCCCAAAACCACTTTCACGTCATACTTCGGGATTTTATCCACCACTCTCTCGAGTGTCCCATAAAATTTATCTTTCTCATCCTCTGGTTTGTCTTCTGTTAGGGCATGTACGCTCACCATTGATACATTGAAAAACCTTCCTTTCAATCTTATCCTACAAATTCTCTCTATAACTGCTTCGTAATCAATCACTGCTTTTCTTAATGCATCTCTTACCATAAAATCTGTTCCTAACATATTAGTTTTGCTGCCACTATTGAATATAGTGTAATCCTGAAGTGTCACTATACCGACTTCCTTCCATCTTATTTCCTATAGAGCTACAATATCCATTTTATATTTCATCAGCTCTTGCTCTAACATTCTACTCCTTCCAGGCTGAAATATACTTCTCACGTTCCAAGTTCCAATTTGCAATAGTCCATTTCCTAGCGTAGGTCTTAACCTTAAAACAGTCCGGCTATTTTTCCTTTGTTTTTTCGTAATAAAGATGTTTAAAGGGAATGGGTTATCAGCCCATTGCCCCCGATTCAAGTGGAGGAGCTGCCTCCTCAGAGCATCCTGACAAGCTCCTCCGTCCGGAGCGGCTACCTAGGGAAGGTGATCCTAGGGTGTGTACTGTAGTTGACCTTAGTCTGTAGAATGAGTGTGTATGTTGTGTGCTGTGCCGAGTGTCCTGTCAGTGTTATTGTTCCCCCAACCTGGAGGGCCAGAGGCTGTCTGCAGTCTGACGACTGGGCGATGGGGTCGCCATTTCCCTACGCCAAGTCCTTCCACTAATAGAGGGATAATCAGTTCTAATGAGTTCCTAGGGCTGCTTTCTTACCTGCTTCACTGTTTAAAACCAAATTATATTAACTATTTGGTTATATTATATCAAATGCTACCAAAATTATAATAACCTACAAAAAAAAAAAAAAAAAAAAAAAATACCACTACCACTAAAATCTATGTAGTTTAGTAATCAGTAAGGAAGTTATGTTTGAGATCAACGGTTATACAAAGTGGTAAAATCGTTAGCATCCACATAAAACCACCAGGTTTTCCCCTTACATTTGGGTACCAGCTTTATAGTATAAAAAATAAGTATTGTTATCAATAAGAAATAGGTCACACAGATTATCTTTGCAGTATAGAAGTTTCTGAACTGTTTTAAATTGAAAATATTAATATTTTGAATACAGGGGCGACCGAATGACTGAAATCTTCAGATAAATTCATGTGGAAGTCTGTTGTTAGTGAAAACAATAATCATGATCTAATGTTTGTACTAGTTATGATTTCTGGTTGTTTTGCGTTATAGTCTTTCGTGAATCTTAATTTATGCAAATCAATATAATTTTCAAATCCTATATAGGTTATAATATTGCTGTATTTTTAAGAATATTAATGCAATAAATACAATACGGGCAACATCTCAACACGGAGTGAGTACCTCTTAGAGTAAAAAAAAAATAGAAAAATGCCGCAGACTTCACCTTTATATTCCAATCCGTTGCAGATATACGATAAATGAAAAAAATTTTTGAGGGAACCACGGTTTTTACCATATCTCCATTTAAAAAAAAATATTTTTAAAATGTTGACCACATTTTTGGATTAAGCATTAAATTTTTCTAAAAGATCAGAGTACATGTAATCTTGAATTTTACAACCTTGGGTAAAGATAGTTCATAGTTTGCCCAACAGATTGAATTATGAGAATTACTAGGATTTGTTACAAAATATCTTACTACAACTTCATCACGGCAAAATATGATTTCCAATACCATGGTGCTCCTCCACATTATTCGAAAGCTATTAACAAATAATCTAACGATATACATGGATAGTTTGAAATTCCTTCCCAAATAGAAACAGACTCATCTGTCCATAAAATGCAACTCAAATTCACCACAAAAGTGGTATTGTTCAACACCATCTACATTCAGTAACTAACGGCGAAATTGAGGTCTATGGTCATTATCATTGGGTTTTAAACCTTACATTGAAAATCCAATAATGTAAACCCTAAATAATAATAAATAAATAAATGTAACAGCATAAAATCCTTTATTGACCATAAAATCCTTTATAGCATTTACACCAGATGCTTTATTGACAGTTTTCCTTTATTTTCTACTAAACATTAAATTTTTTCTTTGCTTTTTATTTGCATTAGGCGATTATCATAATGTCTTATTTACACAATAGATTTCTATGCCAAATGAAGACACCATGTTTTTTCCGGTTTTAAAAGTAAATTTCTCCATGAAATCGATACGGATCATTAATTAGATCATACTATATGAAATTTAAATTTCCAAGTTTTTGTGATATTTGCAGTTTTGCGGATAGCTTTTTTCAAAAAACGGCGATCGTTGAGATTATAAGACATTGTACTTCCCTAAGTAAAGTGAAGATCAAGCTGTTCTTTAGATCCCAAGTTTGAAAAATTCAAAGTTATATGTACTCTCCTCTTATACGAAATTTAATGCTAAATTCGAAAATGTTATGAAAATTTGAAATGTAAAACAAAAATGGAGATATTACAACTTTTATGGTAAAAAAATGTTTTTTTTAAAAAGACTTCTCAAGAAAGTCTTTGATTTATCGTATATCTGCTACGAATTGGAATAGAAAGGTGAGGTCTGCGGAATTTATCTACATTTTTGATCTAGTTTCACCCATTTATTTTTTTTTGCACCATGAGTTACTCATCCTGTAAATTTCAATTCTGACACTACTGTGCATTAAATAGAAAAAGATAAACAGACGTTTATAACTTTATTTAATAAATCAGTTTTTTATTCTAGGCAAAAATTTCAAGAATGATTTGAAAGATAAACAACGAAGTGGAATATAAGTGACAACCATTACCGTTTAATGAAATGACCCACTTGTAGGTTTAAATTGGAGAGTTCGCCAATTTATACGAGCACTGTTTTATATCCTAAAACAGCAGCGAACAAGAGGCGATTTGGCAGCGATTTTCATTCTACCTCTTTAGTTCAATTTCAAACAAATAAATACAGAAACAGAAAAGCTATTTCTATATTTATCTAGGAATCGAATATTTTATATTTTGGTTGTGGGAGAGGGTAAACCATTTTATATTTATGTCTCAACTTTCAGTCAATTCAATCGAAATTATTAAGTGTCTATCTGAATAAAACACGTTTAGTAGCTCAGAACCTAATGAGTTGGGAAAAATGCTATGGAACATCACAAGTTCCGATCAAATACATTTTAAGATGATGACTATAATTCTTTTTTTTTCGTCATGTAAAATTTTTTTTTTATAAAGCAATATAAATTAAAAAAAAAAAAAATATTACATGCTGCCTCTCTAAAGAACAATGAGTAAACGAGTGAAAACGGGTACACTCATACTATATGTTCAAAGAAATAAATAAAATCGAGTTCAAAGAAAAAAGTCGATCAAAAGACCATAAACCTAGTAAGGGAAACTTTAACAGAAACGAATTCTAAAATAAAACTAAGAGGAAATGTCAGCAAACCATTCCCGATAAAAACCAGTGTAAGACAAGGGGATGGACTTTCACCTGTTTTTTTTCAATGTTGTTCTCGACAAAATTATGAGGACTTTATGGGAAAAGGAAACAGCAGGAGCTAAAGTAGGAAATCAAAGGAGTAATATCCTAGTGAAATGTCTAGCCTTCGCAGATGACTTGGCTATACTTGCTGAGTCAGAAGAAGATGTGGTTAGGAAGCTAAATTCCCTTAAGAAAGCTGCTGAAAAAACCGGGCTTAATATCTCCATCCAGAAAACCAAATTTATGACCACAGACACTCACTTTAGTAAGAAGGAAGTGAAAACGGAATTTGGTAAAATCCAGGTGGTTAAGAGTTTTAAATATTTGGGCGAAATAATCAGCAGAAATTTATAAGAGAAAGAAAGCATGGAGTATAGGATTAAAAGATTAGAGAATTTATACTACCGAGTAACATGCATAATAAATAATACCTCTCCAAAAATGCCAAAATCAGACACTACAATACAGTGGTAAAACCAGTGATATTGTACGGAACAGAAACCATGTGAATGAATGAATGAATGAATGAATGAATTACTGTATTTTGTAAAAATAATTACAATCACAGGAGGTCTGACTCCAGAATGAACAGTTAAAATGAAAAAAAAAAAAAAAAAAAAAAAAAATATATATATATATATATATATATATATACATAAATTGAAACAAACATAAGGTCCATATATCACACATAATATAAAATTAAATAAATAGACTACACATAATAAGTACAACTTTAAAAAAAAAAAAAAAAAAAAAAAAAGAAAATTTTCGGCTGAAAAAGAAAAACAAAATTTTAGACAAATAAAAATTAAACAAAATACTTCGAGATAACTAATCAATCATCTGAATTAAATGTACATGTTATAAATAAATAAATAGCTTTTAAATGCTTTATGGTCTTAACGGTTAAAAGATTTTCTATGGTCAACTCAGGAGTAGGTTTGGGCAGGAGATACTTGCTTAAATACTTTTGCCTTTGTCTCCTAAATGCAGAACAATCCAGCAAAAAGTGTGTGACACCATCGCTAACATTTGTGTCACAAAACTCACAGGATAGATCACTGTTAAATTGCCTATGCATGCCACCGTACGACAGTCGTGTATTCCTTTTGCTGGCCATCCTCAGTTGAGCGAGAATTCTCTGGTTTTCTATATGGGTGCTGAATTGTAGGTACGTTTGATGTATACCAAAGGTTGCGACATTTCTATAATATAGATTAAACTCGGAATGCGCCACTCGATCGAAATCTAAACTCATGAGATGATGCCTCATTGCGTCTTCGAGGTCGACGCCGTGCTGTTTAATGATTTCTAAGTTTGAACAAGTCAAAATGTCAGAAGCTCCTACCATAGCGAGCAGTTTACCAAGCTCTCTCAACCAGTTATGAGGCATAGTGGTAATTTTTCGAAATTCAAAGAGCCTCTTATAACATATTTTTGGCAGCTGATGGTCTTCCATCCCCAACATTTTTTTTGAAAACATTTTTCATTTAAAAAAAAATGAACAGAAACCATGTGCTTCCCCAGTCTGGAGAAACTGCTAAAAATAGAAAGAAGGATTCTTAGGAGAATCCACGGGCCCAAAACAACACCGGAAGGATACAGGCTAAAATCCAACAGAGAAATTTACTGTGACATCCCTGATCTGGAGACAGAGATGAGAGTTAGAAGACTCAGGTTTTATGGACATATGCTAAGGATGGACGAACAAAGATTGAACAGACAAATTTTTAGCAATATTATGGGATACAAATTTAACCAGGGCTATACATTACAAATTAAATCTGAAGCACAAAGACTCGGGATTACACGAGAGATGTGCGAGGTAGAGCCGAATTAAAAAAGTTCCTGAAAAACGTGGTGCTTGTGGTGGACAAGAAGAAATTTCCGTCTAAGAAATGGACAGAGGAAAGGAGAAAAAAGTTTAGTGAAATCCTCAAGCAAATGTGGGCAAAAAGAAAAAAAAAAGAAAGAATAAATAAAGAACCTACATTGTAGTCGCGTAGTCCTTAAGGGCTGTTTCGCGTTTTAAAAAAAAAAAAAAAAAAAAAATAATATATATATATATATATATATATATATATATATATATATATATATATATATATATATATAGCTAAATAAACACTAAGTCATAACATTGCAATAGATAACATTCTATAAACAAAAGGGATTGGACCTTATAATTTAAGTTTATACAAAAATAAAAGGATTATAACTTGTGTACTAAGTTTAGGATTTGTACTATCTATAGTTTTAAATAAAAAGATTAAACTCTGTACTGAAATACAACTATCAGCTTCCTATAAACAAAAGGATTAGACTTTGAACTTCCTGTTTACCAGTCAGGATCAGTATGCTTGAAAAATAAAAAGATTAAACCTTGTCCATTTCCTAATATTAACAATAAGCTTAAACTATCTATAAAATTAAAATGTTTATACATAGGTTACTTACATGCTAAAGTACAATTTTCCTAACAACTAAAAGATAACAGAATATTTCTTAATACTAAACAATACACTTTAATATCAATACATTATTTAACAAAAGGAAAATAAAATAAGAGTCTTTGAATTACTTTCTTCTATTACAAATACTACTTTTAAATTCAAAATTACACAATTAAATTAAAATATTTTAAATCAAAATAATAATTCAAACACTCTTCTAATTACAATTAATAACAATTTCAAAATAAAATATACCTTTCTCAATGATCAATCAAAATAATATTTCAAGACAAAATAATAGTATCTTAATATTTATTATAGTTCTCCAAATATTAATTACAAAATAAATCAAACAGAATATTATCGTGAAATAAAATAATGCTTTGAATGATCTTTTACATTATTAACATGGAATATAATATTTCACAGCAAAATACAAAAGTCCGACTTTATTAAAATAAACTACAGCATTGTCAGTTTAATACAGATAATTCTTTTCAATATAACATAAACATTACTCCTAATACCATTATATTTATTATATTTAAAATAAAAGATTTTTAAGACATTTTAATATTGTTTAAATAAAATTAAATATTTTTAATCAGAATCATTATCTGAGTCATAGTTATCCGAGACATCCGAAATATTTACGCGAATGGATTCATTATCGTCGTCTGAAATATATTGTTTCTTTTTCCTCTTTTTTCTAGTGGGCCTTTTAATATTGTCAATATGGGTTTTAATCGGTCTCTTATCTTTTACTAGTACATTTACTTTTTTAAATTTGTCTCTACTTTTTATTTTTACTTGGGTATTTTTTAAATATTCTACATCTCCTAATTGTCGTTGAATATCCACAGGGACTTCTCTATTTTTATTTAATTTTTCAGTCCTTGTTTCTTTTTCGTCATTTATTTTGGATCTAATTAATTTATGTAATAATTGTTGGTCCTTGTGATATTTAATACGTATTGTTCCGTCAGGTCGGTGTTTTCGTCTGACTCTAATCTGGAGGTTCCGAAAGTAATTTCATTGGGCGTTAATTTTAATTTATTATTTAAGGTATTATTGTACGCTATTACCGCTAATCTTAATTTCTGCTGCATAGAACATTTATCTTTTTCTTTTCCTATTATTCTCAATAATTCGTTTAGGGTAGAGTGGACTCTGTTCAATAATCCCAAAGAGTTTGAGTGGCTGGCTGAAGTATAATGTAAGATAATATTATTTTCTTCACAAAACTGTTTTACTAAATTATTTTTCATTTCCGTCCCTTGGTCTAATGATATTTGTAGAGGTGTGGGAAAGTATGTCATATAGTTAGTCAGTGCGTTACAAATATTAATTGCGTTCTTTGATTGTAGGGTTTGAGCAAATAAATGTTTCGAAAATGTGTCTACTGCTGTGAAAATTATTGCGTTGTTAAAATTAAAAATGTCAATCATTAATTCCTGAAACGGTCTTTCTGGTGTAGGTGTAATTTGAAATTTGGTCTTTATAGATTTCGGTCATATTTCGTAACTTTACAAGTTTCGCATTTATTAATATACTCCGCTATTTTATTTTGCATCCCTGGAAAATAATATTCTTTTTTAAGTTTTTCGAATGTTTCGTTTATACCCCTATGCTTTGTTTTGCCCTAAATGATAATTATCTATAATTTCAAAAACGTGGTGGTGCTTGTGGTGGACAATAAGAAATTTCCGTCTAAGAGATGGACAGAGGAAAGGAGAAAAAAGTTTAGTGAAATCCTCAAGCAAATGTGGGCAAAAAATGAAAAAAAAAAAGAAATAAAGAATAAATAAAGAACCTACATTGTAGTCGCGTAGTCCTTAAGGGCTGTTTTCGCGTTTAAAAAAAAAAAAAAAAAAAAAAAAAAAAAAAAAAAAAAAAAAAAAAAAAAAAAAAAAATATATATATATATATATATATATATATAATATAAGGATAACAAGATACAAAATATAGTAACTGTTAATATAAATTAAATAAAAAAATAATTGTATAAAGCCACTAAAATATAATTATAATGAAGAGAAAAATAAAAAAAGCACAATCACACTATAAGTACAACACATACAACCACCACAGAAGATCACTGAATCGAGCTTATCCGCCACTTGAGGAAATGGAAACTAGGCCCAAAGTAATCCCAACGCTGTTCTCTCAGATGAGGCTGAGAGAGAGAGTGCTATGTCAGTCATACAGGACTTGAGTGAAGTCCATTGCCAGAACTCCGATAAAATAAATTTTTACAAAAGGTTTCGGAGCCATTGCAATTTTAATAATTTTAATCTGGTTATAAGGATGTGTGAAGCTGGATAATGAATGTGCCAGAGGGTTAGGGTGGTTGGAAAGGTTTTGATGGAATTATGAAAATTTAAGGGATACGAGGTCAAGAACAGAAGGTATACTGAGGTCATTATGTAAGGTTTTGTTGGATACATAATATGATATAATTCTAAAATATAAACAACTTTTATATCGTAACTTAAAAATAGATATATTTACTTGTATACTGTGTACAGTTGTAAATATCAATAAATATGTTAGTTAAAAACAAATGGATAAAATCTTTGAGTTAATATTTTCTAAGCTATTGAATACATTTATATAAATATAATTTGTGCTATTAATAGGATTTGGTTTTCAATACTCTCTGTCAATCGAAGTATTGAAATTCTGGGCTTCGCGAGTTGACATTTTGGCATGAACCGAAACTAAGCTGAGGAACTCTGTTCTGCCATTACAGCAAACAACTTCCCAGTTGTGCTTCACGGTAAATTAGGTTAAGAATAAAGGTCGAAGGGGTAAACCAGGGAGAATTGTGACAGGCCTGAATTAGAAAATGTGCACAAATTTACGTACCTCGGATCTCTTGTTACATCTATCAACATGGGGTTAAAAAAACAAAAACAAAACAAGAAATGTCGCCAACTGTTGTTATTTTATCTTGAAGAGGTAGATCAGAAACCGCCTACTCAGATGACAAACAAAGGTCATATTAAATAAGACATTGATTAATCCTCTGTTGGCCTACGACAAACATGGTCCATTTGACTAGATGGCATAGACTAATGGAAATTATCTATTGTTGTTTTGAAGGAATTAAGCTAGTGTCGGTTCCTAATATCGATTCTCGAGGAATCAATCTATTTCGAGAATCTATGATCTAAAGCAGATTCCTAGGTATTGATCGAATAGGCGATAGCTTTGTGATCGTTATGTAATTATTTTTCATTCTTTTCCACATTGATTAAAAAACGATATTATTATGTCTTATATAAGAGAGAATTTTTTTGCAATGAGACAATGCTTTTAGGAACATAATTTTAAACAACTCTATTCGAAGACTAAACATTGTTACAACGCAGAAAAATGTCAGATCTTTTAAAGATATTAATTAACTATTGCAAAATGATGAAATAAGATTACAGTCAAACCAAGGTAATAGTTGCACTCAGATGCATTCAAAGAGGAACACCATGTCTAAGAAAAAATTCTTTAATACGTGTCAACGCTTCGTTAACGTGCATATCGATAATTTCTTCTTTGACGTGGTGTTCCTCTTCGAATGCATCTCTGATCATCTTCTCCATTCATCATAACAGTCAACTATACTTTTATCATTATAGTACCATTTTATTATAAATATTTGTTTTGTTTTAGGGAGCGTATGTTAATTAAGATCATTATTCATTTTATTATATGTTTGTAATGTTTCAATTGAACTAAAATGTTTCAGTCGAGGAAAAAGTGTTTTGGTGTTGTCTAACGACACTGATTGGGGCTAAGGAATTTTCACGCTGATCCTAGTTACATCTCATGTTTTATAACAATTAGTTGAGTGTGGTGTTTGAGTTGTGATTCCTTTGTGGTATAAAGTCGTGCTTTCAACAAATAAATATTTCTCAAATCAATTAAGTTTTGCATTAATTTTATCC
The DNA here is from genome assembly GCA_003667255.2 of Euschistus heros. Taxonomy (NCBI): domain Eukaryota; kingdom Metazoa; phylum Arthropoda; class Insecta; order Hemiptera; family Pentatomidae; genus Euschistus; species Euschistus heros. The sequence continues at coordinate 786,506 of RCWM02000477.1, read as the reverse complement.
TATAATTATTGTAATTTAAATATATGATATTCATTTTGCTCAAAATACATGTCAAAAGTCATAGCATTTGAAAATAAAATAGAATCCCCTTTTTGATATGAATTAGGAATGACTTTGCACCAAATATATTTTGGCGCTAGGTGACCTCCCTGTGGGAAGATGTCTTTGGCAGCTTTGCTCCTACTGAACAAATCAATTAACGAGGATATTTATTTTAGTTAAGGAGTTAATAGGCTGGTTAAAATCCAAATTATTCGGGGTAGCGTTTTGCTCCTTGTTAATAAGGTTTTTGTTATCTATGTGCACGTATATTGGCTGTTATAGCTTTAGTTTCTTTCAAGCCATAGTGGTCGTTTTTATATTTTAACAATGTTTGTCTAACTATTGCAGATAGCATTTTTCCAAAAGTGTTTCTCTAAGAATCTGTATGCAATTTATTTCATAGCTATCGTTTTGTTCCTTGTTTACCAAAATTATAGTTGTTTACGTTATTTACGCATGTTTTAAGTCGTTATTTTGTTTCTATATAATATTTTGTTGGTATGTTCTTGTATTTTCTATCGTTCCTCAATAGAGCTTTAAAAAATGTGCAATTTTGTTTCTCATTTCAATGAAAACATTGTAATTTACTATCGTTTCCTTTAAAAAAAACACTAGGCTAAAGTTCAAATACTATTAAGAAATGACTTTGCATCTCATAACTACTATCAAGCTTTTTTAAGCTAATTATTCAAAGCAAATATTTTACTACATGCATTTTAAACATTATTGATAGTTAAAGAATAAAGTTCAACAAAAGTGGTGCAAAGTCACGCCGTTTTACGGTAGTGATTTATTAAATGAATCATTCTTTTCATGTACTTAATTCAGATATTGATAAATCTCCTATACTCAATAAAAATGCTATTTGTCTGGCGAATAGGCCGCTCGTAAAAATATATTACTTCTCTTATCTTCTTTTTATGATTCATTTTAACAATATTTACTTCCTAATAAGTTTTTTTTTTTTAAATGATGGAGTAGAGACTTCATAAAAAACTGAAGGTTTTGAAGGAAGCGGTCAGAGGAGGGTTAGAGCCGAGAATGCTCCTCGCTCGGTTGCACTGATCCGACAAATGACTCCTAAATGACTATAGGAAACTTTACGTCCAATTTGCTATGAGTACCTGTTTGTCAAGCATTGCTCACGACCAAGTTTCTATTGAAGTATTATATTGATGGGGTTAGCTTCCGTTTACTGATTGTTCGGATCTAAGGTTTAATGGAGTGATATTTGTTATTATGCGTAAGTGGTAAATTTATATTTTCAGCTTGTTTTTAAGTATGTATAGAAGGTATTTTTGTGTCAAACATTTCTTTAGGTACTTTTGAGATTTATTTCACTCTAATAATTACTATTTTTTCTTCTTATTTTTAATAAATAAAAATATATTATTTCAATTATTATTTTATATAATATTTTAAGCTGCCACACTCTAGGGAAATGAGTGATATGTATGACAACAAGTCCATTCATGCAATGAAAGCAACGAAAAAAAAAATAGAATAAAGATATAAAGTAAACAAATAAAAATAAAAATAAACATATTTTAACTATACAAAAATGAAATAACATCTGTAAATTATAATATAAAATAAACTAGGTTAATAATTATAAAAATAAGAATACCAATAATTTGATGAGAGAGATTTTTATGGTAGTAAATAATTGGATATGTTGATCGGTGTGAGCCCCTTTACAAGCAGTTATACAGTGCCCGCACTACATACGTGTAATGCCAAAATGGTTGAACTCGACCCCTTAAAACTTAGCTTAACGTTTCAATTTATTTGTTTAATTACAACCTGTACATTCTTTAGGAATAATTGTTAATGATGAATGAACACATTCATATTATGAATGCACTCACTATTAAACCAAAAACAAAGAAACTAATCATTAAATCACGTCTTTACACCTTAAAAAAATACTTGAATAAGAGCTTAATAACTTTAGCACATTCATAATTTTTTTTATTTGATTAATTACATGTCTGAAAGCCTTGATTTTTTGATATGCTAGGATTTTAAAGTTGAAAAAAAAAATCTCTCGATTGTGTCAAGGCAATTGTGCAATGATTAAAACAATTTCATCATGTTAAATCAACCACTAACGATTATTTTGAAGGATATTTTCCAATAGGGTCCTTCCAGTTGGGACAGCTGAGGGATTTTTCCCTTAGGGTCTGAGCCAAAGAGTGTCCTTTTCCCTACTTAAGGCAGTTGTTGCAGGCTTCCCCCCTCCCATCGCTAACTTTAATTCATTGATCCGTATTGAATAACTCGGTCACCTACTATCGTTCTTATTGAGCTCTTGTTTGTCGCACAGCTTTGATTTATTTAAACCGGTCGGTTCTGGTTTTTGTTAAAGCATTTAATTTCTGAGATGGAGTATCGGGCGACAACCGATCAATAGAAAAATTATATTTGAATCCTGATATTTGTATTTTAGACAGTTCACAAAAGAAACGTTATGAACATGACGAAACTTCAGAATTGTACACACAACAATATAAAAAAAAATATGCTTATGACCAAGCGACAGAGTACAAACTAATATTTAGTAAAATTATCCAATATTAAATTGTACGTATAGAGCATTGCATTATTTTTTTCAAATGAAATTAATTATTTATTTTTCTATTTTCAATATTTTTGAATCTATCATTGAATGGAATGTTGTTTTGATTAAACTTCTTTCTTACTTCTTCATTACATTAAAATTTATTTATTGATATTTACAACTGCATAGAATGTATTCATCGAGTAAAGTAATGCATAAAATAAGGTAAAATATACATAATACTATCACGCAGTTAAAAATGGATAATTATCATTATAATCCTGAACTAATAATTTTGTAAAATTTTGCTTAAATTTGACTTCTTCGTTACCGTTCTTTAATATTTTTATTCATTGACATTAAAAAATGTAAACGATATACGCATCAAGTAAATGTGTGAAAAATTATTACAGTGACAATAGCTTGTAAGGAACTACTCATTGATAATACTTCAATATAAGTTCTACATTAGAAGGTCTCTGGGTTGTTTTCTTTTCAGATACCTCTGAGGGTCATCGGAACCGAGTGGGAAGCAAGTTGGGAGACGAGTGGATTCGAGTGGGTATTTAGCTCACTAATATTCGATCTCGAATATTAACAGTCCAGTCTCGAACAATGTTAAGAAAGAACGAAAAATGTACCTAAGGAATATTTAACTACAAAAATATTTTAAAAATTACAAGACTACCGCGAATATAATTCATAGATAAATTACCTAATGGATACCATACCAATAAATGCCTAATGAAAATTAATCACACTGAAAGAAAAATGTTTTTTATACGTTTTTTTCGGGGAAATTTCTCGAACTGATGTTGAAAACAGTCATTACTGTTCATTCATGTTGTATTCAAGGTTTTACTAAAGTACACATAAATAAAAAAAATATAATTGAAAAAAAAGTTATGACAATTGGGTAAAGATATAAAGTCTATCTCCTACAAATAAGTTCTGTATTCCCACCTTATGTCTTAGAATGATTAAGAAGAAAAATATTTTTATAAACTTTTAATCAAGATCACGGATGTGTAATGATAGCTTCAAGTATAAATTATTTAAAATGTAAAACATTAAGTTTTTTTTTTTTTTAAATCTAAATTTGTTAGTGGTCATAAAATCAGCTTAACGAAATAATAATAACAATAGCTATAAATAAATATTTCTTGTTCATTCAACTCTGCGCCGCTACAGACCCAGTGGGAAGTGGAACCTGGCATTAGTTGCCTTGTGTAGGCTCTCTCAAGTTACTCAACACCAGGCACCCCCAATTCTGTACAGTCATCTGAGCCTTTGTCTTTCGACGCCATTTTGTCATATACGAACCCCCATGTAACACCTTCCCCCAAACTTCATTTTCTATTATTACTAAATTGACAAAGTTCTAATCAATTTATTTTTTCTTTAAATTCTCCCTTTACCTCCTTCTCCGATCGGACCAAATATTTAGAAGGATCATATACAAAATATATATTAGAAAGAGTATGTGAGTGCTTTGTATATTTTCAACATTCGGGTATTTCCATATTTATAAGTCAGCAATAGCAAATAACAATATATACAAAATTATAATTTATAAAACTTTAAAATAATTTTGTTTAATTTTTTTAAATCAAGAAATTCTTTAAATAAAACAAATACGACATTAAAATATTCTAAAAAAGTAACTAACCAGTTATTAATGCCTTAATTGATTTTGTGGTTTTGCTCGTAATGCATTGTATCATTAAGAATTATCACATTTAGTGCTTTAAAGCATATTTATTGCCCATATCAATATAACACATATGAATAAATTTTATTATAATCGAAATAATAATTTTATTTTATAATAAATATTATTGCTTTTTTCAATACTAGAATAATACAGGGTGGTGTGGTAGTTCAGTGGATGAGGCATTGGTCTACTAATTCCAATTATTCGAGCCCGACTGTGACAAACAATTATTATTCCATTATCTCACCTAAGGGTTGACTCTGGCACAACATAAAACCATTCCGAGGCAGATCCAATCGTAATAAATTGTGTTGCCTTAATTAGGGAAAAAGCTGGCGGTTGAGTGTAATTATGATCAAATATCCTTTTACAACCGTTTGAATACAAAGAGCACTGAAATCCGTATTTTTAAATTAATGAAATCCAATAACGTAATATTATTAACATCGACATCAAAAAAATTTTTGCCTGTAGGAAAACGCATTAAAAAATTCTCTACATCTTATTATTAAAATAATAACTTGCAGACTATTTATTCAGGTTAGAATTTGTTAATTAATTGCCACTTCCATTGGAAATTTTTATTCAAAGACTAGTTCCAAATGTTAAACGTTAATCATCAGTTCTAAAACCCATTAGGATTACTAAATTAATTGAGATTTCTATTGGAATTATTTTCGCCTTTTCTAAATCTGTTTATTCAACCTTACTAGAATATTTGATTTCTTGTCTATTTTAAAAATAGTTTAATGTATATAATATACGTAACAAAGTGCTGACGTTTTGAAATTTATGTATGTTTTTAGAACTGATGATTAATGTTTAATATTCTTCTTATTCTCTTTTTTTCTCACTATCTCCTGAGTGCTGTTAAGCGTGGAGTAGCATCCTCTGACCATCTTGTCCAACGGTCCCTGTCCTGTGTAAGCCTTCTCATCTCCGGCATGGTGCTTCCTCTTGCTGCGCCAATTCTCTCAATCAAGTCTGCATACATGAGCCTTGGTCTGCCTTGAGGACGCCTTCCTCCCGGTCTTGCTTCTAATAGCCATCTGGCCTTACGGTCATCTCCCATTCTGTTATCACGACCAAACCACTTCAATTGTCTTTCCTTGATCGTATCCAGAACGGATCTAACTCCTAGTTCACCTCGGACCCTTTCATTCCTTATTCGGTCTCGCCTGGTTTTTCCTAATATTTTCCGTAGGAATCCGAAGGAGAGATCCTTGAGCAAACCGATACTTATGTTTAATATTAGATAAGAAATTCCAATTGAAATGGAAATTAATTAATCAATCCTAATTTTATTGATCCTTCGATTTCATTAACTTCTAAAAACATGTTTGTTTGTTTGTTTTTTTTCAAAATAGCACTTGGCTACATAGATTATGCATACATTATTTTTTTAAGAATGTAGGACAAGAAACCAATTCTTTTATAGTCACTTAAGGAGGTAAAATAAAAAAAGATTCTAAAAGGGATCAGGACCTAGAACAGACTGCACTGAGTCAATAGGGTCAGGGTAGTCCTTTAGGTTTTCTCAGTGACTGGTTGTTTTGTTGCTGTTCTTGCTGGAACCAAATTCAAAATTACACTTATGGAAATATCTTTCTAGTCATTTAAATAATATATATTGGTTTTGAATTAGATTATTTCTCATGATTCATAAATTTAATTTTAGACTTCCGACTAAGACTACAACGACAAGAAACTGCCCTTCGTTACAGATTACTTTAACATTTACTAGACAAACGTTTAAAGCTCCCAATTAATTACAAAAGACTCATATACATGACTGTGATTAGATCTATTTGGACATGCGGAGTTGAACTTTAGGGCTCTACTAAACAATCCATTTCATCTCGTATTCAATCCTTACAATCCAAAATTCTTCTAAAAATCTTCAATCCTCCTCTCTTTGTCTCCAATAAACTTATCCATAATGATCTTAATGTTCCATATGTTACTGATTTAGCCCATACCAGATACCTATCCTTTCATAGTAAGCTCCATAATAACTCAAATCCGTTAGTTTCTCAAGTTGCTCCCCACCGCATTCCTGATATTCCTCCGAGGCATCTGAAACGAAGATGGCCTAGAAGAGACCTTCTAGTGTAGAATTTTTAATGAAGTGCTACTAATGAGTAGTTCTTTTCAAGTTTTAACATGCTATTATTATCATTGATATGTCATTTACTTAATTTATATATTTTATAAAAGCGTCTATTAGGAAATTCCAAAATTTAAAACATCCTTTGCATGCTGAACAAATCATCTTAGAGATGGTCAAGCATGAGCATATGAACACGGCCAATTATGAGCAAACAGTGAGCCTGATTTTATTTTTTTTTTCATGTAATTTTCCTGAATTTTAGCATGCCCATTAAGAAAGAAAAATATAAAAAATCTTATTTTGATAGAACCAGTTTTTGCTCGTTTTTGGAGGTTTAAGTATTCAAATATTATATTATTCAGTGGTTTTTTTTGTTGTTGTCTGAAGTGAAATTCATATTGTAAATATCATCTGAAGATGTATGTATGAACAAATCAAATTGGATGGACAGTGGAAGAAAAGTGTAACCCTATTCCCTCCTGTCGAGATAAAATAAACAGTGTTGAGAAAGTTTTGCTCTCCAAACGGGATTAGCTAATGAATGAGTGGGTATTCAGTGGACACAGTTCGGGGTCAGCACTTAGTTCGCCCTCTACATCCAGGTCGGGATTTAATCATCTTTTATCCGTTTAGGAGTTATCGTATTGTTGAGTCGTTTTGTATTGCCTCAACTGCTAATCTGCTTTCAAAAGAACAATTATACATTGAGGAAAAATATGAATTCCACAATATTGTTTTATTTGAAGAATTTTTTAAAATATGATAGATATTGAAATTTTTAAATTCTTCGTATGGATCTATACTAAATTGATTATATCCATGAAAATAATATATTTCTTAAGGACAGAAATACATCTATTAAACGTTTTTTCTATTTTTGTTATATATATTGTATTTTTAATATTCTAAAATGTAATTTCAAATATGAAAACATTTTATTATTGTTATTGTTATAAATTAAGGTCATTCACTTTGGATTATTAATATGGTCTTTAGAAAGCATATAGTTTTTACATACTACAAGAAACTGCTCGTCGTTTCCGACAATTCCAACATTTACTAGACAAGCGTTAAAATCTTCTAATAAATTACAAAAGACTTATTTACATGAAAATAATTAGACCCATTTGGACATACGGAGTTGAGCTTTGGGGCTTTACCAAACCTTCCAATTTTTCTCGTATCCAATCTTTACAATCAAAAATCCTTTGTAAAATTCTCAATGCTTCTTATTTTGCGAAAAAAAACTTATACACAAAGATCTAAATGTTCTATATGTTGCTGGTTAGGCCCAAACCAGATACCTATCCTTTCATAGCAAACTCCATACTTAATTGAATCCACTAGTTTTCCAACTTGCCTCATAATCCCCTGAGGTGTCTGAAGAGGAGATGCCTTAGTGAGCCTTCATCTTTTATGAAGTGCCATAATAGATTTTATAGGTAATTTGGTTCTTGTTGTAATCCATCTGTATATTCAAATATTACCTTATGTCCTGTATATGGATAAGTAATTTAATTGGTGTAGCATGCTGTTTGAAATGCAGCAACCCATTTAAAACAGTCATATAGTGTTTCTCTCTTTAAATTTATCACTATGCAATATACCTGTGCTACTTGTGAAAATACGGTTGAGTGCGAAAATCGTATTGTAGGAAAAACACTATTTTTACACAATGATTCACAAATAAGTATTTGTCTCTGTAAGATCCTCATAAATAAGTCGATTGGGCACAAATAAAGAGAAATGAAATAGCTTTATGTTGATACCCGTAATCCATAATTCACAAGCACTCTTAATGTCCAAAATGCACTTGATTAACTATCAGAAATTACTCATTAGTAGTACATCAACAATATCTACATTTAATACCCCTTTGCCATCTTGTTTTCAGAAGCCTCGGATTGGGAACCAAGTGAATAAGTAGGTCATGACACTAGTGGAATCAAGTGGGTATGGAGCTAATCATGAAAGGAGAGGCATCTTGTATGTGCTAATTCTTCAAAATTTTGTATCATTTAGATCATGATGAATAGATTAATTAAATTGTGATTAAACTATTTGCAACAAGTAATGGTGTTTATAATTTGATTTTCGTATATTATTTCCCTAAGATTAAAAGAGAATTTTTTTAACTCTCTTTATATTTCTTTCTTTTAAAATAAGTTAACGATTAGATTTATAAGTACCACAACAAATAGTTAAGTGGTTAAGGCGAGATAGTAAGAGACCTATTTGGGTTGGTGTTGGGATTGTTGCTCGATGATGGGTATCTATTCCCAGACTTTAATATAATCCGATTATTGACTAAGAGAATAATTTAATTGTTTGTTCCGCCACTAAGCCGTTGTGGTCTATTCTAGGAATCGTTACAAAGCGCACAACATTGTACCCTGTAAGTGTTCTGTTTTCCAGGTAAATACTTGAACTAATCACCCTTCTTCTCAGTCCTTATCCCCGTGAAGATGCAGCCTGTAATATTTTCAATATAACGTTAAATAATAGGTTAAACATAGTTAATCTAGAATTAGGTTACTCTGCTTTACTTCACTAATTAGCTCTACAACCCCAGGACGTGTCTTGGCCTAGTACACATAGTTGCTCCATCATCATGCATTCCTTGCCACACTTCTCCATCTTCTGCCTTCAAAAACCTTCAGATCCTCCTCCAGCCCCGTAGCTATCGTATTCCTGTTCAGCCTAATTATAAGATATATAATTATGTATGTTAGACTTTCTATTATTCTTATATATTTTTAATTATAAGTTTTTTATGCCAGTAAAGAATATATATATCCAGTAGATGTGAGGGAAATTATTACAATATCGTTTCAATACCTTGTAAAGCAAATATTCATTGGTAGCACTTTAATAACAGTTCTGTTTTAGAAGTCCTAGTTGCCAACTTCGTTTCAGGCGCTTTAGATGGTTATCGGGAACAGATAGAAATAGTCAAGAGACTAATGAATACGAGTGGTTTTGGAGTTTACAAAAATAAGATAAATATCTGGCTTGGTTTTAATTTCATGAATTTTTAAATACTTTTATAAAGTAAAAAATGGTTTTGTTCTATAGTATATTTAATAGTAATTAGTTCAATGTTCAACCAATCAGTGTTCATTAAGAAAACCTAGAAATAAAACTCAGCTTAATCAAAAAATTCTTTTTTTTCTATTTGCCTTCCTCCGCTATTCAGGGTTCAATAAAACAAAACAATATTTGTTTTAAAACATTATAGATCAATATTTAGCATTAAATAGACACTATATGAAATTTTTAAATTTGTAAATAAAATTTATATTAATAATGAGATTGAGAAATGTATTTTAATTATTTATCGTTTTCTTTTATTGTATTCTTTACGTCCGAAATTATTGTTCTGAATAATCTCATTTTACTACGATGAACCAAAACGGGAAAATAAATTTTGAAACATGAAAAAAAAAGGATTTAAAATAAATTTCTCCTTGACTAGGAAAAACAATAGATCATGGGTATGTCTATCTATAATCTACTGCTTTTATATCTACTAATTCTGTAAAGGAAATGTCAAATTTTTGATCCGAGAAACACCAACAGAGCTAGGAGCTTACTAATAAGTCCCAAAACTTAAAAAATGTTTACAAAACGTGACCTTATTTATTCGAACGATAGATCCTTATGGCCCCTAAACGGTAGGTTCAGCGACCCGTGCTATTTGACAAAAAACTTTTACACTAAATTCCTGACAAGGAACCTGTCGCAACATTTCTATCTGAGAAAAACTAACAGAGATAGACCATGTTAAAACATGTTTGAGTATAAAAAAAAAAAAATTACACATTTTAAGTGAAAAAAAAAGGTAATCAAGAATAAGACCCCCAGCCAAAAGACATATCTAGGTAAAAAACCAACAAAAAAATGGAACAGAGATTTAAGAATAAAATTACCATCTGTTTAAATATACAGAAATAGTCGGGTTCTTATTAATGATCCATTTATAAATAAGTATACATAAAAAAATATATTTTTAAAGTGTCAAACACAAATACTATTTTTTGTCTACAGAAACCGTTTTACCTACATTCCGAATCCACAAATATTGTTTTCTTACTAATAAAAGAAGTGTGAAATGATCATTTCGATTGGTACAAGATGTGATTACTGCAACTTATATGCTATCGCTTGAAAGGTGCGAAGGGAAACCTTAGTAACATTTCTTAACTAGACTTGTTCGAAGCCTTACGTTGTTTAATTCTTGATAAATCAAAAGATCGCTTTCCTTAAAAAGTTTCTCCACTCCTCTTTGGTGGATTAGATGGAGGTACTCTCGATGGTCTGGACTGGAAGGATTATTTTCAAAAATCGTTTTTGAAATGCTACTAGAGTAAATGAAACATGGACAATACATTTTTGAAAAGTTAATATGAAAAAAATAATTATATCGACAATATATATTTTTCGATGGATAGTGCCAGATCTCAAGTAACAATAAATCTCAGGATGGATCAATAATAATTAAGAATATTACTGACATACGTATATACATACATATATATATATATATATATATATATATATATATATATATATATATAGAGAGAGAGAGAGAGAGAGAGAGAGAGAGAGAGAGAGAGAGAAAAATTTAAGTTCCTTTGAATAAGGACAGTGAGAAAGAGGAGAACAAGGAACGAAATGACTCAATCGAAGACTAATAAAAGACTAACATCATTGTTCTAAAATTCTATATTTGTCACTTGAGGTACGCATGATGGTATAGAAGGATCAATAGAATTAGGATTGATTAATTAATTGCCACTTCTATTAGGATTGTTTTATTTGAATACTAGTTTTGAATGCTAAACATTCATCTTCGATTCTAAACCATACAACATTTTCAACACATAAGCACTATGTTACATGGATTATATATACTAAAGTTTTCAAAAATGTAAGACAAAAAATCAAACATTGGTACTTACCTGAGGAGATCTAACAGATATCTCAGATGTGTGAAATATGGATCTTCCAAATTCAGTTCACACACTTTAGCAATTGTCCTTGTACTTTATTTGATGATCGTTGCAAAGGCGAATAGCACCGAAAACTGCAAAACAATCCGATTGCCACATATGCTGGAATCATTGGGATGTGTCGCAGTACATCTTTGCCTTCAAATTTTCCGTTACTACTTCATAACTACTGATCCCAGTTAACATTGCTTGATTTCATCAATAGATTCAGTTGTATTTCCCTCACCAAAAACCGTCATATCGCATCCTTTGTTGATATATTTGCAAATGTACTTGATCGATTTCATCGCATCACAACTTTCGGTATTAAAGTGTTCTTTGAATGTCATCGAGAATAACGGTAAATACTGCAGCACCCAACGATTATATGCTGTATAAATATAAGTATATCTATTGCTTATACTAACTGCTTCTGAACGAAGTGCATGTCATCTATCGGAACATAGTTTTACTAACTCAGAAACCAGTGTGGGCATGCGTCAATTTTTCAAAGTTTCATCGCAATCGGATAAATGGTTTAGGAAGGCATAGAAAACATTCAGATGAGTGTTCATTTTTATTTTTATAGACGAAATAAAACAAAAACGAATTTCTAGAAAAGTCTATGTTGATTTTAGCATTTTAAAACTTCTCCCTTTTCGACTGTTACGAGTATGACCATTCACTTTCTCAGCCCTTCTTCTGGTCCGAGATTAAACTATGGCGGATTTTAGGCATTATATCTAATTAAAAAAAAATTACATTTACAGCTAAGTAAAATTAAGTCTAATAATATTTGTATTAATTGTCCTCAATTTCAAGTTTAAAATAAACCAAAATCAAAATAATTCTTTTCTGATAAAGTAAACGGCTTACACAATAATGGCTTCAAGAAACAGAATATCTTCGAGATAAATTTCAAAAGAAAGAAGCGTCAAGAAGGTGGTATGTTGGCACAACGACACAATACAGTATTTTCCGGAACATCGCTCAGGCAGAATTCTTTGACAGTGACGGATGGGCGCGAATCTGAGTTATGCTTTGACCATTGTGGAATACCTAAGTATGGGGGAGCTTTAGTGTACAGCTGTGTATTAGACCAAATAAAAGAAGAAAAGAAAAAAAATGTTCTACTGTGAATTATAATTGGATCATTTATGAAATTTTTACTGCTAAATTTGTCTAAACATACTGTTATAGATACTGTTACTTAAAATTCATAATTAAAAAGTTATAAAAAAGTTGCTATGCATAAATACAGATTTATGTCAGATTACATATATTAAACATTATTGAATACTACTATTTAAAGTTAAGTCCATCACTTTTCCTTGCTCATTCACTCATTCAATTCCCGATAATCCTACAAGGCGTCTGAAAAGAAGATGGCCCAAAATACCTTCTAATGTAGAACTTTTACAGAAGTTCTACTAGTGAGTTGTTCATCACATGTTATTGAGAAGTCATTGTAATCATTTTTCTCAAATTTACATTTTGTATACAGGGTGAGTACCTCTTAGTTTAAAAACAAATCGGGTAAAACTAAATCAACAATGTAGAAAAATGCCGCATACCTCACCTTTCTATTCCAATCCGTTGCAGATATTCGATAAAACAAAGACTTTTTTGAAAAAAAAAACACGTTACCATAAACGCTGTAATATTTCCATTTTTTAAAAAAATTTCAAACTTTGACCTCATTTTTCGATTTAGCATTAAATTTTCTATAAGAAAAGAGTACATGTAACCTTGAATTTTACAAACTTGTGACCTAAAGAACAGCATGATCTTTAACTTATTTAGGGAAGTTACAATGTCTTGTATTACTTCAACGCTCACCGTTTTAAAAAAAAAAAAATCCATAAAACTGCAAATCTCACAAAAACTTGCAAATTTAATCAGATTTCAAATGTTATGTTAAAACTAACGATTCTGTTTCAATTTCATTGCTGATTTGGCATGAATATGATTTATAGGGGTCTATAGTTGTCTATTGTTTTTTTTTTGTTCACCCTCAAAAACGTAATATTTTGATACTCTCTAGCACTGTTGGTATTGCTCGGAATAAAAATTGTCCGACATTTTTCTAATCAAGAATTTAATGGAAAATATTTTATTTAGTAGCTATATCGGTTTGAATGAAAAACGTTACATTGTGAATTTGAATGATGCTTTCACAGTTATCTAATTTGTACGATAACAATATTTGTGTCTATGAGATAATGTTATAACTTAAGAGTTGGAATTATGATTTGTGTTCATGAACAAGGAGTATTTTATAAGGATACTATTTAGTACTTGAAAATTATGGGAAAAAAAATCATACAGTAGTTTTTTAAAGATCATTTTCATCCAATACTTTTTTGGTGCTGATGTATAGACAGGATGAGTCAGATATTAGTGGCAAATCGTTACAAATACAAACAGTTTTTATAGGAATTGGGAGGGATTAAGGCATGACATTTACTCGAGGGACAGACTCTGTATTATTCCAATTATTCCAATATATATTTTAATCCTACAAAACAATACGTGACTTGAATGAGATAACGGGCATATAAATGTATTTGACAAACCTATTAAAGAAATTATTTCAAATGGTCTGGTTGTTGAAAAATATCTTTATGTAACTTTAGGATGTTTGGGTCTTTTATTGATAAAATTTAAAATGAAGTTCAATAAGCCATCGTGTCACTTAATAATTTATTAATTTTTGAATACATTATATTAGATAAAAATATATATATTAATATTTTTAGAAAGGTTTTTAATAAATTTTCTAATTTTAACTTTCAATATTACTTATCCCCCATCCAATAGCTAACTGTTGAAGGAGAAATAATTGGATTTTTCTGTAGCTAAGTAAAGTCTCCTGAGATTGATTCCATCACCTTTTCTCGTAAACCTAATAAGTTTAAAAACTATTTCAAAAGGTTGGAGCAGTACTTTTAAACCTTTCTATACAGGGTGAGTACCTCGAAATAGAATCATTACTTTTAACATATCATTCAAAAGCTGATTAAATTTGCAAGTTTTTAAGAGATTTGTAGTTTTGTGGATAGTTTTTTCAAAAAACTGTAAGCGGTGAAGTAATTTAAGACGTTGTAACTTCCCTAAATAAGGTGAAGATCAAGCATGAACTCTGCTCTTATAGAAAATTTAATGCTAAATCCGAAAATGTGGTCATTAAAAAATGATAAAAAACGTGGTTTCCCCAAAAAAGTCTTTGTTTTATCGGATATCTGCAACGGATTGGAATTGAAAGGTGAGGTCTGCGGAAATTTACTACATTTTTATCCTGTTTCATCCATTTTTTTACACTAATAGATACTCACCCTTTACATTGACAAAAAGGAATTGTTGTGTCCCATTTTTTTATTTTTTAAAAATTTATTTATTTATTTTTTTTTATAATATTTGCGCCGTCCTCAATATTCGTTTGTTTCATTTCATCCTCATCTGATTTTATATTATTTTTAATTACCGAAGAAATATGTCATATCAAATTAGGTTTAAATAAACAGAATAATATATTACGTATTATGTAAAAATATTTATTTTTACATATGTTTCATCATATTTCCTTGGAGTAAACAGTTATTTAAGGTAATTAAATATAGCTTATCCGAAGTATTCTTAACATTTTGAAGTAACTATAAACCTATTATTTAATACTTAAAATATGATGACAATAAAGTCCAATCAGGACAAAAGTTAAATATATGACTAATTCACTGAGGACAGAGAATATCGAAAATTAAAAAAAAAAATTTCTATGAACACTTCAAAATTAAATATATTACATTATAATTTCATTTAATTCATAATTTAATTGATGCTTGGTTAAATCAATAATTTATCGATTATGTGAGGATTTAATTTTTATAATACATATTGGTAGCATCGTCTATTTGTTTTTATTTTTTTTTTCTCTATTAGTATTTTCTTATTAACAAGGAATTGATTCTGAAGTGGAAAATGGAATTTTGCGAGTTGTTGAGAAGTTTCAATCTGCATTCAAAATATTATGATACTATGTCATATAAATTATTATAATAAAAAGTACTACGAGTGAAAATCAATGCTCAGATTTGACGTATTATATTTTCAAATAAGATATTCCACTGAGAATTGCCTACCCATAGATTAAAAATGTCTAACATAGAATTAGATTTTAAACTAAATAGAATTTAAAAAAATATATTACAACAATACAATAATAATTCGATGCAATGCAATTTATTAAAAACAAAATCCAGATTTAAATGGAACTACATATTCTTAGTGCTTCAGTTTATTAAAAAAAATATAAGTTTATCTCAAAAAGGAAACGACTGAATGGACCACGATCAAAAACAGTATCTAATGCATAATTTGATCTCTCACTGATACAATCGGGGTCATGCAAAAAAAACAACTTTTTTTGTTTAAACTAAATTATTGGATCACATTTTTAAAAACAGTAATTAGATTTATTTAAAAAAAAATTTAAATAAATTTATTAATAATTATAATGCTTGTAAAATTGTAAAGTCGTTGGTGCTACTGATGATTAAATTAAAAAAAAAAAATTACCTCTGTATCTACTAATAACAAAGTCGTGTTTTTTTTAAACATAGATGGTTTTTCAAACAAATGATAAAAACGTTTTTACTACAGTCAGACATGATTTGTTTTTACAAAAATTAATTTTAAAATGCAGGTAGTCTTCAATTAAAATACTTGTTTTATAAACTACAAAGCCGTTATTGCTGATCAAATTGAAAAAATAAAATAAAACAAAAGAATTTAAAAAACCTTCGTATTGACAATAGATTATGTAAATTATATAAAAATTATAAATATTAAAAATCTGAATAATAAATATTATCATTTATTTTTAGGAAATATTGTTTTTATCTTTTTCCTTACTAAGGGTTTAATTTTTTATTATTAGTTGATTATTTTACATAGCATTATAATAATTTTATGACATACTATATCGTATATTGTAGTGCGTTCTATGGTACACTATGATGCTGTTGTTGCATGTAATCCTGAACCTACTTCGGACCTACTAGTACGATTTTTAAGATTAAAAAAAAAAAAAAAAAAAAAAAAAGGTGAAAATAGATAAAAAGTGTAATAAAATGCCGCAGACCTCACCTTTCTATTCCAATCCGTTGCAGATATACGATAAAACAAAGACTTTTTGGGGGAAACAACGCTTTTTTTATCATAAAAGCTGTAATATCTCCAGTTGGTTGAACTATTTTTCAAATGTTGACCACATTTTCGGATTTAGCATTAAATTTTCTAAAACAGAGTAAATGTAACCTTGAACATAACAAACTTGCGACCTTAAGAACAGCTTGATCTTCACATTATTCAAGTGTTTGTGAGATTAGCAGTTTCTTTGTATAAATATTGTCACTATATTTTTCTTTGAATCCCCCACAACGATGTTAATAGTGACTGATTTACCCCTAGAGTTGATTAATAAGAAACATGGTTTGTTAAGGCAGTGTAAGAACAGTTAAGAAGACCCGTAGTCCCGCAAACTTATACCTGATTACCCGCTAGTCCGGATTTCTAGAAGACCCATAGTGGTCACTTTTACTGCTCTGGGCGATCGAAATTATTCAAATTGAGTGAAAGTATTTCAAGAAACATATATTTTAAAGAGGAAGGTTTTCAACTTTAAATTAAATTAATCGTGAAGTGAACATCAACGTGTGGATTGTTTTTTCGAAAAACGGTGAGCGTTGAAGTACTATAAGACATTGTGACTTCCCTAAATAAGGTGAAGATCAAGCTGTTCTTTAGGTCACAAATTTGCAAATTTCAAGGTTACATGTACCCTGCTCTTATAGAAAATTATATTTTGATCTAGTTTCACCCATTTTTTTTTTTTTTTTTTTTTTTGCACTAAGAGGTAGTCACCCTGTATATATTTAAAAATATATTTGTGGAAGAATGAAGTTTTCTAATTAAAAACAGTTAAATTGAAAGCAGTAAGGTGTAAAGGGCTTGTTTTAGAGGGCGATTGCAGACTACAAGGCATTTCTACAAAACATTGAAAAGATCATAGTGTTGCAAAATAATTCTTCAAATCACATGACATTTCATACATAATGTTGGCAAATAGCAACAATTTTAATTGTAAATAATTTTTTTTCCTAATATTAAAAATGTTAAAATATTTAAATAATCTCTAACATTTTAAGATTATTTCTTTTTTCACAATTAGGTTAAATATTATCATATTTTTATACCATATGGTAGTGATTTTCATATCATATATCAAACATTTTGCTTAATTATTACGTAAATGTGTTCAACCTTGTTTATTTTTAATGTTGTTCAGGCAAAAATATGGTATTGTTTAGCTCTAACGTTTCCTGAAATCCGAACCCACCCCCCAAAAAAAAAAAAAAAATTTCCCTTCTACATGGAAATGTTATATGAATCCTGATGTAAATGACAACCTCATGTATTCAGATATTTCAATAATCAATCAGAATTTTCCCGTGGGTGAGTTAATTAGAACGGTTCGAAAGCCACTTGACCTAGCCTGTAACAAGCTCTACTTCAGAGAATAGAGATATGTTTTAGTGTAGTAAGCTCGACTCGAAGTGAACCTTGTAAAAAAATATATTTAATTTTTTCATTTTTATCCTACGCTTCAATTATTTTGATTGATTAATCGATTTTTTTGTCATTAAGAGGGGAATCGTTTTTCATAACCGGCGTATATGTTCAAAGATACCAACAGATATTTTAATCTCCCGTTTTTGAAGTTCTTTTCTGCCATTTTAGAAACCCAGACTCTTAATCAATCTTAAAATATATATATATATATATATATATATATATATATATATATATATATATATATATATCTAATAAATATATATAACATAATTATACATCAAACGATATTTCCACCTACATGTAAAGCACAGAGATACTATAAGGTCTCGAAAAAAACTACATAACTCTCTAACATATTCCTCAACTGTCTCATCCTTGATCTTGTACACTAGAGTTATAGTTATGCAGTTAGATATTTTACCTTAAGTATTTTATATATTTATATGGTTAACTTTATTGTTTAAATTATCTGTGTGACTTAAAGAATAAAGTTGGATTGTATTTATTGTAATCTGTTTTGTTCGCTGTAGGGCATAATTATGAGAAAAATATGTATAGTCTCGAAACGTCACTATAATATAATTGTTACATGCAAAATTTTATCATAATGTTTATTCTAATTAATATCCATTAGTTATAGTTACTTTTCTCTATATATCTTTTCCAAAAAAAAAATTAAATCAAAAAAATTTATCACTACAACCTATGAAGGGTCAAGACTGAACCCAAGGGCTCAGTACATGGAAATAAGGTTGTAATGGTTTTAAGCCAACGGTTGTGAAAGGAGGAGATTTGGTTTTAATTCTCTCTCAACCGCAAGGGTTTATCAGCAATTAAGGGTACCCAATTATACGAGGCTGGGTCTGGACCAGGAGGTTCTCCCCACCTCGATGTCGAGCCACGGCCGAAGTAACAGAAAATAAATTTTCTACCTTCAGTCGGGCTCAAGTGCTTTATCTGAATCTTTTCTTACTTATTCATTATTATTTTTATTCAATTTTTTTCTATCCTTGTTTCTTATTTTTCTGAACATATTGTAATTAATTTAGCATTAAAATTATTTTTTTTTCTTATGTTAAATACATACTCAAAGTTCTATATGCAATAGAACTTATATCAACTAGAATTCCCCAACTTTTCAAAAAACGTTTTCAAACTAGAATAAAAAAAATAAAAATTTAATGATGTATTACAATAATGCATATAATTAAAAAAAAAAGATAAGGATTTAAATGGAACAGCATATTATTTCTGCTTCGTTCCAAAAAAAATCATGATTTGATCTGTAAACGGAACGATTCAGGGGACCTCAACCAATGTAATCTAATGTTTAATTTGGCCTCTAACTGATATAATTAGAACGAATGTTTTTTTGTTTAAGCTAAGTGATTGGGTCACATTTTTAAAACTAATACCTAATTAGGGTTTTAAAAAAAATAAAATTATTAATAAATTTGAAAAGAATTTTAATTTTAAATAATTATAGTACTTGTGTTTAAAATTGTAAAGTTATGATCTACCAATAACAAATTCGTGTTTTTCATTAAATATAAATGGTCGCATTTTTTTTCACTGCCTAAAATCATGGTAGCAAGACTACCATTCTCTTATTGCACATTTGTGTTATTTTTAGGAAACAATATGCCCCAGAATAAAGATTATTTTTTCACCAAATTTCACGGAGAAATCTCTATTTCCAAATGTCTCACGGAATTTCTTTTTAAGGAAACATTATTTATTTTTAAGTGATACAATTTTCATATTTTTCCATTTTCTCCCTTTCGACTTCACCTCAATCATCTGATCGAGGTTATTATTTTTATATCTTAGATCCTACTCTAAGATTCTACTTCGGATATGCGACAATAAACAGTAAACCTCGTCAGGGCAGGTAAAGTCCTTATTTTTAACAAAAACGTCTCCCTCCAGCTGTGTAATTTATTCTAATGATCTAGCTTGAAGGATTTTCTTGGGGATTCTGTAAGAGAAAAAAAACCGAGGTAAAGAAAACGAGATTATTTTTTATAGTACACAATTTAAACTCTAATCTAGAAAAATAGTCAAGTTCACTAATACTATTTTTGTTTCGTTTTAATTGATATTTACATAAGATCGCATATATAATGTATTATAAAAATGATAACTAAGAGAAGAAAAAAAAACTACATTTCTAAAATTAGGTTAATATATTCCTCTGTTAATAAGTACTGATATAAAAAAATATATGATTAGTAGCAGGAACGGTGAAAATTTCGTAGATATAAACTTGAATTCATAAAGGAGTTTAATTATTTGGAAAAATATCAAGGAAAAATAAAATTTAAGCGGAAATAAAAGCACGATTAAATGCCGGAAATGGTTGTTATTTATTGGTACTAAAACTACTCAGCCCGAACTTAATATCCAAAACCTTATAAAAATATGATTTACAAGACTACTATCCTACCTACAGTTCTTTATATGTGCGAAAAAATGCTGACTAGGTGAAGTTTTAGTATTTGTTTTTTATCTTATTAATTTGAACAATAAACTTTCAATAAAAAAAAGGAATATATAAATTGTGAATAGAAAATACTTTAGAATAAAATCAAAACACCCTTTAGTAGCTGATAAATAATAAAAAAAAGAAGACATATAGTGAAATTTTATCAAAATGATTTACCAATCAGTGATCTTAAGCATTTTCATTTATAACGTATATATTTTAAGCAATGCGATTTCAAATTTTCAAGCAAGTGCAATGTTTAAAGCTATTAAGACAAGAAAAAGTCATACCAAGCAGGTGATGATGACTTCTAAATCTGACAACAATAAATAAAGAAACACAGGTAGACTTAACTGATTGTTATATTCCTTCAAAGTACAGCAGTTAGGTAACATATTATTCGTATTGTTTCCCGAAGATTTGCAGCACTTGAAAGATGAAATTTGTCATTTTTTCCTTTTTATTTTAATTTTATTTTTTTGCCAACAATTAGATCACTAAAATTTCTTTTTTCGAGAAGCTATTTTAAATCGTGTTTTTACTACCTAAATTGAAAACAAAATGGTGACATAAATTTTACGACAAGTTTGTATGCACTCAAAGTGGTTCTATTAGCAAACTTTTTACCATTGTTTTTTTACTATTTTGTTTACTTTCCCTCTGCCTTTGTCCTTATGTTATGCTCTCAGAAACATGTTACACATAATACCTTCGATCCGGATTTAAAGGTGTCACAGTTTTCATTTTCGATCAGCTAGATTCTTAATATGAACAGCTTTGTGACTGATGAAGTTGTTGAATTTAATAATAACCGAGAACTAAAAAATGCAATATAAAAATATAATTAACCGTTGGATAAACGTCTAAGGGGATGGTCCGAGACGTAGATGAAATGGATGAGAGAATGAAACTAAATTTTATTCTGGGGTCATTGCCCCTAAAGAATAATTATAATGAACGATTTAATGACGATCTAGCTGCCGTATATAAAATGAAGGACGTAATATAAGAAAGAAAAATATATAAAAATATTAAAATTAAATTTTGTTATACAATTAATATTACATATATATGTTATAAATATATCACGAAAAACAAAATAAATCATAGGGTAAACAATTTAAAATAAAGTGAGAAATAAAAACAAATTATGAAAAAAAAAATCAATGGAAAATACAGTTGATAAATCTAAAAAATATATCTTATATGGAGGAAATAAACGTATTTTACTGATATAATATAAGTTATGACAATAACAATAATACAAAACGAAATCAAAATTATATTGTGAATATTCAGATTTCGTTGTAATAAATATCTTCTTCTTCAATATGACTGTTAAATTGAATACCTAATAAGGAAAGGAAAAGTCGGGACTTATAGCTATTGAGAGTGGGGGAATGGCGAATTTTGGAATGGAGGGAGTTTCAGAAATTAGCTGCTCAGGAAATAAAGGGGCGTTTGATGGATGCTGAGTTGAAGTTTGAAACTGACTGACTTAAATGTTAGTGCTTTGATATTGTGGGAAGGTGACTGAGAGGAAAGTGATTTGTTAAGGAACGAACCAAGGAAGTATTGTCGTCGGAAGGAGGGAAATAACCATTTTAATTTTGTGTGGTGGTGATATATACGGTCATGGCGTGTTATCCCTAAAACGAATCTCTGGTAACATTTAATAATCTTCTTTAATCTGGCAAACTGAGATTCAGATAGACCTCTGTACGCCACACTACCGTAATGAAAAAAAGGGAATATAATGTAATGAAAAAATAATCTTTATCCTGGGATATATTGTCCGCTAAGAATAACAAACATTTATAAAAAGGTTGTATAATAGTCTGGCTATCTTTATTTAAATTGAATGTACAATTGAAATTTGAACTTTTGGTATAAATATATAAATAAGAAAAAGAAGAGAGAGAGAGAGAGAAAATAATAACAGTATGATGACATGATAATATAATAATTACAATGGGTTCAGGAAAAAGAAAGAAATATATAAAAATAATCAATAAAATATAATAAAATAAAAAATAAACCAAGGAATGTGCGGAAAAAGTAGGTTTACGAATTTCATTTGAAAAAATTAAATTATTTTGTTCAAGAAGAGAGATTATGTAAATACCTTGGAGAATTCATCGAACCGACAGGTATTCAAAAAATCTCACACAAAAATCGCCTACAAAAAATTAAAAAAAGATTAACGTTAACACAAAAATCTACAACAATTAATCAACGTCAAGAGGAACCTTCGACACTATAATGCGGTCATAAAACCAACAATCCTCTACGCAAGTGAAATACTAACCCTTAACAGAAAACGCCAAGTTGAAGAAAAAAAAATAGATAAAGATCTCAGGAAAATTCTAGGAGGAAGACATACCCAAGACGGTTACAGGCTAAAAACAATTAAAAGAACAGAAAATCTTTCTAACATCAAAATTGATATTCGGAAAATTTTCGTACAATGCTTTGGTCATCTCAAAATCGACTGACGAAAAGAATAATAGAATATGTAACTTCAATTAAAAAAGTCCACACCTTGGCTAGTTGAAATTCGAAATGACCTCAAAGATATACATACAAGACCCACCGACATTTTAGAAAGAAACATCTTCAGACACAAAGTAGACAAATGGGAAGTTGTACCAGAGCAACCAAAACAAAAACAGTACAGACCAAAGTGGCCAGAAGAGCGTAAATAAGCCTTTTCGAAAAGAATGAAAGCCTCTTGGAAGAACTATAGGAATCCAGAGGAAAAATGATCGAGTTAATTGCTTAACGTCTCTCATTTCTGGGGAGAATTCGCTAATAATAATAAAAATAAAATAATAAATAGAAAGGGAAAGATATATAGAGGAAAAATTAAGAACTGATTGAATTAGACAAAAAATATTAACAAAAACATATATTCACACAGCTACTTCCATTTATGTAGATATAGATGTTCACACATATTTGTGCATACATATTAATATATAAAATGGCATATATACATAACTATATGAAAAAAAGAAGCACTTTTTAGCGAAACTAATGACTATAGTTTGATCCTATTGAGGATATGTTGAGTTTGACTAACTTGATTTTTAATTATTACTCATATTCGCGGCGTCTAACTGAGATTTAAGGATACAATGGAATAGGAGAGTTTTGAATGAGTTTAAGGAAGGAGCATGTCTAATTTCGGGAGGGATAGAGTTCAAGAGGGTAATGGATCGAGCTTGGAAGGAGTGTTGGTATAATGCTGATCGGTGGAAAGGAGTATATAGGTCAGAGGAACGTGACCTTGTTGTGAGTTGGAAGTGGACGGAAGACTTAAATTTCAATAGGTTATAGATGTAGGGAGGACTGAAAAATTGTCTAAGGGAGGATGGATAGAGCCACTCTAAGGCAGTATACAGGTGCGAAACATGGGAGCGTTTCGGGGTTCCTAAAACAAATCTGATAAAACTGTAATATAAGGGAAGAAATTAAAATGATTGTGGAAGGAAATTACGGGATCGATTTAGGAGATGAGTGGTTTATATTAGCGCTGATCTTGTGGATTTGAATTTTGATGTGGCAAGATGGAGGGAGGTATATGGTCAGGCAACGAGCTGAGAATAATTTCCGTTTAAAAATAACATTTCGTTCATTACATCATCATCCAGTCAATACTATCCCTGTTGATAGGCTAAAGTAAATAAAATTAAACCTCGGCTATAGACATAGACTCTCCTGAGCGGGGATCGATCCAAGGAGGAGCTCCTCCAGAGGTCGAGGAGGAACGGTTTAGATAAGAGCCGGTGGAGTAGTCCAGGTGGAGCTTGGCTAGCCAATCGTCGTCCCAATTATCCGCTCTGCTGCTGGAAGAAACGGCTAAGGCCAATATATCTTCCCTTCCAGGCCCCCTCCCCCGCACTCTCTAGGTCTCGACAACTTAACCGTCTTAAAGAGCTTGATCGTAAATTAATTAGGATTAGAATTAATTATGTGCCTATCTGACTATACGTTTCAACTTAAAAGTAATTCCTTTCTATTTCTACACTGTTCTTCCGGAGATAGCAGGTCAGCGATTTGATAGAATTTATTCAGCACCTCTGTTGCCCTAATATATATTAAAAAATAATATAAAATTTAATTAGAAAACGTTTACTTTTATAAGCCTTTTTTTCTGATTCAGATTGATCTAACTCATCTAGTTATTTTAACATCAACAGAACTTACAAGGGGGTATTCATTCAGCCACCCACGGATCTTGTTGGCAATGTTTTTCAGGAGGTTCCTGGTCTAAAAATATTAGACACGTATTTTGCTGTTCCAACAAAATCTAGAAGCCTAGAAAACCTGAAATATGATTAAATTAATGTATCTTATATCTCGTGTTCAAAAAATGATGTCAACACGTTTCTTGCACGACATTTTTTTTTTAAAGCAAATTTGAAAAAATACAGCCGTCATTTAAGCTAATTAACAACGACTTCCTGTCCTACAGCACCCTTTAATAACATTCTACTGATCCCTGTCGAACAGGATCCACTTAAAAGACTAAAACGACAGGAAACTGCTCCTCGATTTCGACTTTTTCAACATTTACTGAACAGACGTTCAAAACTTCCGATTTCCTACAAAAGACTCGTTTACACAACAGTTATTAGACCTATTTGGACGTATGAAAATGAGATTTGTGGATCCACTAAGCCATCTAACTGATCTCTTATCCAATCCATGCTATTCAAAATCTTTCGAAAAATCCTTATTGCTTCTTACTTTGTCACAAATAAAACCATCCATAAATACCTCAATGTTCCATATATAGCTGATTTAGCCCAAACCAGATACCTATCCTTTCATAGTAAACTCCATAACCATTCAAATCCACTAGTTTCTCAACTTGCTTCCCATTCTATTCCTGACAACCCTCCGAGGCGTCTGAAAAGAAGATGACTTCGGGACCTTCTCAAATAGAACTTTTATTGAAGTGGTACCAGTGGTTAGTTGATTCACAAGCAATGTCATTTTATTATTTTATGTTATTATCACATTGACTGGTTGTATGTTTTTTTTTTATGTACAGTTGTAAATTTCAATAAATAGATATTAAAAAGAAGTTAATTAAATTCTAAACATATGATTAGATCTTCAAGAAAAACTAGCTTTAAAGATTCTTTTACTCGTAAAATGATCCCAGATTTTAATTTAGGATTCTCATAAACATAGAAAACGTTTATTAATCAAAAACAAAAACATTTTTGCCCCCTCTTCAAGGGGAATTAAATTTTTTACCCGATTATTGGTGAATTTTTTTTTTTAATCGCCAATACTTTGTTACGCAAATTCAACTTGATTGGTATAGCTGGAAAGAGGAGAGCTTCAGCTTTCTTTTGATGTATACAAAAGCAATTTTATGAACAAAAGAGGAAGAAAAACCTATATGAAAAGCTGGAAAATCCGTAATACATTTTGATTTTTAACTTGAGTTCGACAAAGACATTTCAAGCCTATTACCACCTTATATTAGGATAAATATAGGAAATTTACAAGTTTAAATGTTTAGCCGAAATTCAAGTTTTTTTGTGAATTTAAAAAAAAAAGTGTACCTTTTGTATGACAAAGTTTAAAGTTAACGATTTTTTATTTTTTTGTTTCATTGAAATTTCGTATTTAAGGGTTCTTTTGTCAGTTTTGAGTGAAAAAATCTGTTATGGCTGTTTGCTGGAATATCTAATAATTTTTTTTTCAGAATTTAACTAACCTAAATTAAAATCTATGGAGAGGCTGCATTTTTTTTTTTTTTTTTTTTAGATTCTCAATTAAAAATAATAATGATAATCATATGTTTTTGCTTAATGAAAATTTCTTATTCTGGCCAGCAACAAAATACTTAAGTCTTGCAAAATAAATCGCACAAGATTTCGAAACGGATTATTTTTCTAATGAAGGATCAATACTATCAATAATTTTTATAAACAAAAGAGACTGCATTTGTGAGTTCAGTGATTATGTTATGAATTGCAATTTAAATTCTCGTAACTCGTATATTGTTCATGTTTAAATTAATAAATAGACAATTCAAATAATTACTGAACAGTTAATTAATCAATAGCTGTAGGTTACATTTCAGTTTATTTATATCAAATAATTAAAAAAATCGTATATTATTTGAACTAGATTCTAATAGATATTTTAAATTTCTGAATTATGACTTGTATATTGTAACGAAACTTATAAAAAAACCTGTAGCACATACTAACCACAAGGATACATACACAGGATACATGCTGCTTATGTGGTCAGCAGCCTTGATCAACCACCAGGTTTTCCTTCCGATCCTGAAGTGAAATAGAAGAAAACAAGTTTTCTGCCTATAGCCGTATTCGAACTCGGGGGTTTGGGGTCCCAGGGCATTACTTACTGAGCTAATCCACTCCCACGAAAATAATATTAACCTAATTTATTATAAACCCATGACCAATATTCGCACAAACCTAATCTCTTCTCATCGTTTTTAACCTAAGTCATGTCCTATAGAATGGGACGACACGGCATCGACTCATGAACATTAGTTTTCCCTGTTTGATTAAGAAACGATTTACCAAAATAACCACAATTTGCAAGTTTAATAACAATTACTAAGTGACGCGATCACCCAAATATTACGATAAATGGAGTCACAACTTTCTCGTGTTGTAACTTGTGAGGGTTCGCCCGCTTTCGGTGGGGCTTCTGCTTTGACGATGGGGCAGTCTGTCTCGGCTAAATCGTAGCCAACCTTTCAATTTCGAGAGACGTGGAAAGCCGAATATCATAAAATATGCATATATTTTATAATTATTTGTATCAAACGCCAGATTATTGAAAGTTTTAAGATTATTATTTTTTAACACTTATAATTAGAAAACTGTAATATTTTTAATTTAATTTTTTCGTTTATAATTAATTTTACTTTTTCAGTTATTTATATCTTCGTTTATTTATTAGAATATTCATTTTGTCTGTACTTCTTCAGAGATTTTTATATTTTTCTTATGTATATGTGGATTGAATGAAACCCATTCACAACTATTATTTAATGCCTTACACCAGTAGATGGTAATATTTAAAAATACTATTCATAAAAGATAGCATCTACTTTTAATATTTAGTTTCAGGCTATGGCCCATGCTCTATAAATTGCTAACCCAAACTGTGTAGCGCTAGAGGGGATAACAATATGATTAAATTTGGATCGTATAATCCTTTTTTTGTTACATACGTTTATATACATAACTTTTTTTTTATTTTTCTGTTTAGGCTTTTTTTTCTTTCTTTTTTTTTTGGAAGCATAGCTTTCTTATCGCGGGTTACGTACTGAGCACTGGATCGCTGAGAGGTGTGAACACAAAATAAACGGAAAAACAAACGAGAGGTGTGAACACAAAATAAACGGAAAAACAAACGGAAGAGCGAATGGAAGCTAAATAGTCGTTTGAAGTCTCTATTTTTCGTGTAGGAGCTTTTTTGACGCAACTCTGTTGGTGTTGCTTGGATCGAAAATTTGCTGATTGTTGATTTATTTGAAATTAAATGGAAAATATTTTTTGCTACATAACATTGGTCTCTAGGACCTACCATTTAGGAGCTATTTTGGTTTGAATGAAAAAAGTTACGTTTTAAACCGCTTTTTCATTACTTTAAACAATCATTTAAGTAATTTAGAATAATACATGTAAGCAGAACAAAATAATGAACATGAGGGCATAGACGGTTAGCTGGATTGAAACTACCGTGATCTTACTTATTTTTTACCTTTCCTTAATATTAATAAATTTACATTGTCTGATAATCTTAAAAAATTCCTTTTAATAGATATTATTTAAATAAACAAACACAGAATTTTTAAGTAATTTTTTAAAAATAATTTTAATAATGTTTTCTATGGTCATTTTTAAAAACAATTTTCAGCATTAATAAAATTTTATTACATAAAGTTTGTTCGGTCAAATCGTATTTCACTCCTCGGTCATTCCCGTATTGCCATGTACCTGTTTTTTTTAAATTTGCCTCAACTGATTTCGCATCTTCAAACCAACGAACAAAAGTTCTCCCTTTTAATTATCGGTCTACACTCAACCGCCTCGGAGTTCCTATCGAGTTGTCTTTGTATAGTGGATTAAGGTCCTTTCCATAGTTTGCTCTATCTAATTCTATTGAACTATTCCAGTCTATTGATGTTCAGCCAATTATCTTATCTTGTTACTTAACGTCGACCTACATTCTGGAATTAGGTCGTAAATAAAAATTTAAACGACTTGGGAATGAAATCTAGTGTCATTATAATGGAAGATAATCAGGTTTTATTATTTCAAAGATGTCATTATTTTAATTTTAATTTTAAAGGTTTTATTATATTATTAGGATCTTAAATATTCCTTTTTTATGAGTCTATCTGAAGGATTAATTGAAATCGCACCACTGAAATGGGACATCAAACGGTCTTTGTTCGAACCACGGAACTATTCATGTTGGTACATAATCATTAGGAAAATATTATAAATATATATTGATATGATGATATGTTAAATCGCTGGGATGAATTGCTAACACACATTTAAGATTATAATTACACTGCGTTACTTGAAAATAGGTTTGAAATTTCTCATAAAAGAAAAGAAAAATTTGAAATGAATGAAACTGCAGAAGGTCGTAGAAATTTTCTAAAGTTTAGAATCATAATTGTTATTACTGGCAAATTCATATTTTATACATTTTATTGCTAAACTTTATAATTTAAAAGTAAGTGAAGCCCAAAGCCAGTGAAGGATACTGGTTTCAGATCTACCAGGAATTGAAGATTTTCGACGGTCGAAGGACATCCTTGGCCACTACTTCCCAACGAATTAGTTTTTGTCCTTATGGATACTATTTTGAAATCATCCAGGATTAAGATGGCGAAAAGATATACATCATTGCTGTCCTTTTTAAAAATTAAATTAATTATTACGTTTTTTGCAGAGGACACTCTCTCTTCCAGTTTAATCCTTTCGATTTTGGCCGCTATAGTCCTTGTCCAACACATTTGTTGGGGAGTTGAAGATCCTTGGAAATCTATCGACCCTGGCAATCCCTTCTAGTACAACGTTTCTACTAAATTGGTTGTATGTTGTACTTATGAGTAATAACAATTTAGTTGATTCGTCCACAAAGATGGATATATTCTGTTAGTTACAGAGGTTAACGACCTTTTAATATCCATCTCTTTTTGGAATATCCCCAAGGACGTGGGGGGGGGGGTCTTCCCTAGCATTAACGTTTTATCTCCTGGTTCCAAACTATCCTGGCCGGACTGTCTCCACAGAGCCCTTATCCTAACTTTTATCCAACTTTTGAAGCGCATATAACTAACTTTTTCATTTAAGGACAGCCCTTTAATTTTTCTACCTTTCGGTAAACTAAGTATACATATTTAGCATATACAGTCCTGGTAAATGTTTCAGCAGATCTGTCAAAAAAATATATAGCTTTAACGTGCAGTATTGTCTTTAACTCGAATCTCTCAGGTGTATAAATCCTTCTTCATTACACTCGAATAGGAAAAATATTAAATAGAGTAATAACAACGTAATGCAAAAACTAGACAGTTTCTATAATTTGAAGCTGTGTGGACCGGAGAAGAGATTAACAGACAGTTCAAATTATCGAATGATCTAATACATTTATATAGTGTGATCTTTACTAAAAAAAAAAATAGTACACAAACACCACCGATCAGAAGGAATCATCCGCCATGATTAAATTGCTCAATTTAATATTTTAATAACTGTGAAAAATAAAAGCATTTTATAAAAATTTTAATTCAGTTTTCAAGTAAATGCCTAGACCTTTCAAATCTGTCAGATTTTGAATGAAAGAAAATATAATTAAGTTTTCTTAATATTTATATTTTTTTTATAAATATTCCTATTTTTTAATTTTTATTAATCTGTATAAGTTTTCACAAAAAATCTGATTTAGAATTGGAAGCGTATACTTTTCTTGAATGTAGTCAAAATGTTATTTTTTATATATTTAATTAAGATTTTTTATCAAAAAAGTTAATTTTTTCGACATCTAAATCTTTTAATTGTTGAGAAAAACGTGATGGAAAATAAACTTGAGTATCATACATTTTTTAGCTTTAATTTAAAGCTTTTTAGGTAGTTCTCAATAAGGAATCCATGACGAGGTATTTGTTGTTGAAAAAAATAACTCTTCTTAATTTTTTTTTTATTTATTTTTTTTTTTAATTTCGCTTATTATAAATGATTAGAAGTTTTTTCATGGGGAAAAAAAATGAAAAATGAAATTGTTTAGGTGAGTGAAAGTTGATTTATACCCTTTTCCATTCGAAACAAAATAGATTTGAAATGTCCTGCTATGAACGTTAATACTATGTTGATTTTCTCATTTACACATTAATGATATTATTTTACCGATTTTAAAGGATTTATGGTGTTCAATACCTTCTCACTAGCAGTGTATATGATACAAGTGTACAAGTTAGTTGTAAAAATAAAAAAAAATGAACGATAGCATTCGAATGTTCATTTTAAATGCAAATGAACTATATATGTTTTTTAAATGATCTATTTATAACTACCTAGTGAATTTCGTTATGTGATGAGAGCTAGGAAGAAATCATTTGTTTACGTCCTAAGGGCCCTGGAGCGTTGAGTACACAGAGGTGACTCTGCTGCGCTTAAAGTTACTGGAGTTGGTGGTTGTTCCTCATTATCTTGCTCGTGTTCATCGCGACAGGGCATGGGATCTCATCCACAAGACTGAAATCTTCAAAAGTTAACTCACTGCGGTTAGGTCACATGCTCAAATGTGTGCCTCCTCAAACCGGAAACATGAAGACGTTAAAATATGTAGATTTGGTAAACGCGGACTTTTAACTATCGAGGGAACCATAACATTAATTCTAATAATTATCAAGTGCTTATAAGGGACTGTAAGAAGTGTGAGCGTGTAGACTTCCGTTTCATTTGCTTATAAATCCGTTCAAAATACTGTGTTGGCTGAGAAATTCTCTCTTACCGAATTTTATTAATTCTTTATAAATATTATGTTATGCACTTTACTAAGAATTAGGATTTTTTTTTTTTTTTTTTTTTTTTTTTTTTTTTTTTTTTTTTTTTTTTTTTTTTTTTTTTTTTTTTTTTTTTTTTTTTTTTTTTTTTTTTTTTTTTTTTTTTTTTTTTTTTTTTTTTTTTTTTTTTTTTTTTTTTTTTTTTTTTTTTTTTTGCCAATATGGACCACGAGCTCGTAGCTACTTTTCGGCGAGGATCTTCTTCTTTCTCTTCCAGAATTATTTCATTTTCTGACTATGAGCCAGCTTTCTCTCTTCTGTACATTTGGTCCCTGTGGTCTTCTTAATAGTAAGGGATACTGGAAAGCTCCCTGTCGGACAGCTTATTGGAACTCCAGTCGGTCCTTTGTTTTATCGAGTGGGATCCTTAGTTGTTCCAGATCTGACTTCACTGATGTGATCCACTCGCTCTTGGAAGCCTTGCCTCTACATGCCACAGTAAATATTCTGTTTGATAATCTTTTGGAATTCATGCGGGCCAATGTCCATAAAATGCAAATCGCCTTTTCCTTATGCATGTCAGAATATCCTCCTGGTATTTATACATCTCATCATTGTGCCGTATCCTATAGGTGCCATTCTCTTCCCTGACAGGTCCTAGTATCCTTCTCAGGATTTTCCTCTCCTTGATCTCCAGCTTCCTGAGTGGGCTCTTCCTGGCCATAACAAGGCACTCGGAGGCATAAAGAACAGCTGGTTTTACTACAGTGTTGAAGTGTCTTATTTTTAGATTTTTGGAGAGGCATTTAGATGAGTAAATATCTCGGCAGAAGTGATAAGCCCTTTCAAACTTGGCTTGAGTCTATGGCTAGGTTCTCGGTCTGGTTCGCAGAGATCCATTCTCCTAGATTCTTCACTGCAGGTACTTTCCAAATGTTTATATATTATCTTTATTATGATTATTAAGTTAAGGTTTGTTAAGTTACGTTAAATTTCTACTAGACACATCGAGAGTCTTTGGTTACTTTTTTAAAAATTATTTTATTTTATTTATTTATTTTTTTTTAGCTACATTAGAACCTGTTTTTTTTCGGAAGAGTTCCGGCTTCCTTAACAACAGTCACCTGGATTTAATCTTTACGTAGTTTAAATTTAAAGTTTTATTATTAATTTTTATATACTAACTGTTTAATATTCCTCGTCCTTAAAACATCATAGCGATGAATATATCTGTCTTTTTAAAAAACGTTAGAATGCAGTTTTAATGATCACAATCACATACGTATAATTTTAGTAGGTTACGATTTTATGATGTTGGGTCACAACTAAAAATTTCAGATTAAAAAAAATAATTGTGGCTTCTATAACTAAGCATAAACTAATAACTTAGTAAAACTAATATAACTTAATAAACCTTAATTAAAATGTATATTTATTAAAATTCATATTTTTTTTTTCTGAAATTTATATGCTAATCAGCAAATAGTTTATTTTTCAAATTTGTTTTGGCAAGAGTTCGGTTAAACAGAGAGGTTTTTATGATGGACTTTATGAGGTTTTTGAGTATTTTATAGTATTCGAAGAGGCATTTAAATAAGTTAAAAATAGCTTGTGTGAATTAAGTGAAAAATATTAAAAGTCAAAATAATGAAACGTTATTCCATGATATAAATGTATTTAACTGCTTGTCGTTTTGGACTTCTTCCATATTTAATACGCAAACGTTCAAAGTCTCAAAACTAATACACATACAGAACAAACCAAATAACTATTCATAGTAAACTCAATAACTAAATTAATCCAGTTATATTTTGACTTGCTATTCTATTCCTGATAATCCTCCGGGCCGTCTTAAACAAAGAAGCCACGGGAACTTTTTACATAGAACTGTTATTAAAATGCTACCCGCGGGAAGTTGCTTATTTACATGTTATGATTAACATTCCTCAAACACTTACTAAATAAATATTCTAGCTTTAGTAGCTTTGTTGACATTATATTGGGAAGGTCTTAGACTGTATCTTCATGGGGATAAGGACTGACAAGAAAGAGGTTCAAGTGTTTCCCTGGAAAACAGAACACTTACAGGGTACAATGTTGAGCGATTTGTTACGAGGTTTAAAATAAACCACAACGGTTTAGTGGTGGAACAAATAATTAAATTATTCTCTTAGTCGATAGTCTAATTATATTAAAGTCCGGAAATAGATACCCATCTCCTAGCTACAACCTCAGCACCAACCCACACAGGTCTCCTACCTCCACGACTTCATCCCTTAATTATATTGTACTCTTAGTTCTAGACTTAGATTCAACAGAAGATTTAAGTTCATTCTAATTAGAGTTTTTTATATTTAATTTTTGCTGAAAGATATATCATTATATAGAGTATCCGACCAACATATTTTTATATACCTCATTCAAATAAAATAACAAAAAAACTTAAAAGGACTCTATTCTTAAAAATTATTGTTTGACCGCCGAATTGTTTAATGAAAGACCTATGCACGGATGTTTCTGTATTACTGATCCCATATTTTCATATTTATAAATTAATACTTTGTATTTTCTATCTGGCAATGTTGAATTGAAAGTAATTTTTCTTGAATAAAAAGTCACATAATGATAAAAAATAGGAAAATAAGTGTAACATCCGAACAAAAAAGATGTCAACTGACGCAATTGTGTTAGATAAAAAAATAAATGTTGTAATCTTAAATTTCTTGGTATAATTGAATTTTTTTTCTATTATTCAAACTTTAATTAAATGTGGGACATATGTAATTGTTAAGACACCATGTATATAATCAAACACTTATTTCATTCTTTTGTTTTCATAATATTCCCGGCAAAATTATTTTTACTTTTATTTTGTATCTAATTATGTTAGTATATATACTGAAAGTTCTAGAAAAAGAAGAAAATTAACTTCTAGGACACCTTATCCCTTAAGAATAACAAATGAGTACAATACATAGGACGATCGTCTGGCTATGATAATTAATGATTAATTATTATTTTGCGAGTAAAAAAAAAAAAAAAAAAAAAAAAAAAAAAAATGAGAAATCTTGTAAAAGTATACATCTTACGTATACTATTATAATTTATATAAGATAAATATTCATGTTTTGCATTTGCTCGAAAGATTAAAAATTCAGGAAGAGATGGGCAATAAATTCCATAAAGAGGAAGTGCGGATATATGAAATTATATCCACTATTTACTGAATTTACATTTCTCTTGTTCTACATATATAAATATCTTTGTCTGACATTATTTAACCCAAACTATTGTACTATCTCATATCATTTTTTTGTTAATCTTATCTGGAATAATTGTAATATATTTTTAATATGGAACAATTTGTCCCAGAATAAAGATTATTTTTTCATTTCGTTTCATTTCAAAATATTTACGTTATTTATGGGAGGAAAATTTGTCACAAATTACTCAGGCAGTACAATTTTTTTTTTTCTAATTTTTTAAATCTGGAATTGAAAACTAGGTTAGTCGTGGAGAAGTGTGTTGAGATAGTAAATATTTTGAACAAAATTAATTTAATTTTATTTAGTCTCTGTTTTCAAAAACATACATTTCAATGTTGTATAGCACAATATTATACCGTAAAAAATAGTGTTTTTTTTTTGTTTTTTTTTTGGTGCCAACCACCACTGATATATTTTCACTGAAGACATCTTCCGAGTATTTTTTTTTTTCTACTAAGTGATTAAAACCACCTATTGTTTTTTTCTTGCATGACTTGCGTTGTAGAAAAGACGAAGTAATTCAACGATGAATCTAAGAGCTGAGAATGAAAGCAGAGTAGCTTTTTGTGACTCGCGGTGGCAGAGGACAGTGTGATGGATGATGATGAACGGGGGGGGGGGGGGCTGGGGCCAACCGGTTTGCTCCAACCTTCTCCCAGCAGTTGCTCCAAAAATATGGAATGAGGCAGTAAAATAATTAAATGATAAATGAACGCATTCTTCGCATCGTTTCAGCAAATGTTATAAAGATCGTTTCATCGATAATCAAGAGTTTTTAGTAGTCATTCCAAGATAATAAATTTGTATATAAATAAATAAAATATATTTTTTCTTTTAATAATTATAATAAAGCGTGATTCTTTTATTACAAGATTTAGGTCATATCACAAAAAAAAAAAAAAAAAAAAAATGTACATATACATAATAATAGTCCAGTAAAATAAGGCTCCAAAAGTCCGTTTTAAAGAAAAAACTGCCTAACTTTAATTATCAACGGATTTTTATGTTTTTTGGGGTGCTGAATCCGAATCTGAAGTTTGCTACCACAGCAGATCCGATTAAAACTTTATACATAGAGTATAACAGTAAATTTGACCAGCTTTTAGATAAAAACGAAGAAATTTTGAGCCAGACGAATAGTTTCGGGGTTATAGTGAAAAATGTGGAGACAAAGGTGGATTTCACAACAGTGCGGGGTTTTTTTGCGTGCTTTTGAGGGACAATATTAAAACGTCATATACAATAGTCTAATAGTAAATTTAATCAGTTTTAAGATGAAAAAAAAAGTAATTTTGAATCGGTCAGTTTCGGAGTTATAGACAAAAAAAGTACAACAAAAATGTTTTCTCGGAGAAGTGGGACTGACCGCCAGTTGGCCAATTTCTACACTTTTTCCCAAGACCATGCCTTCACGGCAAATGATCCGATTTGGGAGTAGTATTTTTTATTTCGTAGGTAATAATTTCAGCTACAGTTAAAAATAACCGGTATTTTCCGATTTTGGGTGTGAAGCCGACGTACGAAGCAAACTTTAGATTTGGATCCAGCACCCCAAAAAACATAAAGATTGGTTGAGAATACAAGTTCGGCAATTTTTTCTTCGGCTGAATTTTACTGGACTTTAAACAGAAGAAGAGCTGTTTTATTTCAAAAATATTACCTTTCTATAAACATCGTCAAAAGATAAGAGTTAAACTCAAAAATATCTTTATATCTAGATGCTGACAGCTTTAAAAGCTCTTTTTGCGATTTCGACATGTTATCTAATTCATTTGGAATCTCTTGTTTTAAAAGATCTCTTGCTTCGGTCGAGGTCTTTCGCATTTTAAGTGGTTACTTTCGAACGTGTATTTTTTAAAATGTCGATCAGAACATATACCTGAATGAATATACATACATATACTTCTCACAGATAAAAATGAACGAAAGTCTAAAAAAAAAATGAAGAAATGTGTGAACAATATTATGGAAATAAGATTTCGAAAATATATATTTTTTAACTAAAAAAAAAAAAAGGAACCATGAATTATGAAAAAGTTGTGACTATCTGTGTAGGAGTCTCTTATAACAAATTCTTGTTTATAGTGACTTTACCTCTTTTTTTCTCTTTTAATTTTTTATTCGCGCCAGGTATTACTTATCTGAGTTAATGAAATCAATTAAAAAATATTAAGATTATTAAACTTATTCATACAACCAATAAGGGTATAAACAAATAATAAATAAATACTTTATTAAAATCGTTTAAAATGTTTAATTGAATAAGTTAAGACTGTTACAAAATCTATAAATAATTAAAAAAAAAAAGCATTTCATTAAAATTTAAAGTAATAGAGATTTAAGACTAAAGTATAACTGAGGATGTTTTTCGGCTTTTTGAAATCGTCAGATCTGCCAGGAGCATACGATTTTTAATGATTGCTGAATAATCCGCCATTGTTGTCTTTTAAAAATCCACCATTATTGTCCTTTTAAAAATTAGTTAAACCAGTTTATCTTACAGGTTACGAACCTATTCTTGTTGGCGTGATGGTGAGAATCAGGAACACAGGAATTAACTATCTAAGCGGGAATCAAACCCACGACATTTCGTACTAGAAGCTATAAACCTCTTAGACCTTCATAAGCTTATTTATTGTTATTGTTTAATTTATTTTTCTTTAATTCTTTTGTTAACTATAATGCAACAAAGCGCAAGTTTTATTATTTTTATTAAATTATACTAAGAAGGTTTAATAAATACAGAATACAATCATTGCAACATGAAATAAATAATTTTTCGACTTCATTAAATGTAAAAAAACGCAAAAAAAATTAAAAACAGTGGTGCTTGTTTATTTTTTTCTATATATAAAACGTTATTTACCTAATAAGGCCCTTTTAACATATAAACTAACAGTACTGTATAAACAATTTGTCTAATTCCTCACATAAAAAGCTCATTAGTAAAATAGTTCATTAACTCATAAAGTTGCTAAAATTATTTTTTTATTATTAAATTTTAATAAATTAGCTCCAACGTTTGGTATCAATGTTTATAATTTTTGTTTTAATTTACCAATTTTAAATTATTTTTTAATATATAAAAATATCGTTGTTCTTATTTAGCATTCAGTGGAATGAGATTCGAATTTTAGCTTTCTTACGATTACATACCTGATATGTGATGAACCAGGCATACCTATTCATAGTTTTTACATCTTTTACAATTCCTGTAATATATATATGTATGTTTGTGTAAGTTCGAAACAAATTAATGGAGATTATTATATTTATTTTCTCTTATTCTACGGTAGTAATATATTGTATTGTCGTTTAAGAAGAAAAATAATTTTGTTGATTCTAGTTTTGCATTTAAAAATATTATAATTTCTATAGATATTAATATAAAATCACAGAATGAAACCACACATATTATAACTTCGAGTAAGAAAGCGAATGTTTTCAGTGCACATATATTTAGGGAGACTTTAACGGTAGAATGCGATGTTGGAGGACCATTTTTATATAGATTTGTCAGTCTGTGTTCATACAGTGTACAGTGAACAGTGATAATACCGTGCCCAATACAACATGATTAGACCCTGCCCTATCTATACGGGCAGCGTCTGAAATTGACTTTTATTTTATTTTATTTTATTTTCTCTCTTCATTTTCTTTCCGTTTCTACTGTTCTTTAAAAGTATCAGTACAATGGAATTTTGTGCTTCAAATAGTGAGGAACAATGGGAAGAGGTGCAAATAGGAAAAGGAACAAAAAGAAAAAGATTAACTGCTAACAAAAAAATAGAAGGTACGTCAATACTTTCAAAAAACATCTATGATATTCTGAGCGATGATGAAGAGGACATTCCAAAAGAATTCTTAGATCCAACTAATAAAAAACCGAAAATTCCACCGATTGTCCTATATAATAGATTTAAAAATTATAAAAGCTCACTTGAGCATTTAAATAAGAATATAAAAAATCAGTATCATTTAAAATACAAAGGCAACAGAATGCTAATCTATACTACAACTAAAGAAGATTTTAATACTCTAAAAAATTTAATAGCAGAGAACAAAGGTGAATACCACACTTATACTTTACATGAAGATAAAACTCCTTCATTTGTATTAAAGGGGCTGCCTCCTTCTGTAGAGGTAGGTGATATTATTGAAGACTTAAAAACACAAGATGTTGCAGCTATTAAAGCAACTCAGTTTATAAAAAATACTGAAGAAGGAAATCAAATTAAACTTCCAAACTTACAAAATATGGAAGAAAAATTATCAAAATTAACAAAATCAAATATGTATGCAAATGTCATACAGATGGGAGCGATATAGAAATTCAAAAGCAACACAGTAGGTGGAAAAACTGTCAAGAAAACCTAAATGCTTGAAATGTGCCCAAACACGAAACAAAGGAATTAATAAACAGACAAAATCAAACCACCCAGAGTAGAATCCAGTAGAAGCAAAAAAAAAAGAAGCGTCTGGAAAATAAATGAAACTCAAAAAAGTCATTCAAAATTCCAATTTAGGTGAACACCCACCACTAGCAGCCACCAAGAAATTAAAGGCGAAAATAATGATACTAAGGTACCGGCCAATTTAATTTTCTAAAAGAACTTAAAGCATTTACATCAATTAACCTACCCCCGTATTATAAAGACAGTCAAAACAACAATAGGAAAATTAAAAACAAGTAATGACCCCTTTGAGTTTTTAATTGAAGGTATTATGGAAATATTTGCTTAATATGACAAATTTTTAAAATTAATGTTATGTTTTGGAATTGTAGGTCCATTGTAAATAAAAAAACAACTAGCTAATAAAAATTGCGGGTATAGTGGAAACACATTTGAGTGATGCTAAAATTATTGAGGGTTATATAGTACACAGAGCTAAAATGGCTTGGTGGAAGTGGCCCTATTATTCACAAATCCATTAAACACCACCGTATTAAAGTTTCTAATATACAGAACCTAGGGCTATAGCACGAAACAGATAAGGAAATAGTTTCATGCAAACCACCACACAAGAAATTAAAATTAAGAAACAATATTTTTAAATTAAATAGCAGATTAGTTGCGGGGGACTTTAATTCAAAAACATTTTGCATAAAATAATAATCGTGATGGCACAAAATTACTGACAAAAATATAAAAATAAATGCACCAGATAAACCAACTTATTATCCCACTGATAACTCCAGGAAACCAAGTACATAGACTTAGTCTTAACAAAAAATATAACAATAAACAAAATTCACTCAGTGGCGGAACTAACCTGGATCCCCCACTTTATCAGATCAAATCCAATTTAAGCATCAAGTAATAATAAACAATTCAACACACAAATAAACTGAAACAATACAAAGCAAAAAAAAACTTTTTCAGCTTTCTTACGATTTTACATACCAATGATATGTGATGAACCAGGCATACCTATTCATAGTTTTTACATCTTTTACAATTCCTGTAATATATATATGTATGTTTGTGTAAGTTCGAAACAAATTAATGGAGATTATTATATTTATTTTCTCTTATTCTACGGTAGTAATATTGTATTGTCGTGAAAAAATTAAGGATATTGTCTACAAACATAATATGTAAAATAAATGCACAGAAAAAACAACTTATAAACAAAAAATCAAAATTTCACTCAGTGGCGGAACTAACCGTCGGATCACAACCCACTAGATGTATCAGATCAAATTCCAATTTAAGTTTAAGAAGAAAAAATAATTTTGTTGATTCTAGTTTTGCATTTAAAAATATTATATATTTCTATAGATAGTCATAT
This sequence comes from Euschistus heros, assembly GCA_003667255.2. NCBI lineage: Eukaryota > Metazoa > Arthropoda > Insecta > Hemiptera > Pentatomidae > Euschistus > Euschistus heros. The sequence goes on along the minus strand of RCWM02000477.1, from coordinate 745,880 downwards.
AAGAATAAACAGAGAAGTAAAAGGAAATAAAATCACAGAATGAAAAAAAAAAAATAATACCACACATATATTTAAACTTCGAGTAAGAAAGCGAATGTTTTAATTAAAGCAATTCCAAAACCGTGCACATATATTTAGGGAGACTTTAACGGTAGAATGCGATGTTGGAGGACCATTTTTATATAGATTTGTATTTGTTTTACCATCATATTCAAATTTTTAATAAATAAATTAGTAAATATTATAATTGTATATCATAAATATTAATTAAAAATGTAAATATGCATTAAAAGTATATAGATAGCTGAATAAAAAAAAAAATCAATGGTTGGTAATATTTCTTATTATTCTGAAATAATAAGTAATCTTTAATATAGATGTAATTATTAGCTTGAAGTACCTAGCAATTTTTGCATATGTTGAGGGTTTGCCTTTCACTAGGTTCATATATATTTTTCTTGTAATATTTGATACAATGTTCATCTAATTTTTAGTCGAGATTACTTCGATTCTAATTCACTTTCATGAACTTCAATGTCACCATATGAACTATACGGATAAAGTTAATGGACATTTGATGAATGGGTAAGACGTAAGAGGGCCGGCCTACTAAATTTCACTTTTGTTGAAATTTTGGTTTAGTGAGGTACTGTAGTTGATGGAATTGCTTAGGTTCTGCTAAAATATATTATCATACACATAACTACATAAATACTTGAGGATACTACAGTGTTATAAAGGGGAAACATGATGGTGATTTAAAGCATGCATACAATTTTTTCTTTACCATAGAAATACATTTTTTTTTTTTTTTTAAATGTAAAGTTTATTTCCTGAATCAAATGTACTCTTAAGTATTTATTTTGTTCATTTATTTTTTGAAATGAAAAAAAATAATCTTTATTCTGGGACGTATTGTCCCCTAAAAATAACAAAATTGTGTCACAAAATAGTACAATGGTCTGGCATATATATTTTTCTACAAAGGTATTTATATATGAGGAACAATAGACATGCAAATATAGTTAAGTAAATAATTGTCTAAATAACTTTAGTAAATAAGATAACATAAGAAGGATAAATGAAATAATACTAAAAAAAAAAAAAAAAAAATAAAATAAATAACCCTGAGAAAATGAGAAAAGATATATACAGAGAATGAACTATGTCTATATGTACATTGGATGAAGAAAATATTTACAGAGATTACGATATTTACTTATATACACTGCACTCATTCACTTATACACCTATACACACAACCATACACATATGAATAGTCGATAGATAAAATTTCTTTGTTTAGGAAAAACATTTATAGTAAAAAATTAAAAAATAAAATAAAATAAGAAAAAAGAGTTTTTATAAAAAAATAAATAAAATGATTATTTACCAATGTGGAACAAATAAAAGATTATTATTATATGAAAGAAAATTTATGAGTCAATTCACCGGTATCAAATTTATTCGATTTGATCATATTTAATAATAATTACTGTTCATATTGACTGGCATCTGACTGGGATAAGAGGAGATATTGGAAAAGGAGTGTTTTAAATGAGCTTAAGGAAGGGGCATGTCTAATTTCAGGAGGGAGGGTGTTCCAGAGGGTGGTGGATCGGGCTAGGAAGGAATACTGGTATAATGTTGCTCTATGGAAAGGCAAGTATAAGTCAGAGGAACGTGATTTTGTTGTGAATCGGGAGTAGAAGGAAGACTTAAATTTCAACAGATTATAAATGTAGGATGGGCGATGGTGATAAATGACTTGATAAGGAATGAACCTAGGAAGTATGATTTGCGGGTGGATGGGTAGAGCCACTTCAAGTCCATGTACAGATGTGAGACATGGGAACGTCTCGGGGTTCCAAAAACAAATCGAACGAAGCAATTCATAATTCGTTTTAACCTCTTAGTACCTTTTTTGGGCCAAATCAGCAACATATGGGACATTAAGATAGTTCTCGATAATACCCTAAAGATTGGATACGAGAAAATTTGGAAGTTTTAGTGAAGCTCCAAAAGTTTAACATGTTTAATGTCCAAATGTGTATATAAACTTGTATTTTGTAATTAATTGGGAGCTTTGGATGCTTTTCTATTACATGTTGGAGCAGTCGAAAACGACGAGTACTTAATTGTCATCTTAAAAAGACTAATTATTAATCAGTTTTCAAAGTTAAATAAATCATCAAGAAATCTACAAAGAGAATTTCACTATTTAACACTATTTTTTCTAAGTTATTATAATTCACAGGAAATTAATAAATAAACAAAATTAAAATAAAGTAAATAATCAATACATAGTTTTAATAATAATCTTTCAAAGATACTTATGGTACAGATTTACTACGTTGGATCCCAACTGGATAAACGGAATCCACATGCATGACTAAAACGACAAGAAACTGCTACTCATTTACCACTTCTCTAACATTTACAAGACAAATGCTCTAAGATACATAGTTAAAAAAGAATCATTTATAAGACATTAATTAGACATATTTGAGCATATGAAGTTGAGATCTGAGGTTTCACTAAATCTTCTAATTCATTGCGTATCCAATCCTCGCAATCCAAAATCCTGAATGCTCATTACTTATTCACAAATAAACATATCCATAAAGACCTTATACGGATGTAGCTCAAATCAGATAGTTATCCTTTCATTGTAAACTTCAAAACCATTTAAATCCACTTATCTCTCAACTTTCTTCCCATTTTATTTCCAAAAACTATTCGACGCGTCTTAAAAGAAGATGGCCTCGGGCCTTCTAATATAAAACTATTGTGCTACCAATGGCTAGTTGATGTGCAAGTTATAGACATGTTATTAAAAACATTTACTGAACATATTCTGGATTAAGAAGTTTTGTAAACATTATATTATCCTCATGGGGATAAGGAAGTACAAGAAATGTGGTTAGTTCAAGTGTTTACCTGGGAAACAGAGCACTTACTGGGTAAAATGTTGTGCAATTTGTTAAGAGCCCTATAATAGACCATAACAGCTTAGTGGTGGAACTATTAGTTAAATTATTCTCTTATTAAATAATCTGATTATACTAAAATCTGGAAATAGATACCCATCATCATGCTACAATATCAGCTACAAACCCACACAGGTCTCCTACTACCTCGGCTCAGTTCCTTAAAAATTATTTAAGTATTAAATTGCTTCACAAAATAAAAAAAAATGTTTGAATAAATTCTACCAAATTATTAACAACACAAAGACACACACACACACACACACACACACACACACACACACACACACACACACACACACACACACATACAGCTAAGGGGACACCTATACAAGCCTCCCCTCACCTTTTCTTAATAAAGTAGGATTGGTGAGAATCATAATTCACATTTTTGTTTTTGTAAGTTTTTTTTGGTTATATGATAGTTATTTTATATATGAAAAAAAAAATTGAAATATCTTTTTTTATAGAAAGAATAAAAGACAAAAAAAATCTTAATTCTCGGACACCTTGGACCCTAATAATTATATTATAGTTCAATGAAAATTTATTAATATATATATATAGAATAGAATAGAATAGAAAGAAAACTTTATTCTGGGACAAAGTCCCTTAAGAATAACATTAAATAATACAAAGTAAGATCATAACTGGCCGAGAGGCTTTTAAAAATAAAATAACAAAGTAAATTTAAATACAAATATGTATGAAAAAAAATACAGAGAAAAACTAGAAAAAGAAAAATCTATTAATAAAAAGAGAATGAAAAAACAAATATATAAAATAGAGGTTAATATTGTAAACAAAATTGCAGAAGAGAAAACAAACAACAGAAACTTAAAGAAAAATAAAAGATAGAAAATCAAAAATTATCATTACAAGAAATCAAAACATTATCATAGTCAAACTATAATTTTTGCTGATGTTTCATGTCTGAAGGTCTTAGTAATTAAATTAGACGATTACATAAATAGTACATACATCCTTATAAATGGAGAGCGTCGGGTTGGAGGGAAAGAAGATGGTGAAAGAGTAGTGTTTTGAATGTTCCAAGGGAAGAAGCATTGCGGATAAAGGGGGGGGGGAGGGAATTCCAAAGAGTAGAGGATCGGACAAGGAAGGAACGTTGGAATGCAGTACTTCTGTGGGATGGTGTATAGAGATCGGAAAGACGAGATCTTCTATGCAGTGATTTGATAGCAGACTTGAATTTCAGGTTACTGTAAATAAAGGGAGGGTGACGGGTGTTGATATCTTGGAATAGGTAGGTGCCTAGGAAGTATTTTCTGCGGAAGGAGGGGAAAAGCCAATTTAACTCAGTGTAGAGATGCGAAACATGGGAACGTCTCGAAGTTCCGAAGACAAACCTAATGAAGCAATTCATGATGCGTTTTAATCTGTCTTCAAGAACCGTCGAGAGCCCACCATATATCACGCAACCCTAGTCAAATTGGGGAAAGATAAGGGAGGATACTAGAAGTTTGCGTGTGGGTAAGGGAAGGAGGTGACGGGAAGGAGGTGACGGGAGCGGTGAAATAGTTTTAGGATACCGATTGACCTTCGGGAGATTTGTGCAATATGGGATTTCCAGGAGAGGGATTGATCAATGGTTAGGCCTAAATTTTTAACAGAGGAATGAAAAGTTATTGGATGACCATTAAGGAATAATGTGGAAAAGTTGGCATTTGAATGGAGAAGGGAATGTGATCCAATGGCAATTGCTTGAGTTTTAGCTGCGTTTAACGTTAATTTGTTCAGATTTGCCCAGGCACAGATTTCGTCTAGGTCTTCCTGAATTTTGGCAAAAGCAGCAAACATTTCGGATGGAGGAAAGGAGAAGTAAATTTGGAAGTCATCGGCATAAAGATGGTGGGAACAATGGTGAATTGAATGGGGAAGATCATTGATGTAGGAATTAAACAGTAGAGGGGAAATGCTCGAACCTTGAGCTACTCCTGACTGTAAAGTGAGGAAAGAGGATAGGCCCTGGTTAGGAGTGGTGACTGCTTGGGTGCGGTGGGAAAGGAAAGATTGAAACCAAAGGAGGGAGCTGTAGGAAAAGTTCAATGATTTCAATTTGGAAAAAAGGATATTATGGTCTAAGGAATCGAATGCTTTAGAGAAATCAAAAAGGATAAGGATGGTCAGTTCTTTTTTGTCCATCGCTGTTTGGATGTCAGTGATAATATAAATCAGGGCAAATTGTGTTGAGAAGCCGGGATGGAAACCAGATTGGAAAGGATGAAGTAACTTGGAATCTTCTAGGAAATTGGAAATTTGGGATTGCACCAATCTTTCTAGGGGCTTAGAAAGGTTGGAAAGTATGGATATAGGGCGGAAGTCCTTTGGGGATATAGGATTTGGGTTCTTGTTGATGGGATGAATTAAGGCCTTTTTCCAGGAAGTGGGAAATACAGAGTTTTGGAGGGAAACATTATATATGAAGAGGAGAACCGGAAGGATTTCAGAAAGGCGTAATTTCAATAATTTAAGAGGAATGCCGTCTAAACCAGATGAGTTGGATTGAGACTTCATAATAGAGGTAATTAGATCAGAGGGAGTGATATAAGAAAAGTAAAAATTATTGTCGTTAAATGCTGGTGGAGGTAAGGGCTGGGAGGGTCGAGAAGGAGCAGATGAAGTGGAAGAAACGAAATAGGAGTTTAACTCATCTGGAGTGACAGGAGAGACTCCCGAGGGAGAGGAACTAGGAGGATCACACAAGGAAAGTTTGCGGAGGAGCAGCCATTTGGATTTAGGATCGGGTGCAGATGAAAGATCTTCGTGGAAGAAATTGGATTTAGTTCGCCGGATCGTGGATTGTGTTAAATTTCTAAGAATTTTAAACGCTTGATAGTCATCTTCAAGCCTGGTGCGTCTGAAGCGTCTTCGGGCAGCCTCACCTTCTTTGTGAATTTTTAATATCTTGGTTTGTACAAGGAGCAGGGACGCCGGCGAAATGTTGAGGTTTTAAGAGGAGCATGGGTATCAAGGATGGATAGGAGATTGGTGGTGAGTAATTCAACCATGGTACCAACTGAGGAGCAGGAGTAGATTGGATTCCAATCTATGGTTTCGAGATCGGATAAAATCTTATCTCGGATAAGAGAGTATATGTTACGGAAGGAGATTGTTTTAGGAAGGAACCGAGGTGTTGGGATATCATATGATATTTGTATCTGGTCATGAGAGGATAGGAAAGAAACAGGGCGTTGACTTGAGGAAAGAATGTTTTTTGGAGAATCTATGACATACAGGTCCAACCATGTGTCGGACCCGCGGGAGTGGTGGGTAGGATTGAATGGTACAATAAAAAGGTGAAGGGAAAAAAAAAGGTTTTCAAGGTAGATTTTGTCATAGGAGTCAGATAGGAGATTGGCATTCAGGTCACCGGAGATGATTATATTGGAGTAGAGAGGAACATAATGGTAAAGGTTAGATTCGAATGATTGGTCAAAGGGAATATGTGGGGGACGGTAAACCACTACATACAGGAGAGGATGGGCATTAATGGATATTTCTACAAATAAGGACTCAATGTTTGGGAGATTTGAAGGAGGTAAAAGAAAAAGGATACGAGACTTCAGGCAATCATGGATATAAAGCGCTACTCCACCGCCGGTCCGGTTAACCCGGTCATGACGAATGATGGAGTAGTTAGGGAGAGAAACCGAGGAAGAAGGAATGTAGGGTTTAAGCCAGGTTTCAGAGACTGCAATGATGTAAAAATTTTGGGTGAAAAATTCTAGGAACTCATCGTAATGGGCTAGTAGGGATCGCGAGTTTATGTGACAGGCGGTTAGGATTATATATATATATATATATATATATAGAGAGAGAGAGAGAGAGAGAGAGAGAGAGCGCTTCTGTAGATTATAAGTTATATACTTAGAAATAAATATGGTAGAAATTTAAAATAATCTTCCGGACTTTAAAGACAAGAATAGAAAGATCCGTATGTTCTTCGAAAATACGTCGAAACTTTCGACTGTATATTCATTTTTTGACGGTTAAATGAGTACTCAGCTAATATGCGGTTAATTGTAAGATTGTCGTTACGAAATAGGCCTTTTGCGGGTAATTTTAATTTTCTTGTAGTAATAATCTTAATTTGCTTTTTTTTTTTTTTTTCATATATAGCTCTAATTACTCCTACTGCAGGATGGCGTAAACAAATTGCTGATAGGGCTGTTAAGAGAAGGAGGATATATGCGACCTGTAACTGTCAGCGCTGCGGCTACAATTGAAAAATTGCCTTCGACTATGCTCGGTGGTTGTGACTGGGAGCTAGGGGCTCGATACACTTGTCACGTGTTCTTTATCACTGGGAAATGGGGCACTAGGAACCCCATCGCTCACTGTCAGATCACCTGCTCCTACTGCAACCTGTCCTCTGGTGCATCAATGCCTTGTAACTTGCCTTTCAGTGATTTATTAACTTTAATTGCCTTTGACAATAAAACGAATGAAAAACCAAAAACGTGATGGAAATTCGATACACCAATGCAGTTTACGTTCTACTGGTAACATAATTTTGCTTTACTAGTTTTTTTTTTTTTCTTTATTAACTATTGATGGATAAAGGAACTTAATTTTGAAAAAAAAAAGTTCGATTGGGAATTTATGTTATTCCTTCATAGACTACTCATTCAATAAAGCCTTAAACCACTGAATGATACTAGTTTCATATCAGCCGAGATTTAACGCTTTTTGAAGGCGGATGGATATCCTTGGCTACTCCTTCCCGAAAAATTAATTTTCAATTTTTACCAAGTTTCTTTATAGATGACTGACATGTTATATTTATATTTAAATGATTTTCTCCTTAACTTCAAAAACAACTAAGACAAATAGAAAATATATTCAGTTTTTTATCGTAAACAATCCTTTCAATTTATATCCTGCGAAAGATCGCCAATGCTCCTAATTGTATCACAAATAAACTAGTCCATCGATCCTTCCAAGATAAGCTTTATACACTCCCTTCAATAACCCTCCCCCTCGATGGATTAGCGACTTTCTAATGTAGATTTTGTTGAGGTATTCCTAATGACAGTTTCTTTACTAGTGTTTAACATGTTACAGTAATACATTTTCCCCATATTTACTTGATGCATATATTGTATACAGTTGTAAATATAAATAAATAATGAAAACCAAATAAATAAAATAAAAGTTTTATATTAAAAGGTCCCTTATCATCTTCTTTTCAGACAATGCAGAGGGTTATCAGGAATCCAGTTGGAAGACTAGTGGGTTCAAGTGGGCCTTATCATGGAAGGAAAGGGATCTGGTTTGGGGCAAATCAGCAATTATTTTTGGATTCTAGGATCGTGTGAATAATTATGAGTATACATATTACATACGGACTTTATCATTTTAATTTTTTTGTTGAAAAAATGTCGTGTAAATGTGATCAAGAATGGAACTCGCTGAAATGTGATTATTAAGTAAATAAAGATGTCTAATTCAATATAATATTGGAATCAGCATATTCAGGAATTAGAAGGATTTCCTGATTTTATAATTAGCGTATGTACATACGCTGTGGATGTCTATATACCTCAAATTAATGTGTGGAAATATTATGCAGGTAAATTTCTAAATTAAAAGAGCATAGGACATTTTCTTTTCAGACGTCTCGTAAGTTTATTAGGAATCTAGTGAGAAGCAAGTTGGGAGACTAGATTTAAATTAAAATAAAATTTATATTACGTATGACCAACCACCTCGTTTTATACAGAGGTGGGCATTTTTTTTTTTATAAATTAAAAAAAAAGGTCTTCCTCCAGCTGTGTAATTTATTCTAATGATGGCTGATGGATTTTCTTGCTATTCCTGTAAAATGAAAAGAAAAACTAAGGGTAAAGAAAACGAGATCAATATTTTTTAGTATAAAATTTAAATTCTAATCAAGAATTATAGTCAAGTTGACTATAATATTTCTGTCTCCTTTTAAAATGAGAATCCTTTATCTTTGTCGCATTTATGATGGATTGTAATCAGTATAATAAACATACAAAATAATGTTCAGTTTTTTAAAGTAAATTTTATTCAAGTATTGATTTTGAGCATTTCTACCAACGTAGCTGCACTAATTTAATATTTTATAGTGATTATATTAACAAGTCAATGGCTTCTAAAATCCTTGATTAGAATTTAAATTGTATATTAAAAAATATTGATCTCGTTTTCTTTACCCTTAGTTTTTTTTTTTTTCACTTTACAGGAGTAGCAAGAAAATCCATTAGCCATTAAACAGATTTGCTACCTAGAACTTCATCTGGACTAATAAATAAGTAGCAATTAAAATTAAAATTACTTTAGTTATGATATTGTAAAAATAAAATAAAAAAATCACGACTACCAATTCAGTTTAGAAATCTTTGTCCTGAAAATGAGCTATGCAAGTGTCTCTTCTAGCCAGAAGAGTATCTCTCCAAATCCTTTTACGAGTTGGCAATGTAATTTATGATGAATATAGAAGGTCTTTATATCGAAGAATTTATTTACAAAAACTATAGTAGATTTTAAAGTATTTATCTGAAAATATAAAAAAAAACAAAAAAACATTGAATTAAAATAAGCCGATGATGCGTGTCTTAAAAGTTACCGGCTCTCATAATTCTAGTGGTGTGAGATAACTTTCGAGCAATTCTTGTGAAGAAAGAAGAAATTATTTATTGTTTACTTTGCTTCCATCTTTTTGTTGATATTTACGACTGCATTGAACATCTAAATCTAGTAAGTATTTGGGAAAATAAGTGTTAAAGCAACCGTCTACAGGTGCCACTATAAAAGTTCTATGCAAGTTGAGAGACTAGTGCATCTGAGTGGTTATGGAGTTTATTATGAAAGGATAGGTATCTGGTTTGGGATGAATCAGCAACATATGGGACATTAAGATCTTTATGGTTAAGTCGATTTGTAACAAACTAAGGAGTGTTGAGGATTCTTCGAAGGATTTTTGATTGTAAAGATCGGATACGAGATTTATTGGAAGGTTTATTGAGCTCAACTCCGTATGACCAAATAGGTCTAATAACTGTCATATAAATTAGGCTCATGTAATTAATCGGATGGTTTGAACGTTTATCTAGCAAATGTTGAAGAAATACTTAAACTTTAACAGCTTTATTTTAGACATATGTTATCACACTATACAAGTTAATGCCATCACCTTAATTTTTATCAGACTCGTTCATACATTCCTTTGTCCATAAATGCTTCAATTCAGTGCCTTTGGGTGATACCTCTACCTTATTCTTTCTGCTTAGCGCCTCTCTTTCGTCCTTATTTCATGTCGTTGCTGCTTTTTCCCAAACAAGAAACCCATCCTAGCATGACAAGCTACTAACACACTCGAATCCACTAGTATCTCAACTTGCTTCTCACCAATAAATCTCAGAGGTATGAAAATAAGCTGACCTAGAGACTTTTTAACGTAGAACAGTTATTGAAGTATTACTAATTAGTGGTTCTTTACAAGTTATTGAGAAGTAATTGTAATCATTCTACCCTGCATTTACTTGTTGTATATAGTGCATAAATTATTGAAATGTATAAATGTATAAAAGTTAATATACAAATGTTTACCAGTATTGTCAATAAACAGAGCATGATTATATGCATATTGACAAAGATAATTATCGTAATCTGACGTAGTAATACTTTTAAGACCTGCTTACTTTATACAGATTTTTCCGCGTACCTTTCCTTTTTTGTTGAAATTTTTTCCTTCCCTTGTCTTCGACGACCGCGGTTGCTTTGCTCGGATTAAACAAGTATCGACTACCTGCCACCAGAGCTAAGGTCTTATTATTTTATAATGGAGCTGCATTTCCAGAAAATCTTTAGTGGCACCCTCCTAGATAGGATGAAAAAGTAAAACAAAAATTACGAGACAAAACCTATAAATGCAAACTTAAATAGTGAATAAACAACTATGATACAACGAACACACTGTCATAGAACTAATGTTGAATCGTTGAATTTTCAATTAAAGAGTAATACTGCTTTGTGCTATTGGATAAGACTGCTTTACTCTTAAAAGGGTTTTTAAGCTCAGATAGAGAGATTAATTAATTAAAATATACACGGTGAGTATCTCTTAGTGTACCTCTATTTATATTCCGCTTGGGATCGATCATTTTTATATGTAGATTTTTATATTTTTAAAATAATAACTATTACGGGTTTTTTTTTTATATTGAATATTTTAAAATGTCATATTTGGATTGATTAAGTATGCTGTAAGGAGGGAGTTGTTGGGACAAATTCCCAGCACATGTGCTGGTGTTTCAGACTCTCTGCCGCATTTGCGACAAAGGGACCCAACTTCTCTCTTCTGCTCGCAGACGCCTGGGACTCCACGCAGGAGTGCGTAATTAATGTTAAGCTTAAGGGCGTTGGACCATTCAGACCCGGATAGCACCTTCTTGTCGTGCAGGTAACTATTAACTTTTAGGGTTTCTTTAAAATATCGAACACCAACGCCCTGCCACCTGCAACTGGCCTACTCTTCAAACGCATTTTCTCTCAGCGACTGCCGTAGAGCTCTCACATTCCGGTACCCCTGATCAACACCCATTCTATCAGCGCACTCGGAGATTTCCGCTGTATAATCAAAGACAGATTGGAACAGAGCATCCGGCACATTAGACAGTCGCTGGGCGATGGACCAATGCTGAAGAGGGGCCTCCCATTGACAACGCATTAGTCCCAATCCTCTAAACCTCCTTGGTGCATACAGCATCGCCGTCGATGTATTCGCTAGAAGACCAACAATGGACTTGACACTTCTGTGAATCATTGTATCGATTCCATCAAGTAGAGAATGACGCAGCTTTGTCAGGGGTGCTGTTTGAAAAGGGTATGTGAGACCCAGGAACAAATATTGATTGACAATGTTAAGCTTTTGTTTGGGCTTGAGCAAACTGGACGTTAATAATTTGTCCAAATTACTATCAATCTTTGTCACCGAATTCTCGTTAAATATTAGATAGATATTAGATATAAATATCCCCCGAGAATGTGCATCCAAGATACTTCACTGTTTCTTCTTGCTTTATTGTCCGGATTGCACTTCTATTCTTAAGGGAGAGCATCGCTGATTGCAGCTCTTCTTTATTTAATATTATTCCCATGCTTTTCTGTGGGTTAATTGCCAGGCCTATTTCATCAAATATTTTTTGGATGCTGTTGATCACTCTCTCCGGAGCTCCCTTGTCTCGCGCCGACACAACCTGGTCATCAGCAAAGCCTGTGAGGACCACACTCTCTTGGTCTTGGTCACTCTTCAGATTGTACCCATATTGCATAGAAAATTGCTGATCGCACATTTCACGGTACATATGGTCGCTGGCCAAGTTGAAGAGAGATGATGACAAGGGGCCGCCTTGGGGTACTCCCCTTAGCACCCTGATCTCGTATGAGCACCAACATTGATACTAATCTTGTTGGTGCCTAGGAGAGCATAAATTACATCCCTGAGATCCGGCGACACACCTCTAGTCTCCAGTGAGCAAACTATGTGGTCATGCCCAACATTGTCAAAAGCCCCAATCACGTCAAGAAAAGCCACAGCGCAATCCCTTCCTTTAGTAGTGGCGTCCTTTATGATTGCTTCCACAATCCTGGCATTGACATGAGTTCCCGGGAGACCTCTAATAAAACCTCTCTGATTTTTGTTGAAGGCGACCTGTTTCCTAAGCTCGCAGTCCAAAGCCTTTTCTATTATTCGGCGTACAATTGAGTAAATGGTGATAGGCCTCCAGGATGAAATATCCTTAGCTTCACCCTTCACCCCTTCCGGTACATAGGCCTCCTTCAACATTATCTCCGCAATAGTCCTGATGATGTGAGAGACATCAAAATATTTTAACGTGCGGACTAATACTCCACCAGGCCCCGACAATGTATCCAACGATGTAGATTTTATGTAAGCTTTTTTAATTGCTTGAATATCGATGGACATCAAATTTGGTCTCGGGGCACACTGTTCGGTGAATCCACACGTTTGCCGGAGTTCGTATTTTCAAAGAGGTTTTTGAAGTGGCACTCAACCTCAGCCACCTTCACAGGGCATTGCTTGGGAGCGTCGGAATTCATAATAGTTTGTGCTACCTTTTTTCTCCTATTGTATCAATTATACTGCGCTAGTTCATATTGGTATTGTTCCTGCCGACGGCTCCTGTCTTTTTTATTGGCTCTCTGGGGATGCGTCACTTTCCCAGCACCCTTGTCTGCCATAATTGTTTTATTTTTTTTTCTCATTGTGTAAAATCTAACAGCAGGGTGCTGAAGGCCAGGCAATTCAGCATTTACATTTTTTAAAAACTTGAGAAAGCTGAATACCAATTCGTTAAAACCCTTTTTTCAATTATCTCCCGTTCTTGTAAATTCTTAAAGGTGGCCGACCATTTATCAATATCTGATTTAGTGCCACAAGCCTTCCCCTCCTCATTCATAGGATTCAGTCCTTTTTTTTTTTAAATACCCCTGATCGTTCTACAATTTGCCTCCCTGGGATGTTTTTTCGCGATATGGGTTCCCAGACCTTTTTCTCCCTTAAAACTTAATCCACATATGGGACATATTTTACTTTCGGAGACCTGAGCAATTCCACCTTGAAGCTCGGGAGGACAAGGCAGCACATCGTCAACAGACACAGTCTTGCCTAAAACTTGGCCGTTCTCACCCTCCCATTCAACCTTAATAAATTATTTTTCCTCGCCTCCTGCGAAAGCCACAGGCATAATAGACGCCACCACAGCCTCTTGGACCTCCAGGAGATCCTACCGCATCTCCTCTTCGCGTCGTTGGCAGAGTTGGGCTAAATTTAGTCATAGCTAATTAGTTGTCAACAAATTATTAATGATTAAATTTCACACAACTCTGTCATTGGTTCTTGAGCCAATGGAGGCTGAGTGAAGTGCAGTTAGGTCACAAAATTCCGAACATAGAAATTCTCTCCCTTGGCCATTGCCAGTTCTCTGTTCCATATTTCACAAAGGAACTCTTGTTCACTGCTGTTTGAACCTGGTGAGAAAGATTATAGGGATGTCTGGAATTGGGTAAAATGAAAGAAAGGTTTTTAAACAATTAAGAAAATCTTTATGTTAGGTTTAGTTGGTGACGAAGTAATGTTTCTATAACTTCTGTTAATTTCCTTTCTTCTAAGTAAAGGATGTGTGTGTAATGATTATATGATATATGATGATTACATTATATCGGCCTAGTGAATAGTGAATAGTGAATGGATTCCTTGTGATACATACTGCTTATTGTCTTAAAGTGAGGCAGATAATATTGTAATATTGATGCAATAAAACACTTCTTTTACTTTGATTGATCTAGGTTTGAATTTTTTTTTTTTTCATAATTGATTGATATTGACAAGTGTATGCAATACATATGGCGTAGGGAAGTGGCGACCCCATCGCCCAGTTTTCAGACTGCAAATAGCCTCTGACCCTCCAGGTTGGGGGAACAATAACTCTGACACTCAAACAAGACACTCTGCACAGCACACAACATGCACACTCATTCTACAGACTAAGGTCAACTACAGTATAGGATCACCTTCCCTAGGTAGACTGTCAGAATGCTCTGAGAAGGCAGCCCCTCCACTTGAATCGGGGGCAATGGGCTAATAACCATTCCCTTTAAACTTCTTTATTACGAACACACAAAGGAAAAATAGCCGGACTGTTTTAAGGTTAAGACCTACGCTAGGAAATGGACTATTGCAAATTGGAACTTGGAACGTGAGAAGTATATTTCAGCCTGGAAGGAGTAGAATGTTAGAGCAAGAGCTGAGGAAATATAAAATGGATATTGTAGCTCTACAGGAAATAAGATGGAAGTCGGTATAGTGACACTTCAGGATTACACTATATTCAACAGTGGCAGCAAAACTAATATGTTAGGTACTGGTTTTATGGTAAGAGATGCATTAAGAAAAGCAGTGATTGATTATGAAGCAGTTAATAAGAGAATTTGTAGGATAAGATTGAAAGGAAGGTTTTTCAATCTATCAATGGTCAGTGTACATGCCCTAACAGAAGACAAACCAGAGGATGAGAAAGATGAATTTTATGGGACACTCCAGAGATTGGTTGATAGAATATCGAAATATGACGTGAAAGTGGTTTTAGGAGATTGGAAAACGAAAATCGGAGGAGTAAGGAGAGTGTTTTCCATCCAGTTATAGAAAGACATAGCAAACAAGATGTTTTCAGTGATAATGGGATACGTCTAGTTGACTTTGCTGCATCAAGGGGGATGAGGGTGAGTGACACCTTTTTCCCTCATAAGGATATTCACGAGGAGACTTGGGTATCTCCAGATGGCAGGATCCGTAATCAAATTGATCATATATTAGTGGATAGTAGATACAAGATATACAAGATATACGTAGCTTCAGAGGTGCTTGTTGTGAATCAGATCACTTTCTGGTTAAGGATAGGTATAAAATGAGAATAGCTACATACCCAGGAGCCTACGGGGAGAGAAAAATGATCTTTAATCGAGAAAAACTGCAATATGAGGAGACCCGTGATTTATTTTCGAGGAAAATTGAGGAAAAGTTGGAGAGCTTGGATAATACAGAATCAAAGGAAGAAAATTGGGAAGCATTTAAAGATACATTGAAAAGTGTAGCAACTGAGGTGCAGGGAGAAAGGCAGCAGAAAATGATAAATGATTGGTTTGACGCAGAATGTGAAGAAGCAATTAGAGAAAGAAATGGTGCTAGAATAAAGGTGCTACAAAGGGAAACAAGAGCTACTGCAGAGGACTATAAAAGAAAGAGATTGATCGTAAAAAAGCTGTGTAGAGAAAAGAAGAGGGTTAAAGAGGGAGAGAAACTTGAGATGATACAGGAGGAATTCAATATGAAGGACAATCGGAAATTTCATTGGGGTGTTAAAGAAATAAGGAGAGGATATGCACCAAGGCCAGCATTCTATAAAGAAAAAGAAGGAAACGTATTAGGAAATAACAAGGATATTTTAGATAGATGGGTTGATACTTTGAAGACTTATTGAATGTATGCAGGATAGAGGGTAACGAAGATACAGAACAGCCGCAGGAAGGATGGAATGAGGAGGGAGTTGAAGAGGAGGAGGTACCACCAGATCAGGAGAAAATAGTAGAGATAATTGACCAATTCAGATTGGTTCCCTGAAAAATCATAAATCCTCAGGTCTTGACGAAATTCCGGCTGAATTTCTCAAGTATGGAGTGCAGACAGTAACCACGCATGTATACAAATTAATATGGGATATATGGATTAAAGAAAGTATACCAAAAGACTGGTGTAAAACTAACCTTTGCCCGATCTATAAGAAAGGCGATAGAATGGCATGCGAAAACTAGCGTGGAATAGCGCTCCTATCAACAGTATATAAGGTGTTGTCTGTTGCAATCAACCGGAGATTGTTAACACGTTAACACAGCACTCGTAGCCCAGGGGCTGAGAGAGCCTTAGGAGATTGTCAGAGCGGTTTTAGACAAGGAAGGTCCACTTATTCTCTCTAAGGCAGATGCTGGAAAAAAATTGTGAGCATAATATAGGTCTACATCACCTTTTAGTTGATTTCAAGCAAGCGTATGACTCAATAGATAGGGGAAAGGTGGCAAGGGATATTAGATCTCTAGGTGTTCCATCAAAGTTAGTAACATTGCTTGAAATGACCTGGAAAGAAACTAAGTTTCAGGTATGGGTTGGTGGAACATTATCGAAAGAATTCGAAGTGAATGGCGGCCTAAGACAAGGTGATCCTCTGTCGCCTATAATATTCAATCTGGTCCTAGAAAAATCGATTAGAGCTATAAAGACATATTCCGGAGGAGATATTTATAATAGACTCACCCAACACATGGCTTATGCGGATGACGTAGTCATCACAGCATGGTCATTTCCTGCACTTTCAGGAGTGTTGAAAGAGTTTGAAAGGTCGGCTATGAGCAAGAGATTGGCCATTAATTGCAGCAAGACGGAATACATGGAGACTTCAAGATGCCTACAAGGATATGGTGATAAAGAGGTACAAATTAATGGACACACATTTAGGAGCTGCAACGTACTTAGGTTTAAGTACTTAGGATCTCTAATAACAGAAAAAAATTAAGCATGAACAGCGGCTGGCAGCAAATGCCTTTTGGCCCTAAGTAAATTTACGAGGTCTCGAGAAATGTCTCGATCTGCCAAAATTGCGGTATACAAAACTGTAATAAGACCAGTTGTGACTTATGGAAGCGAGTTCTGGATGCTGACCCAAGAGAATGAGAGGTTGCTGAGGATTTGGGAAAGGAAGGTACTCAGAAAAATCTTCGGTCCGGTGAATAACCACGGGAATTGGAGAATAAGAACCAACCTGGAGCTGGAACAATTGTTCGGTGAACCCAGCATCATTTCAATAGTCAAAGTAGGTGGCTCGGCCATGTGCAAAGGATGACGGAAGATAGACTTCCAAAAAAGATGATGAACGGCTGGCCGGGAGGAAAAAAGATTGAGAGGAAGACCAAGGCTGAGATGGCTGGACAACGTTCAAGATGACCTACGAAAACTGGGTATGAATGGTTAGAGGAGGAAGGTGGAAGATAGACAAGAGTGGCTGTCTGTACTTAGTGAAGCCAAGGTTCGACTAGGATTGTAGCACTCAGTTATAAATGTAAATAAATGCAATACATATACATATACATTAAGTATATGAGTGAAAAAATAATTACCATCATATGTCGATTACTTGTAAAGAAACTACCCATTATTTCAATGAAATCTACATTAGGGAGTCCTCAGGCATTTTATCTTTAGACCCCTCGGAGGATTTTCGTTGGACTATTAATCTATTCAAAGATAGCAATCTGGTTTAGGATAATTTAGTAACATATAGAGCATATAGATCATAATGGATAAGTTTGTTTGCGGCATAGTAATGAGAATTTGAGGATTTTACGAAGGAATTAAAATTTCAAAGATTGGTCACGAAAAGAATTTGAAGGTGTACAAAACTAAATATATTTCTGTTATTTTTGAAGTTATGTGTAAAGATCAGTAATGAATGAATAATTGAAGAAGGGAAAACGTCAATTCCCTTTTAGGCTTTCCGCATCTTCGAGAATCACAATTAAGTTCCATTGTTCATCAGTAATTAACAAAAAGTACGATTAGAACAAAATTATGTTACCAGTAAAACGTTAACTAAAACATTGATGTATCAAACTCCCATCAAGTGGTGGGTTTCCCATTCATTTGATCGCCAAAGGCAATTACATTTTCTCTAGATACCACATAAAAAACCCACATTAGCTATGCCTATCGAACATAGGACATTATTGCCCAATAATGGATACTTTTTTTTGGAATGCCGTTATTATTAAAACTAGCGACTTTATGTGACTAATTTAACCATCACGCTGTAAATACCTGGTATATACCCACTGGATAAACATAAATAAAATCCAACAATGCTCCATTATGTAGAATTCTAAATTCTCATATATTTTCTTATATTTTTTGCCAAATATTCAACGGAATTTTATATTTAATTTCGGATTCTTATAATTATCTAAACTTCTAATTTATATAGAAGCCAATAACGAAAAATGCTAACTATTAAGTAATACCTACGTTATTATATAATAGTGTTTTTATATGTTCGTGTTTTTGTTCCAGCGGAATTACAGCAATAAATTTCGTACAGCAATTGCACTCGATTATCCGCTCAGTCTATTACTATTCCCTATCCCCAGGCGAGTTTCCCCACAGAACCATTTGACTTGGAAATCAAGCAAAACCTGAGGTGCCCAGGACGAAAACAGGACTTGTCTGCTGGTTTTCGTACACCTTCATGGAGTGTATTGTTACACAGCTAAGTTTAAATTATTTTCTCTGTTTTAATAAATTTGAGATTCCATAATTTTGAAATTTTGTATCATATTATAATAATTTTATGATATTGTGTTATATTATTTTTATTAGTAATAAATATAACAATTTTCCACACAGAAGAGCAATCGATTATAATAAAAAGAATAACGGTTATGAAATATTGATATGTCTACGAAATAAAATGTTAAAAAAACAAGAGTAACATAGAGGATATAATAAAATTTAAGAATAGGTCACAAGAGACTGATTCACTCCTACCACTGCACAAAACAAGCTTCCCAAAATGCCAAATATTTTAATAACAACATCAAAATAAGTTGTATTTTCCAAGGATTCTCATTTTTAACTTCACTTTTCAATAGTTTTGTATTAAATTTTGATCGTTCACAGATAACAGTGTCGTAATGGAGTATATTACTAGTATACAAATATCTCGAGTAGATTAATTTATTTTGCTTATCACTAAACACGTTTTGGGACTTTATTTCCATCCTCAGGATTCTCTTAAATTTTTACATGTTGTCATTTCTTTATAGTATCTAGAGTGAAGTAGCCTCTCATAGTGTATAGAGCCTTTAAAAGGAATGACAATCTGTAAAAGTCAAAGTATAGAGAATCCAGAGGATTCTAAAATCACGAAACTTGTTTAAAATAAATGAGGAGTTATGCCAAAAAATTATATTATAAAACCAAATCCCCTACTACATAAATTGTAATTAATTTGTTCTTGGAAACATGACATAAAATATTATAAAGTTACAAAATTTCAAATATTAAATGTTAAATAAGAAATAGAAATTAGAAAAAAAAAATTAAAACATATGTGTATATATATTTTTACCTTTCTCTCTTTATACATGCTTGTGTGTGTAAAACAGGTATGATCGTAGTATAAATGTAAATAATTATAAACTATAATTATTATTAAAATTATAATAAACATAATAATAATTATAACTATACTAATTATAAATTGTAATTATTAAATTACAGATATTGAAAAAAATAATAACGAAATAAATAAATAAAAATGAATATCAAGCGTTATTGATCAAATCGGTTCCACACTAATAAACATGCAAACAATACAATAAACAAATAAAATTGTTCATATTGGTTTTCAAGTCTGATAATAATATTATAACATCAATTATCCAGTAACATTAGTTATTCCATAGTAATAATTGGATATTTATTCCCTAGGAATATTTATGTCCTTAAATGATAATCTGTTCAATGAATTCTTTTTTATTCTTTTTTTTTTTTAATTTTTTAGATGACTATTTTTTTGCTGTTAATTAATTAATTTCTTGAATAATGAGAGTTTTTTTTTTAAGATTTGATTTATATTTTGTGTTAGTAATATATTTTTAAACCTAGGTATCGGCATCGAGAATTAAAAAAAATTATTTCCGACACAACACTATAAAATTCTTTAAATATTAAAAAAAAAAATTAATACATATTTACAGTGTTTTTCCGCTCCGCCGAGACACATGGGAAGAAAAATGGGCGCCAATAAATCCAAGTACTTCTCGCAAGGCGCGTCACTGCTATAAAGCCAAAGTAGCTGAGAGGCAGCGCTAATCCGCAAACATTTCGCACATGAGATGTTGGATATTGCCACGAATCCTTTGATAAATTTTACAATCTTTCTCAGTCCTTTATCTTTAAAATCTTTAAATTGTCAAAACTTTATAAGAATGAGAGAAAAGAAAAAGAAAACTTAAATTAGATAATTCGAATAACTATGACAGTTGAAAAAAATAATAAAAATAGTGATGAAATGTTGATTATATGTGTGGTATCGAGTTAGAATAGAAAGAAAACTATTCTGGGA
This sequence comes from Euschistus heros, assembly GCA_003667255.2. NCBI lineage: Eukaryota > Metazoa > Arthropoda > Insecta > Hemiptera > Pentatomidae > Euschistus > Euschistus heros. The sequence continues at coordinate 725,152 of RCWM02000477.1, read as the reverse complement.
CAGTACCCCTTTAGTATTACATTACATTGCAGTAAGTAAAATCAAATCAGGCCTAGAGATTTTAAACAATATAACAAGATAAATAAAAGGAAATACTAGTTTACATCACAATAGAAAAAATAAAAATAAAAATAGTCAATAATAAAATAAGTATTATAAAAAAAATGTAAGGAGTGGACAGAAAAAAATCATAATGATATGATCATCATCATAATCATAAAAAAAAAAAAATGATGTATGTAAAAACGACTGCATTAGCATACAAAGATAAATTTAGTGTCGTATTTCTAATATACTACAATAAAATTCATTACGGAGTATCCATTAATACAATATATGCAATTAAATGCAAGAAAAAGAAAAAAATTCACTAACTATCCACCATATAATTTGAAAGCGTCAGACTGGATAGAAAGAAGGTGGTGGAAGACTAGTGTTTTGAATGTTTCGAGGGTAAAAGCATTGCGGACACAATGAGGGAGAGAATTCCAGAGTGTTTGGGAGCGTGCAAGAAAGAAATGTTAGAATTCATAATTTCTGTAGGATGGAGTAAGAGATTGGAAAGATAGGATTTTGTATGTAGTGATTGGATTGAGGACTTTAATTGTAGGATCCTGTAAATAATGGGAGGATAACGAATGCTGATGACTTAAATGAGGTATGTACCAAGGATGTAGTGTTTAAGAAAGGAAGGGAGGAGCCAACTTAACTCGTTGAAAATATAGAAAATATGTGGACGTCTTGAGGTTACGAGGATAAACATTATAAAGGATTCATGATCCGTTTTAATCAGTCGTCAAAAACCAACGAGATCCCATCATATATTTCAAAACCATAGTCAAATCGGGTCCCAATATTAAGGTCATAATTTAAGATTTTTTTGTGGGCTTGATGTGAACTTTCACTATGGTTTTCAGGATACATTATTGTGAATAATCATCAAATAGCTATTTGGAGCTTTTTCTTGATACTATTTTAGAGGTTTGGTTAATAGAATGAAACTGTTTATTTTTACTCCTTCATACCCCCCCCCTCTTTCAGAACCTGCAAAATTGCAAATTAAAAAGCCTAGGTAAATAAATACATAAAATCAATAGTACAGCGTTTAAAAAGAACAGTGAGAGAAAAGTTTAACCAGAATAATAATTATGACTATAGGTATCAACTGGAGTGAGTTACCTAATGGCCACTGCATTGTATAAAAATGACTATTACAAAAAACTTCCACGTAAATATAATTATAAATTACAAAAAAATAAAATGTGGAGTGTGGGATGAAGTGTGGGAAATAAAGTGTCTACACAGGGATTGCGGCAGTAGCAAATCCATTTCATATTGCCTCTTTTTATCCTGCTAGTTAAACCATAAACATCACACACTTACAAGGAGAGGACACACTCAATCTCTCACAGGTCTTATTGGCAATTTTTTTGAAGGTTCGTAATTAAAAAATATTAGACACGTATTTTGCTGTTCCGACTAATGGGCCCTAATGGGAAAAAATGAAATAGCATTAAATTAATTTATCTTCTATCGCGATATAAAAAATATTATTTTGACATGATTCTTGCACCAAATTTTTTATTTTTGAGTACAAAGTTAAGGAAAAAAAGAGCTGCTTTATAGTTTTTGATTTAGGTTAATTAAATTCTAATAAAAATAGTTAGATCTTCAAGCAAACTACCTTTATAGATTTATTTACACAAAAAATAACATTCAGATTCTAATTCAGCAACTTTAAAAACGTTTATTCAATATGAACAAAAAATATAATCTTTCACCCACTTCCAAGGGGAAGAATTTTTGAATTATTGGTAACTTTTCTTTAAATCGCCATTACTTTGTTACACTCCACGCAAATTAAACTTGATGGTATCGCTGGAAAGAAAAGCTTTCTTCATATACAAACACTTTTCCGTCTACTTATTCTGTGGAAAATTGAAGTAGTGAACGGTTTTTAAAAAAAATGTAAACCATGGCTGAAATAGGTTGTCTACTTTTTTTTTTTTTTTTTTTTAATATTATAAATAAGATAGGACATTTACGATACCCCATAATTTGAGGGCCCTCATGTTCAGAAAATAATGAAGCCCGTAGGGAGATGACTCATGGCGTGATCCTGACGAGGTGGAGGCATACCTTAATCAGTTATTTGATCTTAGAGAGGCTAATAAATCCCTCTTAAGGAGACACTTGTCATCAAAGGACGGCGCACCATCAATATTTATAAAGCCACCCCAACCATGTAGCTTCAATTCATCAACCAAGACAAATTGTTGATGAGTACTTTCAGTAAAGCAGCTAACTCCATCATTTATTACTAATTATATTAGCTATTTTATTGATCAGCAAAATATAATAGAATGATTGATTTTATTGTATTTGCAAAATATAATAGAAATATAACTAATCCTAGCTTATTTTTATTATATTAAATAAGGATGCTATATTTCGTCAGAACGTTTCTAATTGTTATCTTACTTGCATTATACATAAAAAAACCTGAATCTCTCCCTGGCTGGGAAATACAATAGGTTATGAATGTCTGTCTATAACCCACTGATAATTATAAGAACTAAATAGCGAAATTAGCACCATCTAGTGGCATAAATTCTGAATTCTTGTGTAATGGGTTGCGTGTTACAGTTCTCAAAAATCTTATTTATTGGCGGACGCATGTCAGAGTTCTCTTTGAATCACACCAGCAGAAAGCCCTCCATAAGTTTAGTAACATGCCCGCCAATAGGTTCGTCTGCTGGAATTTTAAACCGATCTGTCTGCACAATGCAACTTGATCCTCAGATAGTTTGATTCAGAAAAAAATGTTTACTATGTGAAAACGTTCTATAAGAATAACAATTAGGAACAAATATAAAAACAATAAAATCTGTCTGTAGAAAAAATAAATTAAAAGAAACAATAAGGAAGTAATATACACAAATAATAACTAAATGTACAAAGGGAAAAAGAAAATTAAAATAAAACTCCAATGATGCAATAGAAAAAAATTGATAATGGTGTGGTTCTGTTGACCCTAACTATATAATAAAAAAGTTCTCATAGTATGTCAAATCATGCTATAGAATATCAATTTGATTCTAAAAAAACGTCTCTCAGTAATAAAATTATATACAAAATTGTTAACTAAATACACAATAAGAGAAAATAAAAGAAAATACTTCTTCACGAATGAAATAAAAAATAAATTTATATAACACATTGTTTGATGTAGTGTAAAATATTTGAGAAAAACAAACAAAAAAATTATAATTAAACTAAAATTAGAAGTTAGAAATAAAGAAATGTAAGAGCTTATTCCACTTTATTGAGTAGTTTTATAGTTAGTGAAGGTATCTTTCGATATGAATGAGGTATTGAAAAAAGGGGTGTTTATATGTGGAGATGGAAGTGGCATATCTGATATATAGAGTGAAAGAATCCCAAAAGGAGCTTGAAGTTAATAGAGTTTTAGCATTCAGTCAGACAGACCGGATGTTCTGTGCTTTAAATGGCCTGAATACCTGAGTAGAAGCGTATTGTAAATATAGGTAATATGGGGGATGACAATTTGGTACGGGAAAGAAACAAGCAAATGCCGTCTACAGAAAGAGGAAAAGCCAACTTAATTGGGAGTAAAAATTGGAAACTTTGGAGCACCTAGTGATCCCGGAGATAAACCTGGCAAAGCAGGTTAGGGTTCACTTTAATTTATCTTAGATCTTGAGGCCACAATAACCAAACATCCATAGTTCAGGTAAGGAAATATGAGGAGAGGGACTCAGACTAAAGCTTATCTGTTTACTGGGGAAAAATACGACCAGATCGTTGAAATAACGTATTGATGGAGTATTAGTGGACATATAGCGTATATATGACATAAAAGTTGTAGTGAATAGATATTTATCGAAACAGGCTTTGTGAAAAATCCACCGCGCTTTCACATCGCGTTATCAATGCATAACAACCCTTTAAATACCGGATGGTTTTGCCTACTCTGATAAGGACAGGGCAACTGGCGGAATATATTTTGCTCCCACTTCCCAAATCACCAAAGATTTCGGCTCTCACCATCACAATCTCGTAGTAAATAAAAAGAGGTATAAAAAAAAAAATCTCCAGAAAACGGCACCACTTCTCTTATCTTCCGTTTCACCAAAATAAATTATCAATATTACCAAACATCTGGAAAAAAAAAGCTCCGGGTGAAGATAATGTACCTCTGATACTTAACAAAATTTTAGCCAGAAAGCAATATTGTTCCTGAACAAAATTTTCAATTCCATATTCCACTTCTTACCCAACTTCCTTGAAATTAGTGGAAACCATCCTGATACCCATACCTAATAAAGACGTAAATCGTAAACTACAGAAAATTTTATTAATTTATTTTTTCCTACAGTTAAAAAATGTATTCAAGTTTTTACAATCGTTAAGCTAAAGCAGCCCCATGTAGTATATGTCGTTTTATTACCATAACATGTTATGTATCTAATATGTTACAAATTGTAGATTGTTAAATTTCAATAAACTTTTTATTACTATCCCAATAGTAATCTTTAAAAGTTACTTCAGATGATGTTAGTTAATTTTCATTTTTGGGTGTGAATTTAAAACATTGCTCATTCAAATTTATATATTTAGTGACGAGATGAAAGAGAAGCGCTATGTGGAGTCCTGCTCAATCTCTCAAGTCTATTTTGTTTATTTTTTAAATTTCTTTATTTACCTTTATTATATCATACTTTTTATTCTTTTGTTCTTTGCAAATAAGACGTGTTAATTCTCATTGCTTTTATCTTTATAGTTATATTTGTCAAAATTAAACTAATAATGTATATATGTATGTATTTATAGAGAGATATATGCTTTATTGAAATAATTAACAATAAACAAAGTGCTGCCCAACTTTATTGGGTTGCTATAAACACAGCATACTCATCTATCCAATTAAAGACAACACTGTAATTTATAATTTAGTTATAATTATATATATATATATATATATATATATATATATATATATATATATATATATATATATATATATATATATATAATATTTAAACCTTAAACTGCAATATGAATCTTGCGCAATTTCCAGAAATGTTTCTCAGTTATTTGTTTTCTCTCCAGTGTAGAAGCTGTTGTCAACAACTTGGGGACCCTGTTGAACGGTGATTGACTCGAGTTGATTCTGAACTGACGTAAAGGAATTTCTCAGAATTCAGAAAGGAATAACTTTCGGATAGAAAGGAATTTATATTTATACGAAAAAATAAAATAAAAATGACAGGATCGAAAGCAGACTGATAGTTCAGTATAATATAATTATATATTCCGCTTGATTTGGAAAATTATAATATCATCTCGATATTTTGTTTATTCCGTTTAATCGAACTGCTGGATCTTTAATAAAATGGACGTAATTAGTAAAAGTATAATTAATTTCGTTTCACCAAGATTTTCGTAACCTAGAAAAACTTTGTCACTATTTAGCCAAATCCAGTACAAACTTTCTTCCAAATCATTACCTCTTTGAATCTTGTTTTTAAAGTTTTTTTTTCGGAGAAAGGTAATTATCGCTTGTTTTTTTTATATTAAAGATTAACTGTTACGATTCATATAAATCAACTTTCAGTTGAAAATAGGTTTTAGTTCCAGGTAAATGTCAGAAAATTTATGCATATTACGACTTAAGTGCCCGAATGTTTGACGTAGACGTAAAACGAAGGTTTTCTATGATCTTCCAATAAATACTATTCAGGCACATTTTTATAATTCTAATATTTATCTGAAGAAGAAACGCTTGGATCACAGTACAAAAACAAAAATGCAACTTGTTCAAAAAGGTTTCGTTTTTTAAATTTGAAACTTTTTTAAAAGATTAATATAAAACTATAGAGATAGAAACACTAAATTAATTTGAATTTAATTTTTTTTTCCTTTCAGAATTTAGAGCAACAATAAACCCACAGATATATGGTTAATATTTAGTTTAAATAAATTGTTGAATCGTCATAGTTGGGTGGATTAACTATCCTTAATGATTAGCGAGGGATATATTGCAAGTTCCAAACAAACTGTGGTTTCGTTTAAATTTCGAGTAATTGGTTTTGCGTGTCGGACTCGATTGAAGCATTACTGATCAGGTAAATGTTTTGTACAGTAAAGTTTATTTTTTTTTTTTTGATGGACCTGCACTTTAAAACCAAGGACATTTGATTTATATTTATAAATACCAAGTGATATTTTAGGGATTACCCGATTAATTGATGGTGTTCTTATTATTATAGGTACTTGTCTCGAATACAGAAAAATATTGACCTTACTCTGATGCTATAGCAACTTAATGTTGTTATAATACAAGGTGTCTAATACAATAGAAGTCTCTATGCCAAATTAGAGAATAAATAAAAATAAGTTGTTAGTAAGTGATTTATGACTTGGCATATGGTATTTTATTAATAGGCTCTATTTTGAAATATAATTACTTCCGTGAACTCTTGAACCCTTGGCAATAAATAAAATTTAAATTAATAATACTAATAAATCACAGTATTGAGCTGCGATTGTACATATAAATAAATTGTACAAGAAGAATTTATTTCTTATTTCATTTTTAGAGTGTTCTATTATTTTCCTATCTAAATATTTAATTAGTATTCACGTATATATTATCATTATTATTATTTTTTTTTTTTATATGTCTCTGAACAGATGTAACTGTATTTATTTTTGTACTTATTTGTGATTCTTAGGAAGCTTTGTCCCAAAATAAAATTATTTTACCATTCTATTCTAGTAATAAGACACTCTAAGAATTATGTATACACTAAGATACACTTTGTTAAACATATGAACCGGTGAGAATTTTTATGGTGTAAGTCTAGTTTCCTTCATTTAGAGAAAATGAAGGTTTTGCAAACTTTTTTTTTTTTAAATATTACATAAGCAAGATAGAATGGGCTGTGTTTCAATTTTAGACAACAATGCCTTAAAGTTTTAATAACAATTTATTTATTGGTTTCAACGGGCTGAAATCTTTTATTAACTTTTTTTAAAGTACTAAACGCATTTTTTTAGTTACAATTGAAAAACCATAATGCTTCTAACATTGTTACAAATAAACTTATCCATAAAGATCTTAATGTCCCATATGTTACTGATATAGCCCAAACCAGATACCTATCCTTCCATAGTAAGCTCCATAACCACTCTAATCCACTAGTCTCTCAACTTGCTTCACACTCCATTCCTGTACAGTTGTAAATTTCAATAAATACCTATATATATATATATATATATATATATATATATATATATATATATATATATATAATTAGTAACTATTTTCGAAGCAGCAAATCCAATAACACTTACCAAAGAAAGATAGTTTCACCAATAAAAAAAATTGTTTTAACCATCTTTGGTTCGAAATAAGATAATATAATTCTTCTTATAAATCCTTATTTTGCTTCAAACACAAGATTTAGGTAGGATCTTTTAACTGTTTAAAATAACTTAAAATTCCTCGCCAAAGTTGTTACTAATAAATATTACTTGGTGTACTAGATTTCCCTAAGCACAGCGTACTTTTTATACACCAAACGAAATTAATTTATTTAACTTTTATCTTAACGCCAGATAATTTTGTTGGCTTTACAGTCAATTGTAGGAAAACATAAATGCATGCATAAAATGAAAAAAAACAAAAAAAAACAAAAAAACAAATGTATATACAAAAAACAAAAAGGTTTTCCTATTTAAATATTCATTATTTTGCATTTCTTTTAGAAAACTAATCCTAAAAAATCTAGCGAGTAAAAATACACTAAAATCATATATCAAATGTTTCTGAGAAATTTCTTGATATTTATTTTGCGCATAGATTAAAATTTTAAGCGATACCCAGCAGAATTTGTCTCCCGATTTGCTCGCTTCACCCACTTGATTTGATAATGATATTGCATGTTTACTGGCTTTAGGTAAATAGTTAAACATAATTGACAATGTCAATTAATAGAGCAGTGGTAAAGGAGCAATGATAGTGAATGATCCCAATTTTGAAAATGTATTTTTGAAACTTTATTCTCACCGGCTCATATGGCCATGGTTTTGTAGATATAGTAATTAGTTTTGGCCAAGTTGTATAATTTATAATATTTTCAATATTATCTTCCTGAAAAAAATGTTGATTTATTAGGAAGATAGGTTGTAAAAATGCTACTAAACCGCAATATGAGATTTTTCCTTAACCCTCTAATATTTTTTTTCCCTTTAGCGATCTAGCCTTAAAAATAAATAATTTCAATTAAAATAAAAAAAGTAACAGTGTTATCGGAGAAATGAAATATTAAATAGCAAATTTAAATTTACGCAAAGCTCTAGGAAACTTTTTTCAAGGTTCTCAAAAATAGTCATTAGCCTCTTAATTTAAAAATATTTTCACCGGATCCCTGAAAATCCTCTTAACCCCTCTACCCCAATTTCTGTACAGACATGAATAAATACTGACATAATTTTTAGTTACAATCTGAAAATTTTACTTTATTTTAAGACCTATTACACATATTTTAATTAATAATTAAACTTATAATTCGATTTTATAAAGCTCACACTTTTTTATTCATTATTTTTTTATAATCTTGCAAATGGAAATAAAATGAAAAAAATATTAAAATTGAGGTCGTGAGTTAATTTTTCATTATGAATTTTATTTGATGAATTCATAGTTATTCTCTTAAATTTACAAAATAATTTCTTAAAATCAGTTGTTATATATTTATAACTATATATTTATAATTAATAAGCAAATTAGCAGTTCAATAAACGCTCTATGTTAGCAATTATTCAAAAATTTAAAAGATCTAAAAAATTTTTTTTTTTTTAATTATCCTTATAACTTCAAACTAATTCTTACCTCAGCTTCTTTAGAAAAAATAAGTTAATTTGTTTTAAATGTTTTAAATCGTACAAGCATTATTAAACCTAAATTGCTAAGCTGTTTGACCTTTAGTGAAAGCTCCAACCTGTATGAGAATTTTTTTTTTTTTGTAATTAATAATTAAATTAATTTTTTTTTTGTATTTTTAATATGCATTCAGAAGTTTAGAACTGAGGCAATCTGTGTATAGAGATATAGACTTATGTTAAGTCTATATTATCAGGAAAACTTTCTTTGCCCTTTTGGTGTAGAAAATATTGTTTTATTTAGCAAACTTTAATTCGTAAGAACGTTTTCGTAAAGTACAAGAATTCAATTATAATTTAATTTTTTTTGTATGGATATATTACATATTACCATATTAATTATTGCACTCAAGTGGGAAAGATTGAAATATTTACGCAATGAAAGCTTTTCCAAGAAAAAAAATCAAAGTTACGTATTTAATTTTAAAAATGTATAAAAAGGAACTTCAAAAAAAAAAAATTGTATCCCAGTAATTCAGAACACAAAATAAAAATCTACTTCAACCCTTATGAGGGTTTATTTTGAAAATAAAAATGTATGATTCATATTTCTACATCGATTCCTTAAATTATACAAGATGTTTAGAACAAAACAAAAATATATATAGAAAGGAACCGAAAGATTAAAACCCTTTGTAAAGCAGTTAAATTTGGTTTTATAACTCAAGTGGTATGGATTGAAATATTTAGGCAATGAAAGCTTTTCCAAGAAAAAAAAGATTCTGAATACATGAGTTTTTTATTATTTATTCTTAAAGTGCGAACTCTCAGCTTCAAATAGATTTCAAATAGACATGTACTATCAAAAATTATTTGTATAATACTTTTTATATAGCAAATAATGAATAATAATAACAGAACTTGATTTTTTTTTCGTCTGAAAAAGAAAATAAGAAATTCCTGATACATTTTATAAAATTCGTCCGATTCATTGCCTCCAGAAATACAAGGTCTAAGAGTCAATGTAGATGTCATTTTTGATACAATCTTGAAAGGTTTCATAATTTTTTTTTTCTCATAGCTAGGGAAGGAAAATGACGTTTCTATTTTCCCGTATTTACACCACTTTCTTGATATTTTTAGCTGACGCTTTAATAAGTTTCTTTTTAACTTGGGCATCGAAGGCGTATTTATTTTTGCAGAAAATTTAGTTCTTTTTAACAACGATATATGAACTATCTAACACACATACACACTCACCTTCAGTATATTACTATATGTATAGAATCAATCAATTGATTATTATGTATTGATTGTAAAAAAAAAATAAAATAATAATATTAAAAAGACAATTAATCACTAGATGGTTATAAAGTACCCGCATTACACACCTGTGTTACGAACATGGTAGACCTTAACCCCTTGGCATTACGTTTGTATGCTATTATCTCCACAGACCTATTTGAACATACGGATTTGAGCTTTAGCACTAAGCTTAAAAATCGAATTCATCTTTTATCCAACCAATAAAATCTGAAATCCTTCAGAAAATTATTAACTATTCTTACTATATCTCTAATAATTTTATATTTTAAGAGTATAAATATTCCTATCTTAGCGATAGAACCTTCAAAATTAATCATAACTTTTCCTATTCTTCTCTCTTTACCCAATCTGCCGGTGTTCCTCAAGGAAGTATCCTAGGTCCTATCCTCTACACAGTGTATACAGCTGACATCCCAACTCATCCTACCACTGTCCTCACTACTTACGCTGATGACACATGTGTGTTATCAGTAAGCAATGATCCCTTCATTGCCTCTCAAACACTCCAATCCCATATCCTAAACCTTCAAGAATGGTGTCAAAAATGGAGAATCAAAATAAATCCAAACAAATCCCACCAAATAACCTTTACCCTTCGTCGTAAACCTACTACCTCCTGTAATAAAGTATCCTATAATGATATTCCACTAATCCTTGTTGAACAGATACGCTACCTAGGACTCCACTTGGACAAACGACTAACTTGGAATCCACATACAAGACTAAAACGACAAGAAACTGCCCGTCGTTTCAGACTACTTCAACATTTACTTGACAAACGTTCAAAGCTCCTAATTTATTACAAAAGACTCATATACATGACTGTGATTAGACCTGTTTGGACGTCCGGAGTTGAGCTTTGGGGCTCCACTAAACCATCCAATTCATCTCGTATTCAATCCTTACAATCCAAAATCCTTCGTAAAATCCTCAATGCTCCTTACTTTGTCACCAATAAACTTATCCATAAAGAATGTGTCATATGTTGCTGATTTAGCCCACACGAGATACCTATCCTTTCATAGTAAGCTCCATAATCACTCAAATCCGTTAGTTTCTCAACTTGCTTTCCACTTCATTCCTGATAATCCTCCGAGGCGTCTGAAACGAAGATGGCCTAGAGACCTTCTAGTGTAGAAGTTCTAATAAAGTGCTACTGATGAGTAGTTCTTTCTAAGTTTTAACATGTTATTATAATCGTTGTCAATAAATTTACTTGATGTATATATTCTGTACAGTTGTATAGAATAAATAAATAGAATATCTGATTTTGATAAATAAAACGATAATACAAATAAACAATAACAAAAAAAAAGTATAATGAATATTGTATTTTATAATATTATTACTATACTAGTATCTCCCTTGGCAGCACCACCTGCTCTCATAAATAAAGAACTTAGATAATTCTAAGTAATAACTGCAGTTTAACTTGTTTGTTAAAAAACAAAAAATCTTGTATTGAAGTATGCAATTAAGCATTATTTCTAATAATATTTTAACGCATAGCAGTAATTTTTAACCTGGTTTAAATTGCACTGATTAGGTTTTGAAGATTCCGTAAAAGCATCATTGAACTCAATTTTTTTATTTTAATTTATGAGCTGATTATCCAGATAGACAGAGATTATTAAGAAACTTGCGGAAAATGGACTGCATTATTAGTGCTTTCTACTGAACGTCCATTAATCATATTTTTACAAAACATATCAAAAAGCAAATGATCGACATTTTAATTTATTTATAATTTTTATTTGGCTGAAATAATTTTATTGATTTCATCTACGTATAAAAGTATATGACAGTATGCCAAAACTCGTTTCTTCCACTCAACATTATACAATTAAATTTTTATTATTGTAAATTTTATTATTGCTAAACCATACTGCAACAATGAAGATGATATAGATGCTTACAAAAGTTTTATCATTGCAAACTGTTGCAGAATGGCGCTAACCACATATCGGTCGATTTTTAATCTTCACTGAGACCCGCAGGTCACACCACATAATAATTGATTTTTTAATAACAATTTAGTTGAAAATTAGTAAACTTTAGTATTGTCAAACCTTCCTTAAACTATAAGGATGATATAGTTAAAATTTTATACAAATTGATTTAGTAGTTTTCACGGTTAATTGTCACAAACGAAAAATGGCTTTTCCTTTTATATAATAGGATAGATTACTATTATTTTAGTTTACTTTACCATGATATCTTCGTTATTCTTTATTATTCTAGTTCTTATGATATAAATTTGTCATTATTTTATCTGTCAGCTATCTTTTGGTCACAGCTAATATTTTGTTAATTTTAGCCCTGAAGGAGACCTGCATGGAAGATCAAAACCTCTGCACTATATAGTATATACTACAGTAAAAGTGTTTCCTATGTTTTTTTCTTTCTCCTGACTTTATCATCTTCTTATAAATAAAAACTACACGCTTCATTTTATATTGGTTCCTAAAACAGAGATATGTGAATTAATAGGTTAGAAACAAGGCGTGGCTAGATTCCCGGGATGAGTTGTGTATGCAGGAAGGTGACTGACGGCTTGCAAGCTGAATGCGCGGGCAGGGGAATTTTAAATAAAGAGAGGTGCTGGTGGAAGCAGTTTGTGAGATCAGGTACAGGCTGCAGAGGCGTTGCTTCGTTTGAGGCCAGAAAAGCAAACGTCACTCACTTGACAAGTTCAGTTCTGCTTTTTGCTTTCCCTCGAATTTTTTTTTTGCTAAGCTTCATTAATCATTTCGCTATCTTTTCCTCTTCAGTCCAGTAAAGGAATATTACTCTTTGTCAACCGAATATCTGTGTTTCTCTAATGACCTTAAAATTGTTAATCTGTCAAAAAGTTAACGTTTTTTTTTAAAATAATAAAATAAAGTATTAAGATTAAAAGTGGAACATGTTAAAGAAGTTATTATATGTTATACAGGGTGTTCGGAATATCGTAACCTATTTATAAAGTCTAACGGTTGTTTTTTTAAATTTTTTTTTTATTAATATTTTTGAAAAAAAACGGCCAAAACCAAACATTTATGCCTTATAACTTCGTTATTTACTGGTATATCAACGCCATTTTTTTTCTGTAATTACTAATACATTGTCCATGTAAAATAAAAAAGATTTGATACAAAAACCAAATACAAAAAAAAAAAAAAAAAAAAAAAAAAAAAAAAAAAAAAAAAAAAAAAAAAAAAAAAAAAAAAAAAAAAAAAAAAAAAAAAAAAAAAAAAAAAAAAAAAAAAAAAAAAAAAAAAAAAAAAAAAAAAAAAAAAAAAAAAAAAAAAAAAAAACTTGAGCTCGTTAAATCTTGTTAAAGGCAAAGAAAAAATTAACATCAAGTTTAGGTTTAGTAAAAAAAAAAAAAAAAAAAAAAAAAAAAAAAAAAGTAAGCGCAACACCTAAATCCGAATCCATTTGAAAAACTGAATCTAAACTTGAAGTTTTTAATTTTTTTTTTTTTGCATTTAACAAAATTTAACGATCTACCGTTTTTTGTTTTTTTTTTTTTCCTTTCTCATCAAATCTTTTTTATTTTACATTAAGAATGTATTAGTAATTACATCAAAAAAGAAATGGCGTTGATATATCAGTAAACAACGAAGTTATAAGCCATAAATATTTGGTTTTAGCCATTATTTAAAAAGTAATCATAAAAAAAAAACCCAAAAAAACCTGTAAGACTTTCTATATAGGTGAGTGACCTCAAACAGGTTCTAAATGAACCTCCCTATCCGAGATACCTCTTAGGGCCAACGATCTTCCAAACACCCTGTGTGTGTATATATATATATATATATATATATATATATATATATATATATATATATATATATATATATATATATACCCACACACACACACACACACACACACACACACACACACACATAATGTATTTTTTTTTTATAATACTTTTAGTGAAATATTTTTATGCATTAGGTAATTATAAATTCTTCACCCTTTTATCTACTTATATGCAATAATAATCTATATAGGAATAAATCTAGTAAAGTTCTAGAACAGTTAAAAAACATTCTTTTTACCTTTAAATCTTCAACATGAGTCTGACGAAACCCTTTCACCATATGAAGTCTGACAAAACCCTTTTATTAATAATTAATTAATCTACCTTACAAACTTATCAAGTACTAATAAACTTTACACTTAACAAGAAACTATTTTGTTGAGCTTTAACTACTGTCCGCCATTATATTTTATTTTTTTTAACAATATTAATGTTTTTTTAAAACTATTCATTGATATTTACAACTGTATGCATTATATACAACAAGTAAATTTGAGGAAAATGATTACAATGACAAGTCAATAATGTGTAAAGAACTACACACTAGCAGCACTTCAATAGTTCTACATTAGAGGGTGGGTCTCTTGGCCATCTTCTCTTCAGAAGCTCCGAAGGATTATTTCTATTGGACTAGTAGATTCAAGTGGGTATGGAGGTCACTATAAAAGGTTAGATATCTGGTTTGTGCCAAACAAGCGACATATGGATAAGTTTGTTTGTGACATAAAAAGGAGCATTGAGGATTTTGTAATTAATTAAGCTTTGAATGCTTGTCTTGTTAATGTTGGAGTAGTCGGAAAGGATGAGCTCTTTCTTTTCTTAGTGTGTAGAAAAGAAAAATTAATTTTAACTAGAGTTACAGGAAATAGAAAAACATTTTTTTTTTTTTTTGCACTACTGTAATCTAAGAAATTCTAGCAGCAATAAATATTCATCTTTGTAAACGATATAATTGCTCTAATATTTTGGCTAGCTTCTTTCTTTTTAATACACTATATTCATTTTTGTTCAATTTATACAATTCCAACAGTCCATTAATATCATATGTCACTCACAGCTGTCCAGATATCCTACGTAAAAACTCCTCAAAAGAGTCGGGTAAAAGTTAGTTTGATGATCCTCAGCCTGTGTGTAAATATGTATGAAAGTATATTTATTTTATAGCATCATCTACGGTATATATAGTATTGCTTAGCTATATAGCTTGGGGGCCATAAATTCTTTTACGACTTACTGATGTAGATCTTGTCCCTGTGTCACCATAGAACCTCCCTCCTCCATTGATATCTATTTAATGCATCGGACTTATTTTCTTAAAGGTATCGCTTTTACCAAAGTTCTTATACTTAGTGGCATTTAGGGATTGTTTATTAATGAAGACTGATTATTATGTTTTCAATGATTAGTGATATAATATTATTTATGCCGAGAATGAATTATGATTAAAGTATGGATGAGTAAAAATCTATGATATCTAATACATTGAATCTACTTGATGGTAAGCAAAAAATTTACATTTCAAGCTTATAACTGACTTGTTTATACGTGTGGCACTCTTCGTATTATTCTGTGCATATTTCTATGCTGGGCGTTTTCAAAGCCATCTTCTACTGCCTCCTAGTCCATTGCCTTTCTCATCTTAAAGTCATTCCTCGACGGCTGGATCGTTCTCAGCCTCCTCAAGCATCTCCTCACATGTGCCACCTCAATCGAATGACCTATTTCTGCTATTGGATCTATATAGCACTCCCATACCTTCTTTTTCTTGATTGACCTAGAGAGGTTATCGCTTGATGATTTTATGTAGTATTAGTATTATATTAAACTCCATGATATATACAAAAACATCTGGAAAAATAAATCAAAGATAAATGGAAACCTGTGTGATATTTGATCCAAGCAAACAAAAAAATAAAATAAAAAAAAAAATAAATAAAAAAATTAAAAAAACTGTCCAGTGTTTAGGCCTTGGGGTACATCCAGCCACCAACACCATAAGGAGTACGTTACACTGACTAGACTCTAAATAGACCACAGAAGACTGACACCCTCCTACATTTTTACAAAACAATATCCATCCAGATGCCAATACTGTAGTAATATGATGAAAATTAGCTATATTTTCCGTAAACGAACATTTTTTTATGTCACGCCTCAACAGTTAAAGCTAAAACTAATCTTTCAACAGCCCTAGGAGATAGTAGTGCTACTAAAGAATTAGTATTGGAATTCTTTAAACAAATAATTTATTTATAGAAATACGACATCAATTATTTGGTAGATTCTAGAACATATAAAGTATCAGAAAAATATATTAACGTAACATAATTATAACATATAATTTATAAAAAATATAACTAAAAATAAAAACATATATATAAGGGGTGCTCGTATATAAAAATAAAAAACAAATAATTGACGTTAATATCCAAAGTAGTTCTATAC
This sequence comes from Euschistus heros, assembly GCA_003667255.2. NCBI lineage: Eukaryota > Metazoa > Arthropoda > Insecta > Hemiptera > Pentatomidae > Euschistus > Euschistus heros. Next base: position 708,660 of record RCWM02000477.1, on the reverse strand, counting down.
AAAAAACAACAAAGAAACATTTTTCTCAATTTTTTTTCTAACGTATGTTTGCGATATCCGTTGTCACCTTGCCAACAATGGTCATAACAAAGGCTACAATCTACCTGTTAGCAGGATGTATCTATATATCCCATTAACCAGGTAGCAAAAAGTCGGTACTTGCTGTAGCATTATACACCGCACAAAATGTTGGTCAGTATTTGAGTGGCTTCCTGTTAACGCTTATTCTTACTATAACATTCTTATTGTAGGACTTTTTAATAAATATCAGATATCAATATTTGTTTGTTATATGACCGTAAACCAAATGTCTTACCGTGTGAATAGACTTTGACTTATTTCTTTGAGTGATGTAGATTATGATTTTTCCTCAACAAAAAGATAAAAAATTGGTATAACTTTAAGCATAAGACTACCTAAATGACTGAAACTTGTTTTCTTTTTATTACATTTTTTATATATTCAAATAGCTTTAATTCTCACTCAATAGTTGACCAGTTATACAATTTTTAGTTAAAGAGGCAAAATTGAGATTTATTAGGTATTATGGAAATTGACTCCGATTTATCAAGAAATAATCAGCTACATGTTTCAGAATTAAATTCTGAATCTTCAAACAAAATCTTCAAGCTCTCTTCATAATCTAATTGCAAATTTATTATACTTTTTTTTTTCAAAATTATATTTTCGTATAGTGTCATAGTTTTATTTAATGTGATGTTATTGAACTTGTTTGCTTAATGAACTTGTATGCTTAGTGTGACCAAAATTCCTACTGAACTCTCCTGTTTACATTATGCTCCAAAAAGTCCTCGGTAGGAATGTTGGGCTCCTGAACTATATTAAGATATTACGCAATGAAAATGAAGACATTTTTAATATAATGTTGAGAAAGAACATACTATAAGTTTAAGATAAAAAGAGAGACTGAAACTTAAATTTAATCTCGAAAATAAATTATATCTGTACATTGTCGTAAAAAAACTATTTATAAACGCTTTTCAAATTCTTTATGAAAATCTTCCCGGCAGAGTCGACTTTTTTTTTAAAAGGTTTTCATCAAGGAATGCCGGAAGTCTTTAGCTACAAATTTTATTAAAAAAAAAAAAAAAAAAAAAAAATAGTTGGAATAATTCAACAGTAATCTATTTTCCGTGTGAAGCCGGACAGGCTGAAAGATCTCCCTTAGGGGGATGATCCTTTGTACTGAAATTTCGTCGCCTGTTTTTGATGTTGATAGATGACCTACCATCCCTTCTCTTTTCAACAAATTCATAGCCATCAGAAATTTCTCAACGCCACTCAAATACCGTTTAACAAGTTCAACTTAGAAATTAATGAACTTCAATGTTTTATCCATATATTTTGCAAAGGAAAAATATTAATTAGGCGAGTCAAAAGTCTATTTATGCACCCTCCCTCCAGCGGCTGGAAGAGCGAAATTAATTTAACTGGAACAGTTTGTTTACAATCTTCTCTAATTCCCTGCTTTTTTATGTTATTTTTAGTTTTTCTATTTTAAAGACATTACCAAATTTTATTTATACCATCGGAACTGAATTGAACTTATTTTTACTGATACAACTGTTCAAATAAGTTAGGTTAAATAAATAAACAAAACCTGGGAGTGAGATAAACGATTTGATTGAGTAAACACCCTTCGTATTTTTTGTGAGATCAGTTTGTTTAGTTACACGTAGCTATTGTGATGGATATGGTTCTTCGCATTCAATGGTCGAATGTGTCTTCTCATAAATGTTATAAAAACATTTTCTGTCAATATTTCTTATAACGAGTATTTGATACTCGGATAGTCTGATACGTAGGTAACTATTAATAAAATAAGTACCACTAGAAGAATATTAACTACGAAATGTGAAACCGTCAGAGATATAAATTAATTAAATTTAATAATTAATATAAATAGTTCTAATGACCTGAAAATTGTTAATCTAAAAAAAAGTTGACATTTTTTTTAATAGCATTTTCATTTCTACAAGTCTCATATAGAAGATTTAATGGTTTTCATAAGATTCTAAAACTCTAATAACTACTAGATCGTTTACTATATATTATATCATTGTAAATAAGCATATAAAAGTAAGGAGAAATTATAGTTAATAATTATTTAGCAAATTTATTTACATTAGAATATTTTATTAAAAGTAGAAAAAAAATATCATAATTTCTAATAATTTCTACTACTATCATCTAATACTTTTTTTTTTTTTTAATTATTTTTTTTATTTTTTATAAAGCTTAACAAAATAACAAAGGTCACATAAATGCTAGATGAAAAAATAATTAAATATAATAATAATAATATGTTAAATGTAGTAACTAGATACCCATTACCTAATAAATGACCAATAATTAACATTAAAAATCCATAGAAAACAAAAATCAGTGTGCTCTTCTGTTAGGTTAATTATTTTTATAATAATATTGTGCATTCGCGTATTTGAATTGTTATAATAAGACAATTAGGCTTTAAATAACCTTTTAAGACTAAAGCGATAAGAAACTGCTCGTTGTTTCAGACTACTTAAACATTTACAAGACAAACCATCAAAGCTCCCAATTAATTACAAAACACTTATTTACATAACTGTGATTAGACCTATTTGGACGTACGGATTTGAGCTTTGGGGTTCCACTTAACCATCCAAGTAATCTCGTATCCAATTCTCACATTCCGAAAAATCCTCAATGCTCCTTACTTAGTCACCAATAAACTTATCTATAAAGATCTTAATGTTTCATATGTCGCTGATTAAGCCCACACCAGATACCTATCCTTTCATAGTAAGCTCCATAACCACTCAAATCCGTTAGTTTCTCAACTTGTTTCCCACTCCATCCTTGATAATCCTCCGTGGCCTCTGAAAAGTAGATAGCCTAGAGTTCTTCTAGTGTAGAATATTTATTGAAGTGCTCCTGATAAGTAGTTCTTTTCAAGTTTAGACATGTTATTGTAATCGTCATCAGCTCATTTACTTTATTTATATATTTGTACTGTTGTAAATTTCAATTAACTAATTTACAGAATATAAAAAAATAACCTTTAAACATACATTAAATGTAGGTGTTATAATTATAATGCACTTTTTGGAAATTACGAATCATTAAGTTATTAAGTGGGAGACCGAGTTGGTAAACTCGGCAAATAACGAATTCTGGTAATTGTCCTATGCTAAATTTTATAAAATAGGTTATTCAAAATTTAAAGTTTTTTCAGAATAAGCCAGATTAGTAAAATCCTTATTGAAGTATTTTACAATGTATTAAACTTCTTTTTGTGTTTTTTTTTTATATTGAATTGAAAATATATGTATCATCTATACGTATTTATATTTATAATAATAACAAACAAATTATAAAAATTACATGTTCATCATATACGTGTAACTATGGAGTGTACAGGAATAAATAAAATCAATTCCAACAGGCTTCCTATTGGGAGGAAAAGACACAAATTTTTTTTATTAAATTGTATACGTTTTAAAATATCCATTATTATGGACATTTTATGTTTAAGAGAAAGAAAAAATATTACTCACCTTCAATCGGTCTTTTATTGATTATAAATTAAAATATAAATAGTAAATATACTTTATGCACAATGAATATCATAAGTTTCCCCTCGGAACTTGGGAAATTTATGAGATTGTGTAACTGGTGTTTGCATGGCCAGGGATTAGCGGAAGCTGAGTGGGTAAGGCACTAGACTGCAAAGCTCCCAGTTCCGGGTTCGTGTCCAAAACTTAGGAATAAAATATTCATTTTCTGTTATTTCAGCCGTAGCTCAAAGTCGGGAGTCCATCTTTTGGCACACCCAGACTCTATAAATTGGGTACCCTTAATTAGGAAAAGCTGGCTGTTGATCGTGATTTCGGGGAAAATCTCCTCTTTTCACAACTGTTGTCCCAGTAACAGTACACCTTCACCTAAATATTGAACCCAAGACCTTGCATGACTTTTATTGGTACAGGTTTTTTATTTGCGTGGTCATCGATAGTTCGATAAAAAAACAAAAAAAATAAACGAAAAATGTAATATTGTACGAAAACGGAAAAAATAAATATTAAGATTTGGATCGAATAAAAAAATATGGAAATCCGTGTTTATGTATGAAGTTCAGTATTTATGTATAATGTGTTAATATCGCGGGATGGGGCGATGACCGAGCTAGTTAAAGCTAGAGACACAGACCTCTCGGTCGAAAAGGTTGTGGATTTCGATTCTCGCTTGGATCAATCATATTCATTTTGCGATGGTACTACGAAATGAATCTTAGTTCCTGGTGTGAACCAATGAACCAACATGACCAGTGTCAGTATAATTTCTTAATATGATTTTGTATTTTATTTTAGGCTAATTATTGTTAATAAATTGTTACTAGATGTTGGTATTATTATAAAGAATCTTGTGATTATTGCATCAAGGACAGATGATTAAATATGGTGCGTACGAAGGAACCCAATGAAGTCAGATAATATTGCTTTAAAATATAGCATTTCTCTCTCTCTTCAAAATTTACATTTATAATTTTTTTTTTTTTAATAACCCTTACGATATTTGTTTAAAGCTGTTTCATTCTGTGTGATTCAATCCATTTTATGTGTTGTTTCTTCCGTTTCTTTGTCATCTAGAACGGATACAGTAATGGTTATGAATGGTGTGCCCAAGAGAGGCCATTGTAAGCTTCTGTTCAGACAATGAGCAGTTTCGGTACCGCAATTTGTAGGGACGTTGGTTTAACGCCGGTCTTGATTATAAATTTCAGAAGATATAAAAATTATGAATGATGGAGATCTTAATGTTACTCTTCTCACAAATAATGTGATTTGTAAACGCACAATGTAATAATACAAAGATATGAAATGAATTGATGGTATACCATTACTGCGATCATTAAATAAAAGTTTTATATTATTTAAAACAATTTTTTTTAACAAAGCATTATTAGAAAATTTTATCACATATTACAATCATGGTTATTTTATATTATTGGAAAGTAACTGAATGTTGTATTCAAAACTTAATCCAGTTTACTTTGAATTAATTAGAAATCAAGGATTGAAAAATATTACAATTTAAAAGAGGTCGAGATATTTTCTTAAAATATTTAGGCATATACTCCTTATTATATTTAATACTCGAGATATTTTCTTAAAATATTTAGGCATATACTCCTTATTATATTTAATACACACAAACTACATGTTGAAGAGGTCGAGATATTTTCTTAAAATATTTAGGCATATACTCCTTATTATATTTAATACACACAAACTACATGTTGAAGAGGTCGAGATATTTTCTTAAAATATTTAGGCATATACTCCTTATTATATTTAATACTCCGAGATATTTTCTTAAAATATTTAGGCATATACTCCTCATTATATTTAATACACACAAACTACATGTTGAAGAGGTCGAGATATTTTCTTAAAATATTTAGGCATATACTCCTTATTATATTTAATACACACAAACTACATGTTTCGGGATTTATATCTCATCTGGACTACAATCAACAACTTGGTTCTCAACCTCCTTTAATATAATATATTAGTGGAAGGCATGAGTCACCATCTGAAAATACCAAAAAGATGGCTGAACCAACAGAAACATCTACGGCTTGAGTAACTTTAAGATGGTATTTAAAATCCGAAACAAGTAGCTTGAGTGTATTAAATATAATAAGCAGTGTAAGCCTAAATATTTTTATAAGAAAAATTATATTTATTAAATTGTAAATAAAAAATATTAATACCTATACCACTTATTTTCGGCAACTAACATTATTTCACGATTTATTGCAAGGAATACAAATTATTGCTAGAAATGTTTTTAAAAACTACATCTATTAGGTAATTTTAGGTCTATGGAATCCGAAGGCTCGATCCCGATGCCACTTAGAATTTATTATGTAAAAATCCTTCCAACTATGTGTCTGGAAACCTCTCTAAAATTAGCCAGAATAAAATACCTGTAGGCCTGATACTATTTTACTATGTCAACTTACTGCATTTCAGCGATTCGTTAGCTATCCATTGATGAAAATTTACATGCTCATTTTAATGGAACTTTGTATATTAGCCGAAAGGAACTCAGGCCGTATCTTGCGGACAGCAAAATATAAATTTTAGAACTTAAAACTTAAATTTTAGAAGTTCTATAATCATTTAAATATACAAAAATTAAATTTAAATTAATCCACTAAGAGAAATATAGACAGCTTAAGGTAAGAAACTAAAAATCAATAAACTATAACAAAAAAAAGCAAAAGAGGGAGAGAGACAGATAGATAGATAGATAGAGAGTGTGTGTGTGTGAGAGAGAGAGAGAGAGAGTAAGAGAGGGTATAAGGATGTTAAATTTATTACATTGCTGGGAATTATTACAAACAACTGTTAAATCTCATATTATACGTCATAATGTAAAGCGTTGTTTAAAGGGGCATGTTCCTTGTGTATTCCGTTCTTCTATTTATCAAAATTTCTGTAAATTAAAGTGTAAATAGTGTATTTTGATGTATACCGTATAGATTGCTTATAAAAAAAAAAAAAAAAAAAAAAAAGAAATCCTTATTTATTTTTTAATGTTAAAATAGAAACCTTCCTTAAAAAATAATTACAAATAATATTTAAAAAATCCGACCTCTTCAGATGATCTCTTGATTTATAGATTAATATTAATTTCATAACCAAATAATCGTAATTCGCTAGCTTAATGAAACAACTAAATAATTAAGTAAAAATATATATTATTATAATGATTTAGGATATGGATTTTAAAATTTAATTTCAACTGATATTTTTATAAATCTGGTTGGAAAACTATATCAGTTTATTTAATTTTATTTTTAAGCAGTTTTTTTTTTATATAAATCTATATCACTATAAATATCGTACCTCACTTTTATATTCTATTTAAATTGTTTTAGTTTTAATTTTTTTTCACTATCTTTTCTCACCCTTAAGTAATAAATTTCGTTCCAACGCTCCCCTTTTAAAACTTTCCGCAATACTTTCAGGATTTCTCTCTTCACACACTTCATTTCCTTTCCCCCACTTTTATTACGTGTTCTAAGTTTTGTTAAAATTTGAACCGGGTTATTAACAATAGAATTCAAATTTTATTCCCACTGATATTTTGAGAATCAAATAGCCGAAGTATGGGCTGTTATGTTTTTTTTTCTTAGGATAGATTTTTGAATCTTTTGAATTTTTGAACAAATATACAATGTTAAAATGATGGCTCATTTATATGATTACAAAAAATTATGTTGTAAGTGCATTTTAACAGATTATTTTTGTTCATCTTAATTTTCACACCAAATAGTTATATTTGCTTGATTTTTATTGTAGTACTATATATATTAAAATAATGTATATTATAATATCAAAATAATTTATATTACAACCAATGTATGTATACTACACACGAACCAGAACTTTACTAAGACCAAGTGTTTTAAGTGGTGTATTAAAATAGTTGTTGTAAGGCTATAAAGTAAAAATAATATTATGAAATTATATTTAAAAAATGACACACACACACACACACACACACACACACACACACACACACACACATATATATATATATATATATATATATATATATATATATATATATATATATATATATATATATATATATATATATATATATATATATATATATATATATATATATATATATATATATATATATAAAAATCATAAAAAAAAAAAAAAAGAATTTCTTACATTCATATGAAAGATAAATTTTCACAAAATGACAAGTGTAGCAGCGTAGGAATTGGGTTGGTGCAAAAATAAAAAAATCTAGATCAAAATCTCCACGAGAAAATGTTTGGAACCATCGTTCCACTGTAGATTCATTGATAATTCATTAACCCCAAACAAATCAATTTGATTTGAGACGAAATCGTAAAAAAAGAATTTAACGAAATTCTTGTTTTGACAAGGTTAATTTTAGAAGTCATTACTCATTATTATTTGAGAAAAATTACATTAATAACCGTTGTTTATAATATTAACTAGACTGGAGGATTATATTTGTTTATTTTGAAAGAACTTGCAATTATTATAATACAGAATATTCGAAATCTGTATTATTTTTGCACCAAACTAATAATTTGTTGTTGATTTATTTTATATATTTACTTTTATGTTACTTATTATATTAATGTATTACTATGTTATAATTATTATAACCATCACTACTTTGTTGTAGTCATTCATTTACTTTACATTTAAGGCTATGTATAAATGTGCACTCTACTGAATTGAAATTTTAAATTATTATATTTATCATTTTAAAATTGAGTATTACTTGTTTTGTATTTAGTATTTCATTTAACACAAAAGTTTCAGTGGAATTTTGTATTTAAACGTAATATCGATTATAATAGGTTTGTTAAATTTTTGAGAATTTTTTATTACAAATTAAAAGTTAACGAATTCAATTCCTAGAGATGTAAACTTAGAGCTTCATTAATGTCTCGTTATAGAATTTCTTTACGATTTCTGACATGACTACAGCATGTAAATAGTTCTGATTAGGATTCTAATAAGGTTTTTTTACTTATCACAAACAATAATTATTATCTAAAGAACAATTGTTTTCTTTTAGTAAAGCGACTTGACGGGTGGAGATATGAATCGGACAAAAGTATTTGAGCCTATGAACAAGTGATTGAGTGATTAAAGGTTGATAGAGATGACAATTCATCCATAAGCGCTACCAGTTCCATCGGAGGATCGAAATATAAGTTAACTGATTAATAAAAGTTAACCTGTATTTCGATTCTGCAGTGGAATAAAATTAAATCGTTTGCGTGTCATTGAATACAGATCGACTTATCACTCCAAACACAATTTTTGGCAGATGTAACATACACTGAAATTCTTGAGGCACACGAAGATTCTTTCCCAGGCTATATGGAATAATGTCGCCGAAATGTCCAGCGAACGACATCGGAAAGTTTCCTCCACTCTTCTAACGTGCCCCATCGCAATATATCCCACTTCAACTGCTTCAACTGACAGCGTTATGGAGCAAGTAGCTAAGCATACGAGGGGTAATAAATGAAGATACTGAGCCGTGGATTCAGAATCAAGGATAAAATAGCATTGATAACGGCTATCTATAATCACAGATAATTTTATAGTTTTAAATTAGATTAAATGAAGAAATATACCATTTCTAGTCTTTGTGGAGGAATTTAGAAAATATATTCAAAACATCTTGAGAGAACTGGGCGGTGGTGATTTCATTGCCAGAGTAATAAAAGTAACTTTCTCAAGAGTCTAATATTATTGTTTTAAATACCACTATCATCCGTAGAAATTTGGAATCAAATAAAGATTAATGATGTAGAACGAAAATATTTAACAATAAGACAACACTGATGGTGAATAAATAGGAAACATTCTAAGACTATTGATGTTGTGTTTTATCAGTTTAACTCAACAAAACAATTTATTTTTCCTCGGAACGGGCTTAGAGACCACGCGAATATCATTATTTTCATCACTTCTTTCTTCTCTCTTACCACCACTTCATCATTCCCTCTGATTGCTCTTTCCTTCTTTCCTTGGTCCACACTATTCCTTTTCTCGCACCTCTCTCTCCCTCAAGGACCTTAATTTCATTTAATCTTTTCCTGTAGTCATCCCTATCGAAACAGTCTTGGTCTGTTATTTTCAGTCTCTCAGTTTCTTTCTTATTTGTTTGATATACCCCCCGGCACTCTTGTATCATGTATAGAAGGTTTCTCTATTTAACTCTTTGGGTGTATCCTCACCATATGCCCATAGATCCTTAATCTTCTTATTCTTATGTCCGTTTCCAAATCGTTTATTTCTTTGTATATTAACTTTATTAGGTCTCAACCTATAGCCTTCTTGGGTCTTCTTTGGACCATAAATTCTTCTTAGTATTCCTCTTTCTATCCCTAACATTTTCCTTATTTAGTTTATTTAAAAAAAAACTATTTTTATATTTTTAGAAACTATTAAATATTTTGCATGTAGGCAAGAAGAGTGACATAATTCTAATTTCTTATATTTTGGTAAAAGCACTTTTAAGATTCGAAATCATTTTAAAATAAACAGTTGCTATTTTCAATTTAATTTGATTCTTAAATTTGCGTCCTCAGCGATACTGTGAGGAACTGCACTCACTACAATTTTCTTCATCGATGGTAGTTTGTGTCCTTAATATGATAATGGGTTTATCTGAAAAGTAATAAATTTCGAGATGTGACAATGTTCTTGCTGATGTATGATTTGTGTCTAAAAGTTCAAGGTAACAATAAAAATTGGTAAAAGTAATTTACAAAAAGGAACTAGTCAGCGTACATTGTAAATTATTTCAGCACCTTCTGCTTATTTTTTTTAGTTACATTTTCTTTATCTTTACTTTTATAGTAAAATTTTGTTAGATCTTTTATTTTTTATATTTTTTATTTACTGAATTTTAAATATTGTAGTAAATAGATAGGGTTAATATAAAGATGTCTAGAAAATTAAAGTATAAAATTTCGCACCCAACTAAACGAAAAAGGTGATTGAAAAGTGTTAGTTCCTTGAACATTTCTTTAAAAAAAAATTTAAATCTTAAATACTTCACTGTACCTCCCTAATTTAGAATATTTGAGGGATCGCTATGAAATTTTGAACAATTTCTGAGTTTTGTTTACTTATAGTGGCTCATAATGAAATTGATACACCCTGTAAATGTTTCACAGTTGGACAAAATTATCTTTATCACTAGCTCTTCTCCTGGTTTCCTCCACACATAGCAACGCCCATCAGACCCAAAAATAACTTTTATCAGCAAATGTTACAGTTGTCCAAAACTCAGTGTTATTCAGCAAATATTCTTTTGCGAATAGCATCCTTTTTATTTTGTATGCTGGGGAAAGGGTTCTTTCGAGCTACTTGTCCATGAAATGTGCATTTTTTCTTAAGGCAAGCAACGCTGTTCCTGCACTTGCTGGCTTACTTAAACAGTTAGATATTTCTGTGGCTATTTCGGGTGCATTTAAACGTGGATTTCCCTGATAATCCAAGTATCATCCCTATCACTTAAAATTTTTCTAGTGTTGTAATCTTTTCCTTTTTGGATCTTTCCACTGTATTCTGGATAGTCGATCAGATTTTTTAAATGCTTTCGGCTATTCAATTTAAATATTTCCCCGTCATTAAAATGTTGAGTGACTAACTCACGTTCTTTTCACGTTGGGTGTGCCCTCAATATTGAGTTCTAAAACATGGAGAATTTTGTTTAACTTGCTTTAAAAATAGCCAAACAATTAATAAATAAGAGCTTAACTACAGTAAACTAGTTTAAGGTAAAGAAATATTGAGAAAAAACAAAGCTGTATTATTTTTACTGTATAAGTAATCGTAAAAAATGTGTTTTATTTTGATTATTAAATCCATGTTTATTCTTATACGTTTATATATAAAGTACATACTACTACGATGTTTAGTGATTACAACGAGTTATTGTTTTTAATGTAACATAATTTGAACTATTTATTTATTCAAAGACATATATAAATATCATGTTGTATCATTTAGACTGGGAGCCACTGTAGGTTGGCCATATTACCTAATTTTAAAAATCCCAACTAAGCTGTTAAAGAAAAGCTTAACTTACATAGAAACTTTAGTAAAAAAAAAAAATAATTTGACACGATTACTAACCAGGTTGTCTGTGTGAACGATTAGAAAAAACTTTATTTAACTTTCAATTTGTAAAAATTATAGGCAGAGAAAGGTGCAGTAGTTTTCAACATAAGAGTTCAAAGAACATCGCGCAGGATAAAACCAAGACTCATGCAAGACGTTCTGAAGTGAACAACATTACTATTCAGTATTTACTTCTTCGTTACAACACCAATTATTTTTTTTATTACAACTATTTATTTCTTTATTTCATTACTTAATTTATTTAGTTTTTCTTTATTGATATTCCCTTATATATTTTTTTTCTGTGTTTTTAATTATTATTTTTATGTACCTAATTATACCTAATATTATCATAAACGTAAAATGTAGAATAATATATCGTTTGCCTCATGTTTTAGTTCTAGAGTATTTGTAACGTAGCATTGATAGGTACCCTAGGTAGGGACTGAAATTTATAACTACGTTATAAAGTTACCAGTCAACGGGATCACGTGCCCCTAACTCGTAACCTACTGAAGAAGTTACCTGGCATTAGCTCTGCAATGATATTCCTCCTGTTATTATTTATGTTATTTTAGCTCTTTTCACATGTTAGTCGTATTTGGTCCAAAATCCATAAAATAAATTAAAATTAATCTTCAGTTGGATTTGAATAATTTTTTTTTTTTTGTACTTCACATTATTTTAGTTGTAGTTCCACTAAACATGTGAAATTCTAGACTTAAAAGTTCACCCAAACGATACATCTTCAAATAGTTTTAAAAATTAAGTCACAGTCCGTAATTTCGGCATCCTTTAACCTATTTGTACCAAATTAGGTGGCAATGGGTACTAATGTAGACGATTTCCTTTGACTAGATTGGTCCTTCGTATTTCAGAACCTATTTTATCTTTTTACGCAGAAACCTTAATAATGCTATTCATATGTAAGGAGGAGTTCTGATTCTTGAAAACAAGAGCTTATCTGGAGTTTTATGGTGATTTCGTATTTAGTGGGTCAAAATACTTCATAATAAACTCTTAGCCGAAATATATTTTGATTTGGTTTGTGTAATTTTTTATGTTTACATATTTCACTCAGTTCAATCTAGAATAAAAATATTTATTGAAATAACCACGAGGATATCATTTTTTTCAAACTTGAGAAATAAAATGAATTAATAAAAATAGTTTTATCACTATTTTTCCAGAGCTTCTAGGACCCATTTCGCGAAACTAAAAAAATATTTATGGATTTATTTACGCAAAGTCATCAAGAAAAATCGGCGTCGAACGGCGGGAAAGGTAAAGAAATTTCTTGAATTATTTGATCACTGATTTTTATGTTATAAAGTATTTATAAGAACATTCTTGTTACGATAAATAAACCTAATTAATGCCACGTTACCTAAAACTAATGTATCCATCGAGGAATAGATGGTAGACCTAGGTATAGTGGAAATTACTGTAGATCTAATTACAGCATTTCGGGCAAGCGTCTGGTTTCGATCCCAATTCCTGGAGAACCGGGATATCGTTATGTTTAAAACGGACACAAAGTCACACTAATGAAGTTCGTTGCAACGAATATTCAAATAATAAGTAATTTAAATGTTTCAGGACATATAAATTGCTTTATTCTGTACTCTGTACCCTTTTACCTGGAAGCTTTCTGTTCCATGAAGGTAACGATCAAACGATACTCCGTCCCAATATAGCTTTAATACAGAAAAAGCAGTTATCTCTATGTATACTAAACGAGTTAAAATGCATGAACTTTAAACAAGGTTCGTTCGTTCGAATGAATTGGCTTGTGTTTCATAGGATACAATATTGTGATGGCAGTAGATATAATGTTACAGTAGAATTCTAAAACTGAATTTAAATGTGGTACCTTTACTCTACGAAAACCTACCTCATCCTGTCCTCCTGTATCCTTTAATGGAGTACCATTAAATAATATAGAACAGATAAGATACCTTGGATTTTATCTGGACAAGAGACTTACCTGGAACCCTCATACTAGATTGAAAAACAAGAAGCTGCACGTCGATTTCGACTACTACAACACCTACTTGACAAACGTTCAAATATCCCGAGTCACTGCAAAAAACTCATCTGTATGACGATTATCAGACCTATTTGGACTTACGGTATAGAGTTATGGGGATCCACGAAACCATCGAATTCTTCCCGCATCCAATCTCTCCAATCCTAAATCCTTCGAAAAATCCTAGATGCTCCTTACTTAGTCACAAATGACCTTAATATCCAATATGTTGCTGATTTGGAACGAACCAGAAACCTTTCCTTTCATAATAAATTCACTGCTCATCCAAATCCACAGCTTTTTTGTAAATATTTCATTAGAGTACTACCATTGGATAGTTCCTCTACACGTTTTATCACATCATTTTTTTTTTTCATTGTAATCCGCTTATTTACTTGATGTATTTGTTTTAATTCAGTTGTATATTTGGAGTGTTTGCGCCTGCGCCAACTATACAAAGTCATCTTTAGATCGCTCTGTAATTACAGTTTCTTTTAGTTTGTTTTTTTCAGTCTTTCTGCTCAGAAAAGTGCATAGAGATATTAATTAATAGGTGTGCTAAACATAGACAGACAGAAAACAGTGAGTACAATCATTAAACATTAAATAAGTGTACGTAATATATGCCATGTGCTCGGTATCTACTAAGCCTATCTAGGCGGAGGTGGGGATAAGAGATAACAGGGCCGTGACCTAGGCACTGCCAGTACGTACCTATTCTCTGTACGGGAAGGTGCTGCCTTCTCAGACATTCAAACACTACGAACTTTTATTTTTATTTTATTTATTTTTATTTTATTTTTTTTTTCCTTCCTTTTCTTTCTCTTACCACTAGATGCAATCAAATGAGATATTTCCACATGGTGATGTCTTCAAAAACTAAGTCTAAAAGAAGCCGATCTCTTGAAACTGTGAGAACAAGCCCAACAAAGCAAAAACCAAAACGATCAAAGGTCAAAACTCCCCCTAACTCATCGCCGATGGATGATTCAACGCCTGGGACCTCAACCCAAGGAGTGATCGAAGAGTCTCCCTTTTTTACACCTAATCCATTTCAGGCGCTTAGTAGCACAGCTGCCGAAACTATGGAGTCGTCCTCAGCACCGCAGCCTCCAAAACCTCCTCCTATCTTTGTTCGCAATATAGGCAATTTCCCATTAATGTGCAATCACTTAAATAATATAGTTGGACGAGGAAAGTATTCCTGTGTTAGCCGAGCTAATGACACTAAAATTATGCCTGATTCCCCCGATTCCTACCGCAGCATTGTCAAATATCTTTCAGAAACAAAAGCTGACTTTCATACATACCAGCTGAAGGAAGAGAGATCGCTTAGGGTGGTCGTAAGAAACCTTCACCCTACAACTCCTCCTGATATCATCAAAGAAGAATTGATGTCCATGGGCTTCAAAGTAAAGCAAGTAACAAATGTTCAAAAAGACAGCAGGGAAAACCCAGGAGCAGGAGGTAAAGTCTCATTGCCACTCTTCTTTGTTGATCTAGAACCTGCACCGGGAGTAGAAAAGATATATGACGTCACCTTGATTTACTATACGAGAGTTCAAATTGAGAAACCATACCGTAAACGTGACATTGTACAATGCCATAATTGCCAGGCATACGGCCATACAAAAACCTACTGCCATCATATTCCTAGATGTGTCAAATGTGGGCAAATGCACAAATCTTCCGAATGCACAAAAAACAAGAGAGGTACCAGCAGTATGTGCCCTATGCCAGCAAGGACACCCAGCGAATTACAAAGGGTGCCAAACGTACAAAACCCTACGTAATAGGTTCCAGAAAACGCAGAGAACGGAAGAAGAAGTTCAACCGATGAAAGGAAGACAGCCCTCCAAAATAGCGAACTCATCGGTCTCCTTCGCTCAAATGGTGGGAGGAAACAGAAATCAAAAAGAAAATGGGGCCATGCCACCTCCTCCTCAACAACCCCAACTTCATCACCCTCAACCTCAGCCACCACTGCCTCAATCTCAATACCCAATGGCTATTCAACCTACTCCATTACCTATCCAATCTAATCCACCTACCATCCATCAGATTCCCCATATCCCTCCACCCCCAACTACCTCAGATCTTTCATCCTTATTTACCTCCTTCCTATCAGAAATGAAAACTCTTTTCACCCCACTTATATCTCTTCTTACGAATGTTATCCCTCTCCTACTCTCTCTCCAAAAAAAATCCTTAAATGCCTCCCACAAAACCCTTATCCATCCTCCTTTGGAATGCGAATGGTATTCGAAATCATACTAATGAACTGACATCATTGCTTCATGAAAAAGAAATTGATGCAGCTTTAATTACAGAAACAAGACTGACCTGTAAACAACACATCAACATACCACAATACCAAACATATCGAACAGACCACCCCGACGGTAGAGCCCATGCCGGAACTGCTATTATCATCCATAATTCCCTCTCTCACCACGTATCCCCTTTACCTGCAAATGAATTCCTGCAACCCACAGCAGTTGTCATTAAAACCTTCTCCTTTCCCGTCACGATTGCAGCGGCCTACTGCCCCCCAAATAAACCAATTTCCACATCCCAGTTCAATTCATTCTTCAATTCCTTAGACCACCGCTTTCTTTTGGGTGCTGACTTCAATGCTAAGCACCAGCAATGGGGTTCAAGAACCACCAACTCCCGTGGGCGGGCATTGCAGTCAGCACTTAATTCCCGAAGATTTCATTTCATTTCTCCCGGTACTCCTACTTATTGGCCCACAGATCCTAACAGAAACCCTGACCTTCTGGATTTCTTCATACATTCAGGCTTAGGACCTCTCCATTACTCCATAGAACGCCTGGATGAACTTTCCTCAGACCATAGTCCTTTAATTCTAACCCTCTCCGTTACTCCCATCCCAAAATCTCCTCCCCCATCATTTATAAGAGGGCCAATAGACTGGAATCACTTCCGCCAAATAATCTCCGACAATATAGACCTCAGAGTATCCTTAAAAACCTCCCAAGACCTTGACAATGCAACTAATTCCTTTACAAACATAATCCAGCAGGCAGCCTGGGCTGCATCCTTCCCTCGTTCCCCTTCCAAAGTTAGAAAGAAAAATCCTTTACCCCAAGACCTAAGTGACCTTATCCGATCCAGACGCCAAGCCAGAGCCATTTGGCAAAGAACCAGGCATCCTGACGATCGGAAATCCTACAACTATCTTACAAAACTCCTTAAAAAAAACATGGCTACCTTCAAATCCCAATCCTACAACTCCTATCTTTCCTCACTCTCTGCATCAGATAATTCCCTATGGATTACCGCTAAAAAAATCCTCAAATATCAACCCATCTCCCATCCCCTCCGGCGAGAAGATGGTTCATGGGCAGCTTCTGATGAGAACAGAGCTGAAGAATTTGCCCAGCACCTCTCCACTATATTTGTTCCCCATCCTGATCCTAATCCCACCCACACAACAACGGTCCATGAATTCCTTGATTCACCGATTCCTTTATCCTTACCTCCTAAGGCAATTAACCCCTCTGAGGTCAAATTCCTCCTGAGAAAACTAAAAACTAAATCCCCCGGATATGATCTCCTCACCTCACAGATTCTCAGGCAACTTCCTCAAAAAGCTGTCATATTCCTTACATATTTATTTAATTGCATCCTCAGAACAACCTATTTCCCCTTGCAATGGAAACATTCTATTATTATCCTTTTCCTGAAACCGGGCAAACCTTCCAACAATCCATCATCATACAGACCGATCAGCCTTCTTCCAATCCTGTCAAAAATCTTTGAAAAACTCCTTCTTAAACGCATTCTACCCATCCTTGAATCCCGAAATATTCCCTCACACCAGTTTGGATTCCGCTCTAGGCACTCCACTGTCCAACAAGGCCTTAGAGTTGTAGACCATATATCCTCAGCACTTGAAAGCAAACAGTATTGCTCCGGCGCATTTCTGGATATAGCGCAAGCTTTTGACCGGGTTTGGCATGCCGGTTTGCTTTTTAAACTCAAAACCCTTTTACCTCAATCGCTATTCCTAGTCCTTCAATCCTACCTCTCTAATCGTTCCTTTCGAGTTCGCTGCGGAATGGAATATTCCAACTGCTACACAATAGAGGCAGGTGTTCCACAAGGTAGCGTTCTTGGTCCTGTTCTATATATCCTCTATGCTGCAGATATCCCTACTACCACTGATACCTTCCTAGGAATTTTTGCTGATGACACTGTTATCCTTTCATCGCATTCAGATCCCTCAATAGCTTCCTGTAATCTCCAAATCCACTTATCCCTGATTGAAGATTGGTGCAACAACTGGAGGATCAAAATTAATGAAACAAAATGTACCCATGTAACTTTTACCCTCCGCCGCACATCCTGCCCTCCTGTTTATATCAATAATATTCCGCTACCCATAGCTGACACAGTAAGGTATCTTGGCTTTTACCTAGACAAAAGACTTACTTGGAACCCTCACACTAGACTTAAAAGGCAAGAACTTAACAGACGCTTCAGCCAATTGTACAGACTACTAAATAGGACATCCCAACTCTCCATACAAAACAAACTCCTCATATACAAAACCATCATTAAACCTATTTGGACCTATGGACTTGAACTGTGGGGGACAGCAAAACAATCGAATATCAAACGCATTCAATCCTTCCATTCTAAAGTCCTTCGTACTATTGTAAATGCTCCATATTATGTCCTCTCCAACAAAACCCTACATAATGATCTCAATATACCTTTTGTTCTTGACCTGATACCCCTTAAATTTTCCAAATTCCATCAAAACCTTTCCAACCATCCCAATCCACTTGCTCATTCACTATCCAGTTCCACGCATCCTTATAATCCACCTCGTAGATTAAAACGGCAATGGCCCCGAGATTTATTGTAAATAGTTATTATTGGAGTGCTGGCAATGGCCAGCTTCTCCACTCAAGTCATGTGCGACTGCGCCATAGCGCTCTCTCTCAGCCTCCACTGGATTATATCAGTGATGCAGCTGATAGAACAGCGCAGGGAACTCTCTGAGCCCGGCTTGCCTTTCAAACTGGGGGGCAGGCTTGGATCGGGGTGTACCTCGGAGTGTTTGTGATTATTGTATATAGAGTATGAATGCAGTTATGACTCTTTCTTTTCTTCTTTATTCTTATTTTATTTATTATTTTCTACTTCTTGTACATTTTATCTTACTTCTTGTATATATTATTTGATTTCTTGTATCTTTAAGTTGTTTACTTAAAAGTTGTTTATTTTCTTACTTTATTTATTTTATATCAGTGTACATATTGAATGAATGAGTCACTGTCATCAATATTACTCATTGCCCTTGAGTGAGGCAGCATGTAATTAATCAAATAAAAAGATTTAAATATTTAGTTGTATATTTCTGTTAATAAAATATTTAAAAAAAAAAAAAAAAATGTAGTACAGTGGAACCTCGATATATCAATCCTCAAGGGGAACGAGAAAACTTCGAATTTTTGAGGTGATTTTTGACTGACTTCGATATACAGAGGTTAGAGGTTTATAATAAAATTCTCAATGTACCTATAGAAAGTATGTACATATTTTATTGAAATAATAATAATGAAAGAATAATTATTAAATTTTTGAAAAAAATCTGAAATAGTATGTTGTCTATCTGAAAACGACTTTTTCTAATTCATCATCCAAAACAGCAATAGATCACAGTTTTCTTTTCAAAATATTGGATAAGGTGTTCGCTGGTATTTTACAATATCGCACTTTTTGCCAAGCCCGGCATTAACGGCTTGAATAATTTACAATTTTTCTTCAAACGAAAGTGTTTTACGCTTAACCATTTTCGCGAGTAAAAAAAAAAAATTAGGGACAAAAGAAAACGAAACCTATCGCACAAGTGTTTTATCGGAAACTGAAACAATCCGGAAACAAATGTCCGAATGGGAGTTACAGTTATTCCTTCGTAGAATCCTTGATCAATCTAAACTGTACTTATTTAACAAATTGATTTCGATATAGAGAGATTTTTCGATAAAAACTTCGTTTTGTAGAGGTGCGGTGTAAGCTAAGGAATCTGTAAAAATTCGATATATCTAGGTCTTCTTAACCAATCCTATATATATATATATATATATATATATATTTTTAAATGCCTTGATATATTAAAAGTTTACCTCAGAAGAAGGAATGCCATACCGATACTTGTTAGTTAACAAGGGAGATGGGAGCGTAGCAAATCACGTATAATTAGAAAAATAAAAAAGACTTGAGAGAGCTGTTGAGATAACATTAATTTGACAAAGGGAATGTTTAATTTTTCTTCTGGAATAAGCATCTGAAGACAAACGATATGGCTTTGAAAAGGATGATGTTCTGTAATTCAACTATTTCATTAAAACGTGCTGCATCTAAATGTTTTTTCATTTAATTACAGTTATATATTACTCACCTCAAACAGAAAAAATAAATGTTATCATGAACGAATGAAATACAAACAATTTCCTTTATTTTCATATTTTAATTAAGTAATGTTTTACAAGACGACGAAAAATACCAGATTGCTTTAGTGTGACAAGTTTCAGGAATTTCAATTTATTTTCGGCCCTTTACCTCTCAAGATATCGTCAAACGAATTGTGAATAATATTCCATTTCCACTAAACCGTTTTTTTTTGTTTTTTTTTTTGAAATATCATAATATCATTCATAATATTCCAGAATTTTATTACAATTTGATTTTTTCCTCCTTTATTTTATGTTCCATGAATATGTTTTAATTAGCTTACAAACTAGCGCCATGGCCTACTATTGAAACGCTATAATATCCTAGAGACTGCTTATTGTTTCACATGGTAAGGGAGAAACCTGACTACAGCGTTCTTAGCCTGAGTTTAAATATGTATAAAAGAAATTTTGGTTTTCATTTTTTTTTCGTTTAATTATTTATTTAATTTTGTTATTACTACATAATTTTAGTTATCATTTAATTATTATTGAATCCATTTATTTTTTAACCTTTTTGTATCATACTTTTTATATTTTATGATCAATTTAATTTTGTAGTAAATATGGCATGAATGTGAAATAGTAGCACTATTACTAATTTCCTTAACTGTAGGAGGTTATAATTTATTATTAGAAAAGATTAAAAAAAAAAAAAAAAAAAAAAAAAAAAAAAAAAAAAAAAAAAGAAAGGCTTTTGGTCAATTTAATACAATTAAGTTTTAATAGAAATTTATTCGTCTCCTCACAAGTGTGGTTCGGTGGTGTTTTGTTCATTATAGCCCTGAAGAAGACCTGCAAGGCAGGTCGAAACGTTGGCACGTAATAAAGAATTTCTTCTTAGACGTGGTGATCCTCTTTGACTGCATCCCTGAGCATCTTCTTTTGTATTCTTACTTTATTTTGTATACAGTTAAAAATTTTAATAAATAGCTAAAGGAAAAAAAATATATATCAGTTGCTGCACCCAAAAAGAGACGTAAGATTCATGTTAATTTCTTTAAATAATTTGTCAAACATGTTATTTGTTAGCCTGTGTGATTCATAGACAATTAACCTGTCTAATTTATGGGTAGCTACATAGATTTATATCCCTATAATACATAAAAATATAGATTTTACTTTCTGAAACGGAAAATGAGAACCATTGAGGAAAACGAGCAGTAACAAATCAAACACAACTAAATGGAAAAGTTAATCAAGGAATTATGAAAGGCACCGCTGTTAAATGCTGCACAAATAATGGCATTGGAGTCCATTCATTATCAACTTAAGCTATGACGACAAACGTTAAACTTCAATTGGCTCCAATTAATGTTTGACTACCTCTATAGAATAATCTTCTCCAACTGAGGTATTTCCATTTTTATTTTTCAACTTTTTAGGTTAAATTAAAATTCATAAATCAAACATGATTTGAAAACTTGTTTTGATGTATTTTTGGAATGAAGAATCATTACTGTTTATTCGAAATGAGTTCACTATTGCTATGTTTTTTTTTTGTTTTTACTGATTTAATTCAGAATCTCTACAATAAAAATAGTCCCAAACTGACAATAATATAACGGTAAATATTTCCTAAATATATATTTCTCTAAAATTAAACTGGAAGCTATAATTGTTGAACAAGTCAATTTTGCGTTATTAAAAATATTATTATTTCCATACAAATACAAATATTAATTCTTATTTTAATTAGAACTAGACTGCTGGAGTCTATTTACAGGAAATTTAATAACTTTTGAAAGAAACTAATAATAAAATAGCTTAACAAAAAATTAAATCTCAATTTGTAGATTGTTTTAAGATTCTATTTTTAAAAGTTTTCTAAGTAAAATTACTATATTTACCAAAATATCCATTGCAGTAAATTAATGTTGTTTTTTTTTAACCTATTCCTGTCCAATCCAGAAAATAATATGAATTACAGATGTTATACTAATATGCTAATCCATTTTAACGTAAGATTATGAATAATTCACGACATGATTTTATTTTGCTCTGAAATGTTTATAAACCATTAAAAATATTTTTTTTTTTTTTTTTTTTTTTTATTATGTATTTATTGAAATTTACAACTGTATACAATATAAAATATGATACATCTAGTAAATGTGATGACAATGATAAAAATGACAAGTCTTATTTTTAAAGCACCTACCCATTGGTAGCACTTATAAAGGTTCTTTATTATGAAGTTTTATATTAGAAGGTCCCGAGGCCATCTTCTTTTCAGGCGCCTCGGAGGATTATCTGGAATGGAATGAGAAGCAAGTTGTGATACTAATGGATTTGAATGGTTGTGGAGTTTGCTATGAAAGGATTGATATCTGGTTTGAGCTAAGTCAGAAACGTAAGGTATATTAAGGTCTTTGTGGATAAGTTTGTTTGTGACGAAGTAAGGAGCATTTAGGATTTTTCTAAGGATTTTGGATTGTAAGGATTGGATACGGGATGAATTGGATATTAAAAATATTAAAATCATTTTAAATAAATCTAATTTTTTTTAATATCCTCTTAAATATTTACAATAGTCCTTTTTTAAATTTATAACACAAACTATAGTTATACACATTACATCAAACTGATTTTTTTTTGTTTAACCTCAGAAATAGAGAATAAAAAAGTACATATTCGTCATGTAATTAATGACATAGTCGTTGCTTTGGGAAATTAAACAAGGCAATAGTGCTAAGGTGACAACTTTTTAAAAGGAATATTGGAGCAAAATGCACGTCAATAAACAAGAGGTATAGCAGAAATCTTGAATATGTAAAAATAAACAGTTAACCACCGCCTGGAGAAATTGGGGAAAGTCAGGCAGTAAGGAGTATGGGCACGTCACAATCTTAGTGGAAGGAATAATGAAGATCGTATATCAAACGCCACAAGTCTGCTCTCACGGATAAAAATTGAGAATATTTTAAACATGATTGTAACAACCGAGGAAAAATGGGTGATCTATGACAGTAAAGTAGCTTTTTCAGTGGAAAAACCTTCCAAATTAGACACATTTTACAAGGAAGGATTGGATAAACTGCCAGGAAGATAAGAGAAGTTTATAGATAATAGTGGTAAGTAAATAATAAATTGATATAATTTCGTTATTCAATGAGAGCAAAATAAATGTCTGATAAAAAAACGGAAGTTACTTAAGAACCGACCTAAATATTTGTACAGTTGTAAATTATAATAAATAAATGAAAAACGAAAATATAAAGGATTTTTCGAGGGTAATTAATTGTTTTTTTTTTAATTTTATATTATATAAATTTATTTAAATTTACAACTTTACAAATATATACATCAAGAAAATGTGTTGATTATGATTAAAACAACATGTCAAAACATGAAAAGAACTACTCATCAGCACTTCAATAACAATTCTACACTAGAAGATCTCTAGGCCATCTTCTTTTCAGACTCCTCGGCGGATTACCGGGAATGGAGTAGGAAGCAAGTTGAGAAATTACTGGATTTGAGTGGTTATGGGGTTTACTATGAAAGGATAGGTAGAGATCGGGCTAACTCAGCAACATATGGAACATTAAAATCTTTATGGATAAGTTTATTGGTAAGGAGTATTTAGGATTTTTCAATGGATTTTTGATTGAAGGATTGTATACAAATGAATTGGATGGTTATGTGGAGCCCCAAAGCTCAACTCCGTACCTGCAAATAGATTTAATCACAGTCATATTAATACGTATTTTGTAATTAATTGGGATCTTTGAATGTTTGTCTAGTAAATGTTAAAGTAGTCTGTAACGACGAGCAGTTTCTTGTCGTTTTGGTCTTGCATGTGGATTCCAAGTAAGATATTTGTCCAAGTGGAGTCCTAGGTAGCGGATCTGTTCAACATGGATTAGTGGAATGTCATTAAAGGATGCTGTTGGACAGGAAGTTATTCATGTAAATTTTTCATGCAATAGCATAGACTATAAAGCTGTATTAGATTTTATAGTTTATCACAAAGATATTTCCGGAGAACTATTGACCGGTGATCTCACTGATTTATATATATATATATATATATATATATATATATATATATATATATATATATATATATATATATATATATATATATATATATATATATATATATATATAATATATATATATATATATATATATATATATATATATATATATATATATATATATATATAAGGCTATGATTTAATTTAAAATTGAAATCTTACTTCAACTACAGTAATTAGTGGGCCAAGGAAGCCACAATGGAGGGCCTCCTATATTAATGAAAAGGAAGTTTTCAGATACCTCGTTGCCAATAACCAAGGGCCCAATGGAATAGTTTCACCCCCTCCCCCTCCCTCCTTCCTCCCATCGGCTATACCTAGCAACCAGACCTAGATTAAAGAACTGACCCAAGAAAGTTACATATATATTTTTTTATTTTTTTATAGTTAACGTATCTGCTAATAAATATCATTAAGTTTCTATAAAAAATGTAATTATTCAAAACAATTTTCTGAGATCAAATAACATTGAATCACAGTGAATATGGCTATTAAGGTAGTTTCGAGCTCCCTTCTTAGACCCAATACTAGTTTTCCTACCCTGAGGTGTATGATAATCCCATCAGATTTTTAGAAGTTGATAAAATATTTGCCACTTATATGATATATAGTTTATTAAATTACTAGTTTCAAATATTAAACAATAATCTTCAGTTTAAAAAAAAAAATCAGAAATATAATTTCAAGATTATACTAATGTAAAAACGTAAGACGATATATCAAATGCGAGCTGGCATTCACTTAGAGAAGAGAGAACATGTTGCAGGAGATGGTGCAAGGAGAAAATGTTAGTTCATAGAATGAAAGAGGGATTACTTTAATACTTAGTCAGGTAAACATAAGTAAACATATTAAATTAAAAAATGTGAGACAAGAAATCATGTTTTAATTAATTAAAACTATTTTCCACTTAATGTAATAGTTTCACTCCCGATTCTTTGTCGAATTTAGGGTTATTTTATTTTAGATGCATTGTAAAGTTAGAATTCTGCCTCTTGTTGTTTTATGCCTGTTAACATTCGAAACTAGTCTTCTAATTAACTAAATACTACAAAGTAAGGAAGTATTTTATCACTTTCTAATTGCACTGTTCACGTTGTTATTTATACCACTTCTCAAAAAACAGAATTATTCTAAATCTTTTTTTGCTCTTCTGCCACCCCCAGCAACCCTATTCATATTATAATCAGACATATTCCTTATTTAAGCCCATTCAAAGTTTTCCTGATCCAACACCAACTCACAATCCAAACATCAGTAAATAATAAAATGTACTTATGTATAAATGTTATGGTATTCTTTACTAGGATATTCCTATTTTTACTTATTTTTGTTTGTAATATTTATTCTAATCAAAGTTTAGCCACATAAAGTTTGTTTTCATTAATTTTATTTACCGGTGCTTCAATTTTCTGTTGTATTTAAATATATCTCTCTCTCTCTCTCTCTCTCGCTCTCTCTCTCTCTCTCTCTCTCTCTCTCTATATATATATATATATATATATATATATATAAGCCATCAATTTAAAGGATATTAGTAAACATGAAAAGTAGGCGCAAAATTAATAACTAACTTCTTAAAATTCACATCTCTGATCATCTGCTACTAACAAGTAGACGTTCTGAGTTGTAATTTACAGATTTGAATGCCGATTATTGTGTGGGTAGTAAGTACCTACAATAGTGCAAAACTAGAGTTATAGCCGAAAATGAGCATTAGGAGCCGAGAAAAAAAAATAAAATATAAAAATCACCTTTTATTTGGTGTCTCAGCTTTCAGTCAAGACAGAGAAATGATTCTTTCACGTTAAATTGTAGTTATGTATGTTATTTGTAATAAAAAGACTTTCATTAGGCTCAAGACAGGATCCGGCTTTGGGGTGCTCTAAAATGACAAAATTCCAAGGAAATCTGCTTTAAATCAGTGGATTTTTTTTTTCATGAACAACTGACCTCATATCTCGATTTAACACACCATTAAACCTTTATATGTGAAATTTTAACAAAATCAAAAATATTGATTTTTTATTCCTTTCGAGGAGGTAAAAATTTTGAAGTTGAGATTTCATCAACAATTTCTAACAGCCATAACAACTGCTGCGTTCAACCGATTACAATACTAACAGCGTCACTAGAATGAGCATACATTCTGATTTTTATCCATGCATATAACAATGGGATTACTCCAGATTTTAGTGGACAAAAACTGATGTGAATGAAAAAAAATCCGAGGTCAGCTATAACTTGAGATATATCAATAAGGGGAAATCCTGCGACCTCCGGATTTGGGCTAAACTATGCAGTTTTACGACTTCTAGATGACCATAAAATTTAGTTTTAATCGGTGGTGGAGTATGTGAGGGAGTTCTGTGTCTGTTACTTTTATTTTTAATCTATTTAATAAGTAAAAAAATGATATAAAAGTTTATATGTATAAAAAGTTGTATTTCTCACCACAATGCTTTATTAAATTAGTATAATTTATTAGTTAAAATACAGTAATGAATAAGATAAAACTGGTTTTGAAGTTTTGACGAAAACTGATCTATTTGTTTTTTAACATAAGAGGCCTTATAAACGGATTTCTAATTATTAAATATCTTACACCAATAGAAACATACCAAACTCCAATGAGCCAATTAGAACTTACGCAAAGTTTTTGGAGCGCTGATTAAGCCACACTTTAACGCTTTTGACGACCTAAGCCTATATACTGTGAATAACTTGGCAATCGCTTGGTTTAACAGCAAAAAGCAACTCCTTGTAAATCTGTCAAGTAACAGAACTTATCATGTAGTCAACGCTGATGAATCGATCTTAAAAACAGAACCTGCTATTTGCATAAGAGTGTAGCTTGGTTAAACCTTCATATTAAAATCAGATTAATGCAAAATCATAAAACGGAAAAATTAGAATATAAACACAAAATCCACTAATATTTAAATCACACGTAATAAAAAAAAAATCTCAAAAATAGACAACATATTTTGAAATACCTAATCCTTGTCTGCATTATATACATTACTTACAAATAAATGACTATCTTTTAATCGTTTTACATTCTTAAGAGATTACGAATTCTCCAAGAACAACTCGGGAGTAAGTTTAAGGGTAGGAGATAATCGCTGAAATAGTTTTGCCTCAGTTTTCGAAAAGCTAAACAATCTAGTAAAAGTGTGTGACATCATCGTTTTTATCTGCATCACAAAGTTCACACGATTGGATCCTGTTAAAGTTTCTATATTTGTCATTACACGGTAATCGTGTTCTTTTTGAAGTTATAAGTAAAAAACTTAGATAATTTTAACTAATAATTCAAATTTTATTTGTTTGTCGATAAAAATCTTGTATTAAAGTTTGCAATTAAGCAAGATTTCTTTAATGATATTTTCACAAGAAGCATTACGTAAGATTTCGTAAAACCATAAATGAACATCCAATTTTTAATTTTAATATGAGTTGGTAATACAGATGGACAGAGACTTTTAGAAAACTCTTGTGGGTAATGGACTGTATTATCAGTGCTTACAACTAAAGCAATTACACATAATATCAAAAAGCAAATAATCGATGTATTTATTAAGCAGAAGTTATTATCGATTTCGTCTGGTTTTATTTCAATTCCTTGCCAAACAAATATATGTAACTGTGGCAAACCTCGTTTCTGCCACTCAACATAGTACATTTAATTTAATTGCTAAACATTCGTAAAACTATAAAAATGATGTAGTTATAATTTGGTTCAGATGGGTTCAGTAGTCTATCGTAAATTCTATTGCAGAATGGTGCTAACCCCATATTTTCGAACTTTACCGGGATCTTTTTTACTAATTTACTTGAATATAAGTAAATGTTACTATAATTTTCAAATTCTTTATAATAGAATGGCGCTCACCACCAATCGGTCCATTTTTAAACTTTACTGTTATCCACGTATCATCCATTTTTTTAAATAACAAATTAATTGAAAATCTGTGGATTTAATTACTGCTAACCTTCCTGAAAATGTATGGATTATGTGGTTAAAATTTGATACAGACTGGGTCAGTATTTTTGTGATTAGTGATCACCAACGAAAAATGGCTTTTCACTTAAGTTATATTTGATATAACTCTTAAGACTTTTTTTTAAAGTGTATCATTGAATAATATAAATTTAACAAAAAAATCTAAGAATATAAGATCAGAGGGAAGAATGATGTAAGACAGTAAGAAAACATATAAAAAAGGGGAGGGTTTGAATAGATACTGTGATGTTTCTAAGAACTCTTATACTATGTAATAATAAAGTAATAAGTGCTCCCTTCAAAGAGAAATATTTCTGTAAATATGAGAAATAAAGAGAAATATTAAAGTTAAATGTTACTAGCAAAGAAATAATATAACATGTAATTTATGAGTATCAGCATTAATGGTAATACAATTTATTTTATTCTCAGTGAAGTAAGAAAAATTCAAAAAATGGACATTTTTTTAATTGTTGATTACATTTGGTAACTAAATAAAAATAAAAAAAAAATCATAAAATAACCTTTTTTTAAGATTCAAATTCTTTCCCTGCTTAACCTCGACCTACAAAATACCCTGTCCTAAAACAACACTGGCAGTAAGAAGTTATCAAGTTTTGCCTAAGTAGACAAAATTTTATAGAGCGATCAATAATAAAACTACAAAAATACTTACATTTAAACAAAGTCTTGAAGTAGGAATAACAAATTATCATTATATACACAATTATATAATACATAAAAAAAAGTTTGATATAGTATTAGTAATATAAAAAAAAAATATTAAGTGCATTAATAATTAAACGAGTAACTTTAGAGAGGAGGACGATAAATAAAGGAGTAATAAACATAAAAGGAGGTAGCAGGACAAAAAATGAAAAATTTAAAAATTTTGAATCATGAATGTTTACGTAGGTTTTACTAACATTATAATTTTTTTTTTTTTTTTTTTTTTTTTTTTTTTTTTTTTTTTTTTTTTTTTTTTTTTTTTTTTTTTTTTTTTTTTTTTTTTTTTTTTTTTTTTTTTTTTTTTTGGAAAAACACAATTACAGTCATATATATACTTATTCCGTTGACATCTACAAATATTAACACAATATTCTTCATAGTCGGCTATTATGTCTAATAGATTCACCCCCGAATAACTGCTAAATTGGATGACAAAGAATTCTCGGATAATCATAATCCAACAATAAACCACAAAATCATAGGACATAAATCAAAATTTTTTTTTAAAACAATGTTTATTTACAGTAAAATGTGGATTAGGAAACATTAAAGTTACAAATTACTTTTTTTAAAATGACTACGTTTCAATATACATTTAATTCTAAATTTAACGCATATTCTAAAGCAATCATTTATTAATATTTTCAAAAATTTAGAATAAAAAGCTAAAGGCTATTTAGATATATTACTTAGATATTAGAATTTATCAAGTAATTTTGAGTTATAGAAACGAAAATACTGTATTTTTTTTTTTTTAGATAAAATTAATTAATTCAACAATTAATCATGATATTATTGTATTAATTTTATTATATAAGATATTTTTCTGTCATTTTTACACCGATCTCTCAAAATTTTGTTGTACCAGTATGAAACCCTTTTTTAAAATAAATTTTTGTTTAATCTGTCGAACTGTGAGTATTTACGTAATACAATTCTCATTATTTTTTTTTAAAACCAATTTTCCATTTAAAAGTTATAAAAAACTGAATGGGCTTCTCCTCGATTTCGAATATTTTAACACTTACATGGCACTGTAACATCTGAAATCCCTAAAAAGATTCTCATGTCATGACAATTCGTATAAATGCTATAGAGTGATGGTTTTTTATCAATCGATAAAATTCATACCGTATCCAGTCTTTCTAATCCTATATGCTTCGTAAAATCTTTACTGATAGATAAAGAAAATAGTGTTGTTATTTTTTTTATTTTTTTTTTTGTATAGTATGTGTAGTTTTGATTTCATTGTTTTTGTTTTCTAATACAAGATAATTTTTCATCCCTTCTACACTGATCTCCTTAAATCTTGTTGTGCCAATATGAAGATCTTTTGTTGAAGAAGTTTTTTCTTAAATCTGTCGAAGTGTGGGTGAATATTTTATGAAAACCTATTAAAAATGAAATATTTACTTAATATAAATTTTTCAAATTTCTAAAACTCCTTAAGTGTAGTGATAAAATCATTCATAACAAGTGAATGTAGGAACAAAATCATTCACAAGGAAATCTTATTTTTCTTGAGTATATTCATATTTTGAATCTTAATAATGATATATAAAAACTAAATTTATAAATAATCCGAAGTAAAGGCATGATGTCAAGTGTTTACTTCGTTTCAAGAAGCAGCAGGTCCTCATTTGTGGTTCTAGCTTTTTGCCAACTTGTAATTTAATTGCAGCCGAAGTTCTACCTCCCGCAAGTTGTGGGGTCGACAACTTCCTCTAATTCTGGGCCAGCTAATTTTCTTATGCCTCGTTGACTGGGCAGATTCGATCTCGAAACAATGTCTCTTCCCCAACATACACTCCCTGTCCTTTGTTTAAGTTTAATTCAACTGGGAATAGCCAAAACTAAAAGCACTTGAGTTTTAGTACTTTCATGTTTTTGCCCCAAAATAAGTTTTAATATTTCGGATATTAAAATTTCAAGTGATTCTTTCTAAGAAATTTTTTTCAGCTAATATGTTTAACATAGCACTTCATTTTTCGGGAGAAACTTTGTTCTAAAAAGTTTGACCCCTATTTTTTATTTTATTTTATTTTTTTATTTTCATCAAGATTTCTTGAAATCTCTTGTATATTTGTTTAGACCAGAAACGCCAAATTTATATCTGCTGGCCTAATAATAATATTTTTTAAATATTATAAATAAACGTATTACGTGTTTTTCTATTCACTCATATTATCAAAATTAAAACCACTTTAGGCACACTTGGTAATTTTATTATAAGTGGACGTGATCAATCAAAGCAAATTTATCAGATATTTTTATTTTAAAATATTTAAAGATGTTATTTTAAATATTAAGGTAACAACTCAAATCCCCTTATTTCTCAACTTGCTTCCCACACCATTCCCGATAATCCTCCGAGGTGTCTGAAAAGAAGATGGCCTAGAGACCTTCTAGTGTGGAATTTTTATTGAAGTGTTACTGATGAGTAGCTCTTTTGAAGTTTTTTTATGTTATTGTAATAATAGTTAACAACACATTTACTTGATTTATATATTTTGTATAGTTGTAAATTTCAATAAATTGATAAAATCTTATAATTGATACATGATTAATACAGAATCAAAAAATTATTAAGGCATAGTGAAATCTTAAGTATTTAAGTATTACTATAAGTATTTAAGAATTATTATAAACCTATTGTTTCATTATTAGAATTCGGTAGCAATGATGAAGTAAACAGAGCAAAATTTCAACAATTTATAAATATAAATAAGCAGTTTTATTTTAAAGTGACATCACCTCATTCGTCATTCACTGAGCTAATATTCATTACGGATTCCACTAAACCATCCAATTCATTTCGTATTCAATCCTAACAATTCACAATCCTTTGAAAATTCCTAAATGCCCTTTACTTTGTCACCAATAAACTTATCCATAAATACCTCAATGTTCAATATGTTGCTGAGTTAGCCCAAACCAGATACCTTTCAATTCTATGATATATTCATTATATATCATCTATTTTATTATTATTCTACACTTATTTTGAAATCAGATAAGTAGAAAATCATTCATTATTCCATTTCTGTCTTGTAATCATAATCACTTAATTAACATTATTTTTACTTATTTATATTTTATTATAAATTTACGATATGGGTGCCAATGATTTTCTTGCTTTATTAATTCATCACTTCCACAATACTACATCTATTGATTCAGTCGAATGCGGACTTGTTAGTTGTGTTGGAAGAGAAAGAACATGGATGCCGACTTGTATACAAGGCATTCTGACTTACCTCCTTCCTCTGAGCTCGGATAATATCCAGAATTATAGGTTCAGTCTCAACAAGACTCTCCTTTTACTCGTTGGTCTAGCCCTAGGGTCTAGGGTTTTAGCCCAAATTAACTATATGCATCTGTTTTAGACGTAGGTAAACATTCCCTATCATAAATGAAAACAGACTAAAAAAATACACATATAAGATTAAATTTATAAATACACTCACAGATTCTTTAATTCATGACCAGAATCTTTGAATACACTAATTACTGCAATAGGTTCTTACCTAAAGCTGACAACACGAAGATATTCGTTTAAAAGAATTCACTATTTTAAACACAAATCTTCGCAAGACTACGGCATCCTATCCTACAATATCCTTTGAAGATATTCCACTAATCCCTGTTGAATAGATCCGCTACCTAGGACTCCACTTGGACAAACGTCTTACTTGGAATCCACATACAAGACTAAAACGACAAGAATCTATTCGTTGTTACAGACTACTTCAAAATTTACTAGACAAATGTTCAGAGCTCCCAATTAATTACAAAAGACTTATTACATGAATGCGATTAGACCTATTTATACGTACGGAGTTGAGCTTTGGGATTCCACTAAACCGTCCAATTTATCTCGTATCCAATCTTTACAATCCAAAATCCTCAATGATCCTTAATTTGTCACCAATAAACTTATCCATACAGATCTTAATGTTCCATATGTCGCTGATTTAGCCCAAACCAGATACCTATCCTTTCAAATTAATCTCCATAACCACTCAATTTTTATTAGTCTCTTAACTTATTTCCCACTCCATTCCCGATAATCCTCCAAGGCGTCTGAAAAGAAGATGGCCTAGAGACCATCTAGAGAAGGATTGTTATTGAAGTGCTACTGATGATTAGTTCTTTTAAAGTTTTGACATACTATTAAAGTTAAAGTTATAGTTAATAACACATTTACTTGATGTATATAATTTGTACATTTGTAATTATATATATAATATATAATTAGTATAGTCTTCTTAACGTTGGTTAGAATAAGGGCGGATTCCAGTCAGTTATAACATATAAATAAATATATATGACACAGTAAGACTATTTTTAAATCGATGCTGGTAACGAACTTAGTGCATGGTTCGAAGAATGATTAACATACAAAAAAAAAAAAAAAAAAAAAAAAAATGGTCTGAAGTTAAAAACCTCTAGTACTTTTTGGGCCTGTGTTGGCTTTAAAAATAACGATGCATTGAAATATGATTTTTTTTTTTTTTAACATGAATATGCCAATCTGGAAGTTGAAAATTCCGAGAAACAATACAAATTTCATGGAAAAATGGAAATTTTTCTGCACCAGCTGAATATTCACTTGATATTGATCGATCTATTTTGATTTTTTTTCCCAGTCCCTGCAGTCAGCTCTTTCCTAACAGCACTTCATTTTATATGGTACGACAAAAAAAACATGATGAATGGGTCGCTTTCAAGAAACCAGATTTCTTTTATCTTCGGATAGATCGTATGGATTCCGTCTGATAGATGGATGAAGGTTTTAGATTTCAAATGAGTATAATTTGACTAAAAAACAACTCGAAAAAGTTTATGTTTAAGCTTAAGATTTATTTTTTAAAGACACATCTCTGACAATGTATTTATTTAAAAAAAAAAGTGAGGCAACTTGTAATTTTGTATTTAACAAATATTTTCAAGGTGCCTTATGTTTTGATACAATACTTTATATATTTTTCCATTAAAATGTTGTAAAAATAAACTATGAAAATGAAATACCATATTTATATTTGCGTAAAGTGAGAAAATCTAGTATTTCAACTACCTGTACCGCCCTGGGAGTGCTTCTCTAGAAGTTTGACGCTTTGTCGATTAAATCCTAACAGTCTTAATAGGAAGTTACCTAGTAGATGGATTCCTTGATCTATTGGATTAAGTTAATGGATCTATAAATTATCATCATAGAATCATTCAAAATTCACATTTCCTGTTTTAAAGTAATATTAAAGTTAAATTAAAGTGTCCTACTCCAAAACAAACCAAATCCACTAGTATCTCAACTTGCTTCCCATTCTATTCCAAATAACTCTCCGAAGTGTTTGCGAAGAAAATGGCCAATAGACCTTCTAATTTCGAACTTTTATTGAAGTGCTACTAGTGAGTAATTTTTAACATTTTATTTACATGACATTGTAACCATTATTCTCCAATTAACTTATTGTGAATAATGTATATAGGTGTAAATAATAAATAGTTAATAAAAATGAGTAGTTGCTCTACAAGCAATATAGTTGTTATTATGAGCATTATCATGCCATTTGATTAATGAATTTTTATTTTATTTTGTATACAGCTTTAAATTGAAGAAATGGTTAAACAAAAAAAGGAAAATTATTTAGTGAAAAAAAGGAAAATTACATGATTTCGATCAATTTAAGAGATTTATTTTAAAAATATGAATTTAAACTCTGGTAGTAAGCTTTCTTAATTTTTGGAATAAATTACTGAATGTAAAAAAAAATATTTTGTGTAGAAATTCGGATAAAGTTCACAGAAATACAAACTTCAAAAAGCTTTAATATTAGAGTATGTATGAGTCACATTTTAAAAATATTTATTTAATTAAATCAGATCATTTTACATGCTGTTAATTAATATAATAGTGTCCTTGTTTTTGACATTGTTCGCTTTCAAACAATATATATATATATATATATATATATATATATATATATATATATATATATATATATATATATATGTAATGTATACAATGTGTAAATTTCTTGACTGTTACTATTAAATGTTTAGTAAGGTTCTTGAGGTTCAGTCAATAAAGAAAAAAAACTATTTTGGTGACGTTTCGAGACTATATTGTTCTCATGATCATGCCCTACAGTGAAAAAACAGGTTACAATAAAATTATATAAGTTATACAAGTCATTTCAAAACATAAAGTTAGCTACAATACAAGTATATAACAACATATGTTAAAATAATAAAAATCTTCTGTAATATAATAAAAATATTCTCCTCTATTTTCTGTAATTATATAATTTTTTATTATTCTAACACATGATGTTATATAATTGTATTGTAGCTAACTTTATGTTTCGAAATAACTTGTATTACTTATATAATTTTATTGTAACCTGTTTTTTCACTGTAGGGCATGATTATGAGAACAATATAGTCTCGAAACGTCGCCAAAGTAGTTGTTTTTATTTATGGATTGAACCTCAAGAACCTTACTAAACACACACACACATATCTATATATATATATCATATATTTTTATGAAGTAACCTTAAATGTCAGAATATGAATTAAATAAATAATTACGCATTCTCCATAAATACTGAGTAAAACTTATGTAGTAGCTGCAATAATAACCTAAACTACTTGGAGGCCATTGTAATTTTTATTAATATTTAGTTTCATTATGTGATTAATAATTAATTTATTACTGAGTGTTCTTGTTTTAACTTAACAAATGTGATTTACTAGAAAATGGATGTTAGAAGTCCGATTATGTTGGAAACCTAGCAGACACTAGACCCACTGTTTAAATAAAAACAGCCGAAATTTGTGATTATAAATACTCCAGTATATTTATCTAAACTAATTTTTAAAAGATCTTAATTTTTGCTACATAAATGATGAAGAAGAGACATGTTACGACTAAGAATCACAAAGCCGGTCCACACGCCCTGATTTACCTGACGCTTTACTTGCATGTGTAATCGTTTCAGGTAAGCCAGAGCTTGTGGATGGGCACTTTTCAAGACTGAAGAAGAATTGAAAATATTTTTAGAAGAGGAAGAAAGAAAAACAGTTTAAAATACCCTGAGTTTAGGTGCTAAACGGTCGCCAGCACCAACTACTTACTTGAAACTTGCTTTGTTTAATAAATATATTTTAGCGGGTTTAATTCCCCATCACGTATCAAACAAAATTCTTCAGAAAAAAATATATAGCCAATTTATTTTATTTGTTCATTATTATTTATCTTATCCCAGAACCCAATGATATGGCACATACGTAACTTATAGCATAGATACCTTTGCTATCATAGTTAAAGTTATTCATAGTTAAGCTCCCCTTACTTATCAAAGATTAGAAGCTAAAATTTGTGATTTTAGAAGTTGCAGACTGTTTATTAAAACTGACTTAAAAAAAGAACTGAGTTTTTCCTACATAGATAGTTAAAAAGAAACATGTTCAAGCCTACTACAACCCAAATCTCAATGCCGGTCCACACGCTCTGTTTGCCTGATGCTTTACAAGCATGAGTGAAAGATCCTGGTAAACAGTGCTTGTGGGCAGGATACTTCGCAAGAATCAAGACTGAAGCAAAAATGAAGAATATTTCTGGGTGTGCAAAAACAAACAAAAAAAAAAAAAAAGTTTTAAAATCGCGTGAGTTCAGTTGTCAAATGGTATTCACTTTTTAACGACCAACCTGATAGCTTGCTTTACTTAATAACTATATTTTAGTGGGTTCAATTCTCCATCACATATTTAAACAAAATTCTTCGGAAAAGGAAATTATAATGATATGGTCAATTTATTTTATATATTTTTATTATTTACCCTATCTTAGAACCCAATGATGTGTAACATAAGTTACTTGTTCAGCCCAAACTAGATATTTATCTTTCCTTTTTAAGTTCCATACCTTCTGGAATTCACTAGTCTTCCAGCTTGCATATGTTTAGTAATTTTTTTCTTCTTTTTTTTTTAAGTCAACAATTAAATCACTAAAACCTTCTTTTTTTAGAAACCTTTTTAAATGGTGTTTTCTTATCTGAATTATGGAAGTCAATAAATATGAATCGATAAAACAAGTTTTATGACAACCGTTTGTTGCTCAAAGGAAGATCTAAATTAATTTTTTGAGAAGTGGCCTATCAGTAATCTGCTTACTAATGTTTGTTTAATTTCCCTTCTCCACATTTAGGTCACAGTGTTGATCAGTTAGAATCGTAACTTGAACTGTGCTATAGCTCAAAATTTTTTAGAATTCAGTTATTATTAAATCCAATGACTTTACAAGTCCATTTTAATTATATCGTTGGTATTAACTGAATGTTACACTCAGATAAACGCCACGTTGAGGACCCTTTTATATTATTCTGTGTATCCATCCTTTTTTAGGCTGAGTACTCCAAGCAATATTATTTACTGTATTGTTTATGTTTGAAAAGCTTAAATCAAATTAAACCCATGTTTGGCTATAGGTAGGATAATAAATTGTCTTGTAATTGTTTATTTCAATCTGGAAAGTGGGCGTGAAAAAAGTAGTATTTAAACGACAAATAACAATTAATATCTATATCTATTTTTTTTTAATTATTTTAAAATTAAGTATATTTGCATCATTAAAAATTACTATACATCATTAAATACAACAAATTTGCATTCATTAAATTTTTGGTTAACAAAATGTTTGGTAACTCTAAAAAACAATAGCAATTCACAATAAGTGATAAGGGGTCTTCACTTAAACAGGAACATCAGTCGAAAATTGAAATGTTATTAGTGAAACAACACACAGAAGGACGAAATTGTTTTTCTGAAATAAAAAAATAAAAAAGTAAACGAAAATCTATTTTAATGAATTCTGAGAACCTAATTATTCCTTTGCTTTTTGAAAAACAAAGTTAATTACAAATAAAAAAATAGGAATGTTTTAATTAAAACAGAGATATTTCTATTCTAAAAAGAAATACTTGTTTATTATGTTCTCATATAAAATAAACTAAATTGAATGATT
Organism: Euschistus heros; assembly: GCA_003667255.2. Taxonomy (NCBI): domain Eukaryota; kingdom Metazoa; phylum Arthropoda; class Insecta; order Hemiptera; family Pentatomidae; genus Euschistus; species Euschistus heros. The sequence continues at coordinate 670,617 of RCWM02000477.1, read as the reverse complement.
TGAAAATTTTAGAATATCCTTTGCAATTATTATCATTTTTGGTCCTTTTAGTATTTCCGTAAAATGTTACTGTAGAGTGTCTACTATCCGAACTAGTGTGTTGTCTGGGGTAGTTCGGATAATTGAAATTTGCTTAAACAAATTATATATATACGACAGTTTATAAAAAACATGATTGTTTATTCGTATAAATATATATACATTCATACTTTCATTGTAGACCAGACATGGCAAAAAAGTCGGGGCTCAGAAGAAAGTTTTGCTATAGATTTAATTTCCCCACACCTTATGAGCACGAATTTGAAGTTTTCGGGCAAATATTTTGACCGAATCTTTTTTGATTGGGCACTTTTTGGGGAAATGTTGGCACTTCTTTCAGTTTTCGGTCTATATCTAAAAAATGAAGCTTTTTCTTTGAGACAAAATTTTGGCATGATTTCCAGACAGTAGAAATTCCGCGAATTTTGACAATGATGTTGAACTCATTGAAATAATTCGGGAATGGAATTTAATACAAAAAATAGTTATGCTGTATAGCTGATATGTATATATAGTTCTTATATACGTAGTTCGGCAATTTTATCCATATTTTGGCACGCACTAGTGGTCAACCGATTGGTTCTACAAAAAAACATAAATACCGTGTATAGTAAGATTAATAACCAACAGTGTCGAAAATCGTGGTATTTCCATTGTCCGGCAATTTTGCCCATATTTACATCTTCTCTTTAGTGGAAAAACAGTGTTTTACAATCAGACGTTATGTGGCTATTAGAAATATTAGAAATGTTGCTTACTTTAATTTTGTATTGAGTGTTTCTCGAAAAAAAAAAAATAAATAAAAAAAAGCTTCCTTATTGACATCAAAAAGTTTTGCCCGAAAACTCCAAATTCCTGTTCAGCGACTCAAAAAACATAAAAAAAAAAAAATAAAAAAATCAAAGCTATAGGAGATCTTTTCCCTGAAAATCCTTGTATGCCTGGCCTATTATATAGAAAACAAATGAAAATGAAACATAATGCAAAGAACAATAATTTGTACATATTTACGAGTATGTAATATAATAAATTAATGCTGATCCATAAAGTATGTCTAAATACTTTTCTGCTAAAATTTTGACGTTTCAGTAAACACATATGTAAATATAGAAGTAAAGGTTGATTTTTTGCAGTGCAGCACCCTTATAGAGGTTCATGGAAAATATTTTGCTTTTCATTTAATTTTATTTTTAAAAAAGAATAATTTTAAATTATTTGAATGCAAATAGTGACCAATTTAATTAAAATTACATTAAAAAAACAAAAACAGTATTCACAAATTACTATAATCTCACTACATTTTCAAACATCAAAACAATACAATGCTAATTTTGATCAAATACAATATATATCATTATAAATTTACCTTTAAAACAATCTCTTGGTGTTAACACACCGTGTCAGTTTCATTTACATTGTCAATAGAATAACTCTTCTACTTTATGGGTACAAAGATCAATCCTAATCTCTTCTATTATTATTAGTACTAAGTTGGCCAATCTTATATTATTAATTTATTAATTATACCAGCATATATAGATCCTATTTTATCTGTGTCCGTTTTATAGTTTATTGCATTATTAATTGTTTTATTAATGTATATGGCTTCTTTTATTTTTCTATTATGTTTTGGTTTCATGTTGCAAGATTTTAACGTTATCAAAATTGAATTTGTAGTTTAGTTTTTGTGCGTGTTCTAACAGGGCTGTTTTATTACTGTTTGATTTGCTAATTTTTTTAGTGTCATATTTATGCTGATTAATTCTTATATATATAAATTCTGCTTAGTTTCTTCAATATAATGTTTATGGCAATCTAAGCAGTCAATCGTATATATGACATCTTTCTTATTCATATGTTCTATTTCGTTCTGTGTTATTACATTTTTTATTTTATTTGTGTTATATAATGCAGTGTCTATTTTAAAATTTTAATTTTTTAATTTTTTAATTTCTTGATTACTTTTTGAATTAATTCTGGTATATATTTTAATCTTTTATATTTCCTAATATATATTGTATTGTTTATATTTTTTGATATTTTTTTCATTATTTGTATCACTTTGATCTATTTTATTATTATGTATAATGTATATAATGTATAATTAACAAATTAATAATATAAGATTGGCCAACTTAGTACTAATAACAATAGTTAAGATTAGGATTGATCTTTGTACCCATAAAGTAGAAGAGTTATCCTATTGACAATGTAAATGAAACTGACACGGTGTGTTAACACCAAGAGATTGTTTTAAAGGTAAATTTATAATTATATATATTATAGTTGATCAAAATTAGAATGGTATTGTTTTGATGTTTGAAAATGTAGTGAGGTTATAGTAATTTGTGAATACTGTTTCAGTCTGATAATGGGACCTTGTTTCCCGAAACATGTCACATGTTTTTACTATTAATAAAGAGGAGTAAATGCTTTGTATAATACTATTATTTATCAACAGATGTAACTCCTTCATTGAAGAATGTATTAAAAAAGGTTCTGTTAATTGAAAGTTCGGATAATGGACGCTCAACTGTAAATCTTCTGAATTTTTTTTTTTTTTTTTTTTTTTTTTTTTTTTTTTTTTTTTTTTTTTTTTTTTTTTTTTTTTTTTTTTTTTTTTTTTTTTTTTTTTTTTTTTTAACACATTATAATACAGATAGAATACATGAAGTAATATCAATAAAAAGAAAATTCAATGATAAATAATTTCCTAAATTTAAATATTTTCATAAATAATGTTTAACGTAGTATTTCTATGAAGAGCTTCTATGTATATTGGAAAATTAAATTCAAATTACTTAAAACATAAAATGTATTTCAGTCTATCACTATTCATCAGTTGTGATTAAGTAACGATAGCATAATTACGCAAGAGTCCTTCGGCATCTAATGTAATGTTTCTAATTATTGCGAGTATTGTTCTAAATCCTTATTCAACTTAAGTCTGAATAAGTAATTAATTAGCTGCCTTAAAATGGTGGGGAGGGGGAATCAGCGTTACTTCACAAGGTTGAAACTTTTGAATAAACATTTAAGGCAGGGAAAAGAGTTAACTTTCATGAATTTTTTTTAACGTATACAAGATTGGAGTACTATACGTACAAAAAAGGATTCAATAAATTGAGGGATGTATTTGATTGACATGATTCTAAATGTCGGTTCTTGATTTTGCCGATTCTAGAGATAAACACTTCCAATTTATATTTTAAAATTCAAAGGATCAAATTACTTAAATTAATAATTAAATTACATTAAAATTAATGGTAATTCGAAATAAAAAAAAAAGGTGAGAGAAAATCAAAATCGATTTTTTTTTCATTTAAACCAATACAGCTCCTATCGACAAATGTTATATACAAAAAAAAAAAAAAAATCCAAAATTTACGATGGGGAAACAGTAAATTTTCGATCCGAGTTGCACCAAAAGAGCTGGAGTGTGTCATAACGTTACATTTTCGAGGGTAAAAAAAAAAACATTACAACGTGAATTTTTTCATTCAAACAAATATAGCTCCTAAACAGTAGGTCATAGAGTCAAATGATATATATAAAAAAAAAATATTTTCCATTAAATTTCTGACCAAGAAACAATCGTCAAAATTTCGATCCGAGCACAGAGCTTGTCAAAATGTTCCTTTTTTTTAATGTAAAAAAAAAAAACGTTACAATAGAAAATAAGACCCCTAGTCAAAAGACCTATCTTCAAAATTCTTTGTTCCATAGTAGATCCTTTGGAACCATCCAGTACCGATCACTTCGGTGATATTTTTATTATTCTTCTTTGTCTTTCCGTTATACCATTTCTAGCGTCAAGGAACTTCTAGCTAACGCAGCCACACTTCTCGGTCCCTGTTAGGCCTATTTCACACAGAACGGACGTGGCGCTTTTGTCTCTTCGGACATAAAAACAACATTAATAAAATTTGGTATTGGAGTTACATACATATAAACCAACAATTTAATAGGGGTGAAACATCACTGATTTTATTTATTATTTTTTTCGGGGGGCGAGGGTGAATCGAACATAAAAACAACTTTGATAAAATTCGATAGTGGAGTTATGTACATATATATAAACAATTTAATAGGGGTGAATCATCACATTTAATTTTTTTTTTTCGGGGGGCGAGGGCGAATCGGACATAAAAACAACTCAACCGATTTTCGTAAAATTTGATATTGGAGTTACATAAATATATATCAACAATTTAATAGGGGTGAAAAATTACCAATTTAATTTTTTTTTTGGGGGGGGGGGGGTGCGGGTTTTTCTGGAAATTCTGTTGAATTTTTTGTGTCCGATTCACCCCCCTCTTCCACCCCCCCCCCAAAAAAAAAAAAAAATTATATCAGTGAGGTTTCACCCCTGTTCAATTGTTCATATATATGTACGTAACTTCAATATCAAATTTTATCAAAGTTGTTTTTATATCAGATTCACCCTCTCCCTCCAAAAAAAAAAATAATAAAAAAAATAAATGAGTGATGGTTCACCCCTATTTAAATTATTGGTATATATGTATGTAACTCCAATATCAAATTTCATTAATGTTGTTTTTATGTCCGATTCACCCCTTACCCAAAAAAAGAAAGCTAACTAAAAAACAAAAAAACAAAAAAAAAAAAAAAAACTCGTGGCGAGGAAGTGGCGTGCCCCTTCTTGTACGCCACGAGTGGCGGCAAAGAGACGTGGCGCGGACTTTTGTCTCTTCTGCGCAACTCCTATTTAACAAACGTTCCAATTCACACAGAACGGAGGTGGCGGAGACGTGAAGCGGACTTTTTTTAATAGGACTAATGTGGATGAGACAAAAGTGCCACGTCTCCGCCACGTCCGTTCTGTTTGAATTGGGCCTTAAACTGCATCATTTCTTCCCTCCAATCTTCTGTATATTCCTGGTAGGAGATTCTAGGGTGATCTCGCAGCCTCTTTCCGACGGGTCGAGCTTTAATTACTTTCTGCTGCTCTCTTTTCTCCTCCATTCGACAAAGGTGACTGAATCATGTCAGATGGCGGTTTTCGAGTCAAGTCTTTACTCGTTTACTCCCATCTCCTTTAATATTCCTGACAAGATCTCTCCTGCCCCTTTCAAGTGCTAACTGAATAAATTTCGTTTCTGCTATTAGCTAGTTTGACCCAGGTTTCAATACATTAAGTAAGAGTGGGGAAATACACAGACATAATATATGTGTTGATAGTTTTTTTTCTAATCATGTTATTATTATACTCTCCTAAACCGTCAGATTAAAAATATATATACTTATATTTTATCACTTAGCAAGTATACTAGATCAACTGACCAAATGATTCTCATAAAAATCAAGCATTGCTACTGCCAGCCAAACGTCATATAGTTATTTATATTTTATAATAGTAAATAAAGAAATAAGATTTGCGATTTCAAACTGCTAAAATTAAATAACTAAAAAAATGAACTAAGCAGACAGTAGTACCATTTTAGTATTAATTTTGGTTACTCATAGGAGATTTTTGTTATCCCAGGATTTTTTGCCTCAATTGTTATAATTGTTGTAACTTATAAGACTATTATAGTTAGCTTTTAAGTTAATAAGAAAAAAAGATGATCAGGGCTGCAGTCAGGAGAAAGAAATAAACACTTCCAAGTAAAAAACATTTAAGGAGTGCTGACGTTTCGTTCTTAAAAGCCAAAATTAACAAAGAAACTATATCTGACCAAAGCTGACAAATAAACTAAATGAATATCAAAATATCTAATAGTATAATAAAGAATAACATAGGTATCGTAGTAAAGCAAAAATTAAAAAAAAATATCCCTATTGGAATGAACAAATATGTAAAAAAAAGTTAAAATACAAATGATGCCTTGCTTCCATGTAATATTTTTGGAGTGTTTTTTTTTCTTTCTCTTACCAGCATACCTGAACATCATTATTTTTTATTAAAATATGAGTTGTATATTGTAGATAATAAATGAAATTTGTTGTAATACTAATGGATAATACTATTTTTGTTTTTAATAATTATTGTTTTCTCTCCCTCCTATAGATTATTTTTTGTTATGACAAATAAAAAAAAATATATATGGAGTGCCGATGTTTCGAACTCCCATACAGGACTTCTTTAGGGCTAAAAATAACAAATACCAGATCTGACAATTATGACAGATTACCAAAATAACAAATAAAATTTAAAATGAATACACTATGTTGTAATTACATAATTAAGTATAAAATGGTATATATATATATATATATATATATATATATATATATATATATATATATATATATACATATATACATATAACTCTTAATTATAATAGTGTAATTTGACTATTTTGTTTTGTTATCATACCATAATTACAAAAAAATTATTATTCATTTTGATTTTGATACTGATGCATACTGAATTATGTAATTACAACTTTTGATGTTTAATATTTGTCAACCTTTAGTAACATCAGTTTTGTTTGTTTTAGCCCTGAAGAAGACCTGCAATATAGGTTGAAACGTCAGCGATATTTACAAAGATTAATTAAATTATTATTAATCCCTTCTGCATTCCAGACCATCTTCTTAATAAAATATCTAGTACAGTCAACCATACTATTATGTTATAAATTATATTTGTTTTTTGTTAATAATTGTTTGAAATTATCAATGTAATTCACATTTTATTAATTATTACTACATTTTTATAATCTTATTATTTTTTCATAACGAATATGTTATTCATAGCTCAATATGTGTATCAATATCAATTCATATTCATTATGTAGAACATAATATAATTCATTTTATCCATTTCATAATAGCAAATAACGATTAATATATTTATTTGAACAATTATACTAGTGAATAATTTCACTTCAATTTGTTGGTTAGACTAGCAGTTAAATTTTTTTATTTTGTGCTTAAGCTGTTGAATTTCAAGGGGTTTTCGAAATAAAATTAGGTTAATCAATTATTTACTAATGAATGTACAATCTCTTCATTATTTCGAAACTAAATTGTAAATTCGAGTGGGCAAATTCTAGACCCTGCCCGATACATAATAAATCAATGAACTTGTTCGAAAATCGCCCGAGGGTGCTGATGGCTGTGGTTTCCGAAGTGCAGGGCAGGCTAACATTGCCATGATTACTGCTTCCTTTTGAGCCTCATGGGCAGGGACTAATCCGCATAAATATATAAATCCGATGCATAAATAAAAAAAAAACAATGTTTGTAGCTTAAAGAAAATTGGAATGCTCTAAGCCATTTCTGATTAGCATTCCGTGGACGCTTTAAGTTAGTAAATAATCTAAATGATCTCAAAGTTGACAACTTTACATCTTTCTAAAAAATACGCAATGATATTCTTCTTAACATGAGAATTAGCAGTTCTCTTGAAACAGGAAGTATATTTTAAATACTTGAAAATTAAATAACTAAGAATACCTTATATCCTATCAGACATTTTAAGAAGAACATAATTTTTTATATGGTATTTAACTTTTGTATATTCCAACTAGGAGATGCGATAGCTCAATGAAAGATAATTTAAGAATTTTGAATTGGGAAATCGGGAAGTGTATATTGTTATTAGGCTTAATTAAAAATTAGTAACATAAGGAATTAACATTTCTTACTGTGTATTTTTCTCTAGAAGCCATTTTTATTTATATTATTTTTTTAAAAGTTTATAGTGACAAAATATTACAATATGATTCGTTCCAGGCCAATGAGTTATAAAGGGGACAATGACTTCATTCATACAATACATAATAATAAAAAAAAGAAATAATCCAATAGCAATTATAGTTTTTTTTTTTTGTTTTTTTTTTTGGATAATTACAAGCTGCCTCACTAGAGAGCAATGAGTAATATGGATGACAAAGACTCGTTTATACAATATGAACAATGATATAAAAAAAAAGTAAAAGAAATAGTGAGAAACACTTTATTGAATGAATGAAAATTGGTCACTACATTTTATACAACGTACTAATCAATTTTATAGATAAGCATATGATAATACATCCCAACAAGAAACTTAACTCTGAGAATCGACCCTGGAATCACAAGACCCTCCTGCTTGAAACCTATATTATACTACACTTGATAATCTACTTGAAATCTGTTTAGTAGTATTATAGAAATCTATAATTGGATATTCGTCCAGCTGAATATTATTCTGGACAGGTCGTTTTGTCACTTTTGGCCAAGAATCAATTTACTATTACAAAATTATTGAAGCCTTCATAAGTTGCTTTGATTTTTTTTTCTTACACTACTACTGTGTAACTGAATCTATCAGTAGATTATTTAACTATTGGAGACAATGTTCAAAAGTAGAAAGAAAACTGACGCCACTCACGACTCGAAAATAGGCGTTGTTCCACAACCTCAGTCAGAAATTTTTTTGGGTGATATACATTCAAAAAGAATTTAAATGTCTTTAGAAATTATCCACAACATTAAATATTAAAGAATTTTATTATATTATGTTAAGCTCTTTTCCTAATAGTATGTCACTAATCATTTCGTTAGGAGTGAATTACTTGTACTATTCTGGAATTGAAACGGGCCTTATTATGAAGATAATTCATCTTGAACTTGCTCCTAAATTTCAGCAAATCAATATAATTCAGTCATTTTACCAATTCTTATGCGAAGGTTTAGATAAAAGTTATATTTACAAAGACAAGAGAATTTGTATGTGCTGAACCAGTTGGGAAAATGTTGGCTATTAACTGTATGAGAGGTGGTTAGAAAGCTGGTCTATTCATGGACAACTTTGCCCGGAATGCCAGTACTCCAAAGTGGTCATTAGTAAATCAATTAAGCGGGAGACTATGAGCCTATTTGGACAGGTCAGAGCTTATCAGTAGAGGCTACTTACTGCGACTTAATTACTATTGTATCGTAACCCGCGGTCACTTTACATGTTACCTAATAACCTAGCCTATATAGGAGCCCTCTTGTTGGATTGGTGAAATATGGTAATCAGTCAAAATTACCTGCCAAGAGCACACTTAATTTAGATGAACCTTGTCCAATAAGTCATCAGCAGAGTACTCCGAATTGCCGGTTTTCTAAGCATCATATAGGGTTTAGGGTTATTCACATTAAATGGAAGGGCTAGGATAACTCATGAACTGATTAGCATCGCCTCAATGAAAATGTAATGAGTGTCTACACATTTCATGGGCAAGCATTGATCAAGCGCCGTCCATCTCACAGTTCCTACTCAGTAGTTAAATGACCGATCTTTTCACTCAGAGTTATTTGAGAACATTGAGATTTTTTTCATTTGTATTATAAAATTTCTCTTGACTACTGATTTATGTGGAATTCATTATTATTAATTTATTTATTAGCTCAGTTGTTAAGGTACTGAACTCCTTTCTGAGGGCAGAAAATTAAAATTGTATTTTTTTTAGTTGTGAATCGAATTCAGGGTTTGGAGCCCCTTCTGGGGCACACCCAGCCTCTATAAAGCAGAAACCCTTAATTGTGGTAAAACCTAGCGATTAAAAGGGATTGCTGTGCACATCACCTCCTTGTACAAACATTGGTCATGAAATAATATTTCCGTAACAAGAACTGAGCCCAAGACTTTTCTTAGGTTGTAGCTGTACTGGATTTTATTAATTTGTTTCTATGATTGATTTACCCATACCAGTCGCTCAAATGCGGAAATAAGCGGTTGTGATATAAAATGGAATAAAATTAACATGTGGGAGTTCAGCACCCATCGGTACATACTCCAGTCTTGCTTTACAGGTTTATCGTAAGGAGATATTTTTAGCTAGCTCCTCTTCAGCCTTTTTCGGACTATATTCATAGTCTCCATGTTTTGTTTTTTTTCTAAGTTTGGAGTAGTCTCCTTGAAGTGTGTTATGAAATCTTTTGTATGAAATTTATATATGGCCTTGTACAGCGGGTATGTGCAAATTTATATGCAATGATCTGTAACTGACGTCACTCTGAGGAAGAATCTTAATACTTTTAACAGTAAAGTTTCTAATTATTAAGTTTGTAATATTTGCTGTCCCTAAAATGTTCAAGGTCCCTAAAAGGTTCAAGGTTTCAGGAAGTATTGATATTTAATCGTTGTCTGATTTTTGTGTAAATTATAATATAAAGTATGGAAGGAAGAGGCGTTCCATTTTCACTTGTGGGCTGAAAATGTTCCATTCATCCTTCTGCCAAAAGTAAGTCCTAAGTAATAAACTGTATTTGTTTGTTAAATAGGTTCATTGTTTATATAAACACGATAGCAGATGTATTTAATAGTAAACTTGATTTTCTAAGATTTGTCATTGTTGAGTTTAATGTTCTACTGTTTGAAGTATTCTCGTAATTATAATTGTAAAGTTAATTTTCAGTATTAATTTTATATTTAGATAAATAACTCCCTCCGGCTACATGGAGGTAGGCGAGGTGAGGATTATGACGATGACGGCCATGATAATGTAATTTTACGTCAGTGGCCTCAAAACAAAATACTGCTATTTAGAAAAAGAGCCTATTGGGAATGTGTTATTATCTAATAATGGCATATTCAATGTTTATCAGATTCACCTACGGGATACAACATGTCCTAACTTAAACTAAACTCAATTAATTGTTTATTTACATAAGTGACCCGACAGACCTTGTCCTGCTTTACCTATAAGTATTTAATTTGAACAGGAATAAATACTAAAATAAAGAACTTTATTTCCAAAGCACAATTTTTTTATGTACAAAAATAATCAATTTATTTTATATCACCAAATCTGACTATTTATGTTTTCTATTGAAATATATTTATTTAAGTGTATTTGGATTTAAAATTTAAGTTTTTACTTCTGGTGATTACACAAATAAACAGTAGTTTTTTTCCAACGCGCAAGTAAGTTTCATACAAGCTTGGATTTTCCAATTTCATTCACAAACTTAATTTTATATTTACCTAACTATGACTCTGAGTATGGCGTTATAGTAGAGGTGGTTAAAAACTCATTGCCTAACCTAAAAATTCTGAAGCGGGCAGGACAAGGGTATTTTTCTTGCATATTTCTAGACCTGCCCTTGCTCACCTAATTTTATTCCAACCTAAGGATCCTTCGTTATTTGGAACTACTGAGCCGTTTAAAGTTTTACTTCAAAGTTATGTAGCGGTTATTTCCGGGTAGTACAGAACTAATATTATTTGAATACATTTCGTATATGCAAGATCAGGAATATAAAATAAAACAGATTTTTGTAATGTCATTTCAGTTGAATTGCTTCTGCATCCACATATTCATAAATACATCTTATACTCTACTAAAAATTTATTTACAAAAGACCCATTTAACTAACTCTCTGGTGCAACAAGCCTTAGTATATTTAATCAAGCTGATTTCAAAACAGCCGAGTTTTTCCTACAGAAATGGTGAACAAGAAAGAAGTTCCAGCACATTACAAATACCCGAAGATCGAAGCCGGCCCACACGCCCCGGTTTACCTGGCGCTTAACTAGCTTGATTAAGCGTATCAGATAAGGCGGGGCATGTGGACGGGAAACTGCGCCAGTATCAAGACTGAAGCAGAACTGGAAAATGTTTTTGGCCGGGAAAAAAGAACCACAACAGTTTTGGAATCACTGCGCCTTGAGTTTAGGCACCAAACGTCTTTCAGCTCCAACGACCAACCCGACAGCTTGCATTACTTAATAATTATATTTTAGAGTGTTCAATTCTACTATTAGTTGCATTACAGATAAATTATTGTAACCATTGTTATTACATATTCTATATCACTAAATCTGTATTTATTTCATAAAGTAGTAATAAATATATAATAATTTATAATTTATTAAGAAATGAACAACTGGTTCAAGCAAGATATATCAAATTGAAGAAATATCACAATAATATTTAATTTTAAATACAATTCATTAAATCTAAAAGTAAACTATTTGAACAAAGGCCAAATTTAAATAAAGGATCAATAGTTTTAGAAGAAAGAAATAATGAATATTTAGAAAAATTAAGGAATGTTCTGGATGAAGTTGAAAAGTCGGTGACTCAAACAATAAACAAATATTATATTAAATCCACTTAATTTTCCCTTTTAACTTTTACAAACGTAATTGAGTTTGTGGATTTACTTAAGTATATATATATAAACAATTCATATTGTTTTTTGTTTTATATTTATTGTACATTGAAATAGGAAAAAATTATTAGTAGTTAATTTTTAAAAAACCAACTAGTGAAAGCGAAAAACTCAGAGATTATCTATTTATCTTATCATCCAACACCTTTCTTTCTTTTTACTGCCGCACAGTTTAATCCATAAAAGAAAAATAAAATAAAAAAACCTGTACCTGTAGTTGAATGTCCAAAAAACCTTCGCATATTTACGATACACTTACACTTCGTTCCCTCCATTCCTTGTTTAAACACCTAATTTCAGCAAATTGATTTATACTTCCTTCTCATCGAACAGCTTCCTTTGACAAATTCTTTATTATTCGTGCTGACTTATTTTGAAATTCCTAACCAATTTCATTTCGCGATTCTTCCGCTCTCGCCTCCTTTAAGCATTATTTATTCATCCATTTTCCAAATTATAACTTCTCCAAAATTACGTAATAATATATTGTATGTATATACATTTAAAGATTTGTTTTTGGTTTTAATTTCCTTCTTATATATTTATATGCATATAACCTACAATCGAAATCTCGCTCAATCTACTCTCCACTGTGCCATGGCACTATATTACAATATCCTATCCCTGGCTCCGGATTTAAAGTCCAAATGGAAAATCCTTAGGAAATTCTCTGTTACCAGCTATTCTTATTTTTCCAATTTCCCAGTTACTCCCGACGATCTAAATTATTTCTTTGCAAATCATTTTCCTGATAAACCTCAAACCATTTCTTTACCTATGTCATACTTTACTCCTCAAGCTGCCTTCAATCCTGACAACTTATATTTCCTTTATATTCTTCCCAATGACCTTATCACTTTTATTCTTAAATCCGGAACTAATGACTGTGGTACTGATCAAATCCCGATAAAAATAATGAAACTAAGTCTTCCAGGTATTCTCCCGGCCCATATACACATATATAATTTTTCCTTACAAAACTCCATTTCTACTATAGCGTGGAGAAAGACCTTAGTCCGCCTGTTAAATAAAGTCCCTTCTCCAACAGACGCATCAGACTTTAGGCCTATTTCCATCCACTCAAATTTATCAAAGCCACTTGAAAGGTTGGTCAATGCCCAAATTACCTCCTTCCTAGAGCATAATAACCTCCTTAATCCGTTCCAATCAGGTTTCCGTTCCGGTTATTCCACTCAGTCAGCTTTGTTTAAAATAACATAGGACCTTTAGTGTTTCATTGACCAACAACAAACTACGGTCCTTGTCTTGTTTGATTTTTCAAAGCTTTCGATTGTGTTTACCAATCAATTCTCCTATCTAAACTTCAAAACTTCTCCCTATCCAATAGTGCTCTAAATTGGTTCCACTCCTTCTTATATCATTGTTCCCAAACAGTCGTCATACCCAACCATTCTCCTTTATCTTTTCTAACTTTAACCGAAGGTTCAAGGATCCTTCCTGTCACCAATCTTATTTACCATCAATATCAATGATTTACCCAGCTTTATCCACTATTCCAAGTACCACCTATATGCAGACAACCTTCAAACCTACCTATCTTTCGATCGTTCAGATATGCTCGAGGCATCTCGTAAACTTCTGGAAGACATTGATAACATCAACCGTTGGCCAGTGAAGAATAAGTTATATCTGAATCCAAAGAAAACTAAGGCTATCCTCATCGGCTCAAAACCCATCCTCAACACCCTTCCTTACTATCCATTGCTTTACATCAATAACCTTCCTATTCATTTCCAAAATCCCATTAAAAATTGAGGAGTTACCTTTGATCAACACCAATCCTGGAACAACCATACCGCCTAAATTTCCAAAACCTCCATCTTAATCCTAAAAAACTCTATAGATTTCGAGATTCCTATTCCCAGATACCCGTCAACTTCTAGTGTCCTCTCTTATTTTCCTTTGCTTTGATTACGGTTGCTTGGTTAATAGGGGGCTGTCTGGGGATCTCGAGATGAAGCTGGGGAGAATGATAAACTATTTCATTAGATTTATCTTCGGGATCCCCAGGCGGTCACACGTTACTTGCCGATAATCTGAGCTAGGGTGTTTTTTTCTTAATTCCGACGGTAATATTTTCGGGGTACTTTCCTATTCTAATCTCTAAAAACCAAAAGGCTTTCCTATATTCTTGATCTAATAACTCTGTGCTCTTCTATCCAACTCCTAAACACTAGATCCCAACCTTTTAACCTGTATATCCCCTCACATAAAACTGCTTCCTTAGACAAATCCTTTATCACTCGTGCTATCTCCTTCTATTTGTAAAGCAGCTTTCCTAAATTGCTTTAAACATTATTTATTTCTGTAGCTTTTAGACAATCAATTTTACATATATTAATTAATATGTTAATAATTAAATAAATACTTAGAATTACTTTTTTTTCTCTTTCTTTCTTTTATATATACAGTAGAGCGTCGAAAATTCGAACCAATTGGGACCATAGGTAGTTTGGATTACCTATTTGTTCGGATTTTCGAACATAACCTAGAAATGTTGCTTAGACCAATAATTAAAAATTCAGTTCTGGAATACAGTACAGAAATTCGTTGTTTACGAAGTATATATAGTACCAAAACGATTTTTAAAAACGAGTCTCAAATTCTACAACTTCTAGTGAAAGTACCGAAAATTTGAAAGCCGTCCTCTTGATCGGCGTTAAAGCTACAGGGATTATTTTCTGTCTAAATCATATCAAATTTAGTCTAATTTGATTTTAACCCTAGAAGTTTCTAGTATTTTTTTCATGGTGTAAATAATAATAATCTAATACTTAACAGATTTTTTTTTTTTTTTTTTTTTTTCAGTTGTGTCAGTTACTTCAATTATTATTGTTAAGACATTTACTGCAGCAATATGAATATAAATTTAAAAAAATCCTCAAGAAGCGTTCGGAGTTTTGACATTTTGGATTTTTGACGTTCGGATTTTCGACGCTCTACTGTATATATATTTCATATATATATATATATATATATATATATATATATATATATATATATTATTTTTTTTTTTTTTTAATTTAATTTAATTTCTTTTTTCTGTCAAAAACGTATGCTGTAATAACTGAACTACATTTAATTTGTAAATAATACGGCCAGACAATTGTACTTGTAACTGTGCATTAATATTATTCTTAGGGGACTGTAAGTTCAAGACTAAAGTTTATTTTATAATTTTCATTTAATTTTTTTCAATCTACATAAGCTGCTGTCTGTTATTTACACAGGGAGACAATCATACTTTTTTATTTTACTTTCATGTTATTCTTAGGGGACAAGGTGTGTCAAAAGAAAGATTATTTGTCCTTTTTTCTTTCTTTGAATCCTTCAAATATTAAGAAAATTGTTATCGTATTTTTTTTCTAATTCATCTATCATATAAAAATAAAATAAATTGAAACCAAACTGCAAATATAATAGAAATATAACTTATCGAATACTTAATATATCGGCTACTTATTAACACGAAATATTTTAATTTGTACAGAAAAAAGAATCACTCTTCTTTTTTCGTACCTTGGGCAACAATAGGTGTCCTTTAATTCTTCAAACAGCAAAGGCTTTTAGGTGAGCCAGTACGTGCTCTTGATGTCGGATTAAACGTGTTGTGTTTAAAAGATTTCCTAGCTTTACCTTCTAAAGGTTCAATTACACTCACACGGTTCAAGGTCTTGTAACTTAAACAATTCATTATTATTGATGATTGTATTAATTGATGATTTTTTTGCCACTGTGATTGGTATTATTTATTCGAAAACTAGTTCTAAATTTTAATCATCCATCATCAATTCTAAAATATCAAATTCAAAACATCAGCAATTTGATCATTCTGATTAAATATATATATATATATATATATATATATATATATATATATATATATATATATATACATAAATTTTAAAAATGTAAGGAATCAACCATATGAGCCGGTGAGAATGATAGTATAAGTCAAGTTAAAACGTTCTTAATAAAAATTACACAAGTAAGAAAGAATGGACTGTTTTTCGATTTTGGACAACACTGATTTTAAGTTCAAAACTGGTGGTGTAAGTTTTAATGATAGTTAATTGGTTTTAACGGGCTAAAGCCTATTACGCTAGTTTCAATTTTAACATAATAAATATCCGTTGAGAGTGATAGTGCTGTAAGTCAAATTTCCTTTAGTTTAAGAAAAATTAATATTTTTTGAATGTTCTTATTATACCCAAAAATTACGTAAATTAAAGATAAAAAAATCACGGACGTGCTAGGAGGGTCAAACTCGATTTTTTTTATTTTAATATTTTTCATTTTTTTTTTTTTTTTTTTTTTTTTTTTTTTTTTTTTTCAAGTCAGGAAGCATACTTAAAACTGCTCAAAGTTATGTTTTAGTAACTATTTTCGAAGCGGCTAATGCAATAAAACTTAACATTATTCTCAAAATTATCAAAGAAAGGTAAGGATTCACCGATAATAAAAATTGTTTTAACCATCTTTGGTTCGCAACTAGATACGTACAAACTTCTAAATCTTAATTTAGCTTCAACCCCTAGATACATTGCCAATTTGGCTAATTACTTAAAAACTTGGTGTAATGTGGACCGGAAGGGTGCCGAGTTTGTGAATGCGGATTTATCGGGAATAAGGACCAAAAACAATAACTGGCAATTTTTTGGAGGTTCCAAGTCTAAAAGTATTAGACACGTATTTTGCCGTTCCGACCAATGAGCCATAGAAGCCGAGGAAAAAAAAATGAAATTGCATTAAATTAATGTATTTTATATCTCGATTTTAGAAAATGATATCGCAATGATTCTTGGACAAAAATGTTCTACTTTGGATTGTAGATTTAAGAAAATATACAACTGATTCATTGATTTTAGAAAGGATTAAGGTAATTAATTAAAAAAAAAATATATTAGATCTTGAAGTAAACTACCTTGGCTAATTTTTTCACACGAAAATGGAGCCAGATTCTAATTCAGAACCCTCCAAAACATTGAAAAAACATTTATTCAATAAAAACAAAAAATATAATTTTTCAAGTCCCTTCTTCAAGGGTATTAAAATTTTTTAAACGGTTATTGGTAACTTTTCTTTAAATCGCCGTTACACTTCACCAAAGTTTATTTTTATTGATATCGCGGGAAAGAAGAGAACCTCAGCTTTCTTTTGATGTATATAAATGCAAAATTTGATTAAAAGAAAAGAAAAAAAAAGTTATTTGAAAAGTTTGAATATCCGAATTTTGATTTTTAACTTGAGTTGGTAACCAGATAAGGAGGGTTAAACCAAAGACATTTCAAGCGAATTACTATTCTATATTTTAGAAAACAATATATAAATGATACATTTGACCGTATTGCAATTAAAGATTTTAGCAATTCAAAAAAACATTGCTAACCATTCGGTCAGGAAAATTTTGAAGGTTACTATTTTTTATTTTTCTATTCAGATGAAATTTCGTATTTAAAGGTTTTTTTGAATGCGCATTTAGAACCTGATGTCATTTTTTGGGTAAAAAATCTTTAGAGGTAGTTTGCTTGAAGATCTAATAATGCTTTAAGGATTTAATTAATCTAAAACAAACCTTATGAAGTGGTTGTATTCTTCCTTAAAACTGCACTCCAAAATAAAATGTATTAGTGCAAGAATCATGCCGATTTCATTTTTTAAACTCCAGATATAAAATAAATTAGCTTAATGCTATTTCATTTTTTTTTCTTGGATTATAGGGTCCATCAGTCTGAACGGCAAAATACGTTTCTAATATTTTTGACTAGGAATCTCAAAAAAAAAAAAAAAAAAAAAAAATTACCAAAAATATATGTGATAGTCTAAATGTGTCCCCTTTTGAGACATTAAATGCATGATATATTTTTATTTTATTTTTTTATATACATACGTAATACATTTTCAACGCTGAAAGGGCGCGATCAACACTACATTTTTTTCCATTAAAAGGAATTCGTCATTTCATGGGCTCGCAGAGGTCACTTTTGGCGATCTGGGCGAACGAAAGTCAAATATCTGGTCATAATTGATTTAATCTTAAGTTAGCTAAAAATTATCTCATATATCTTTGTGACTAGAATCAGGCAATGATTCAAGTAGATATGAGCAGGAAGGAAAGTGTCATGGCGAAAATAAACACGATTCTCCACCTCACATCTTGAATTAACCTCCTCAGGTTCTTGTCCCAGTCCAATAAGTGAATTCAAAGTGTTAGTTGTTTATATTTTTATTTTTCTTATGGAACCTCAAAAAATAAGTAAGTATATTTCATTTGGTATCAATATTTTTCCAAATATAGATACCTTTTACGTCTTAAAAATATTTACTTTAAAAACATTTACGATTGGTGAAAATTAGTAGAGTGCATTAATTTATTCAATATTTAATAAGAATGGCATTGTTTATTATTCAGCTGCAACTATTTGTGAGTTAAGGTTTAGTGCTCATTGTTAGTTTCATTCAACTACATAGAGAGGAAAAGTAATTTTTCAGACTACAATTATAGTGTTTAGTGTTTAAATTATAAAAAAAAAAAACACATTAAAAATGTGTGTATAAATGGTTAGTTTTATCGACAGAACTAACTTTTTGTCGATTTAAATGAAAAATGCCTCTGTAAGAAAGTTTATACTTAGGGGCTACCATCTAATGAAACTGCTTTGAGATCTGGAAGACCAATTAAAACTATTTCTTAGCTGCGCTAGCTTTTTTTAAACTTAGAAAAGTTTGTCACTGAATCCCACACCAAGTTTATGCGATAACAGACTTTCCATAACGTCCGACACCATTTACTATTTACGCGACTCTTTTAAGGTTTTTGTTTCGCTTGTAGATACTTATAAAGGCAAAAAAAAAAAAAAAAAAAAAAAAAAAAAAAAAACCTAAAAAGAGTCACTCCTTACAAGAAGAGGCCTTAAACATGATTTTATGTGAAGAAAATGATGACTCTAGGTGACAAAAATGAGTTTACTGAAGCTGAAGATGATATTTTAAAATTAAATTTTCCAACTTATTTTTTTCTCTTCCTAATTTTATATCTACATTATTTTTACTTTAATAATAATCTTATCTTATTTATTTGTTTAATTTAATTTAAAGTTGAAAACCTTCTTCTTTAAAATATATGTTTCTTGAAATACTTTCACTCAATTTGAATAATTTCGATCGCCCAGAGCAGTAAAAGTGACCACTATGGGTCTTCTAGAAATCCGGACTAGCGGGTAATCAGGTATGAGTTTGCGGGACTACGGGTCTTCTGAACTGTTCTTACACTGCCTTAACAAACCATGTTTCTTATTAATCAACTCTAGGGGTAAATCAGTCACTATTAACATCGTTGTGGGGGATTTAAAGAAAAATATAGTGACAATATTTATACAAAGATAATGAAAGTATGTGTGTGAGGGTCCCAGTTGTTGATTCAATATGTGTTAATGATGTTTAAAAAAAAAAAAGCAGCGGTATACAATAAAAATAGCCTACATTTTAAACATTTAATTATAAAAAAAATAGACAATCATGCATTATGCCTACTCACGTTTTGGGTTTGGACATATAATATTAATTTTTTTCTTCATCCCAGGCATTGCTAAGACTTTAATTCCTCGTTGCCATTTGTTTTCTTGAGGATGTTAAAAAATAAATAATAATAATAAATTAATAAAACTAAACATGCCATACTCTCGAACGCGTCTTTATATATATATATATATATATATATATATATATATATATATATATATATATATATATATATATATTATTTTTGAAGAGAAAAGATTTGACCCCGGTTGGGATTCGAACCAAAGTCTCCACCTCTCTAGCGTGGTGCCTTATCCACTAGGCCACCGAGCTCGGATCCGAACCAGGGAAATCCTTTCTCTTCACTTGATCCATACCCCCGGGCACTCGCGATTGCGATGTACAATTCGGGGATGAATGTTCAATTTGAACATTACTTTTAATTGGATCAATTGACAACCTGTCCTATATATTAAATTATAAAATAATACTTGGTTGATAATTATTTTTTTTAAATATATTTTTTTATTTTTGAAGAGAAAAGATTTGACCCCGGTTGGGATTCGAACCCAAGTCTCCACCTCTCTAGCGTGGTGCCTTATCCACTAGGCCACCGAGCTCATATCCGAACCAGGGAAATCCTTTCATACTGATGTACAAGTTATGTCCTTAAAGTACAATTAAATTTGAAAAAAAAAATGAAGCTTTAATTTAAAAATACATTACCAAAGAGAGGTACGAATATCTTTTCTAGATATGTCGGTGAATGTAGACAAAAACAGCACTTTCCAGCCAAATACCAAATTTTATCCGAATTCGTCAGCGGCGCTTTAATTAAATTCAATTAAATTCAATAAATAAATGAAGAACAAAAAGAATACTTAAATAGATGTCGTTGTGAAATTTTCTAACCCAATATGAAATTGCATAAAAGAGTTGGCAAAAGAATTTAATGTTTAACGAACCACATCATTTAAGGTTTTTATTGAATACATTGTTAATAACAATATAATAAATTTGTATTTTCGATATCTAGGTCTGAATACTTTATTACACTTCATACTTCATTTATTAATTTATTATACAAGCTTGTTCAATTTTTTTTTAAAATTGTAACATATTACGTAACATTAAGAAAAAATTAAGATGTAGGTAGTTAGGGCACGCAGTCATAGAATTGATCATAATATTGAATAACATGACATTTTTTATAAAAACATAAATATAACATTTTATAAATAAATGTTTTAAGAGGAGTGAAGCTATTTTAAATTAATTTTAAAAAATGTAACATTTTATATTGAAAATATAAATTTTAAATTGTTGTGCCGACGTTTTGGCTTGCAATGCAAACCTTCATAAGGGCTGGAAAAAAAACAAACAAAAAGATATGAAAAAAACGGGAGTGGATATTACAAAAATGAAAGAAAAGGGAAACTGTGAAAATAAAGAATAGTAAGTTTTGAAAAAAATAAAATATACTTAATTGAAATAAATAAATAAAGTATTTTGTTCCTATGAAGTAAAAAAAAAAAAAATATATATATATATATATATATATATATATATATATATATATATATATATATATATATATATATATATATATATATATTTACTATTTTACAATAATCGGGCTACAGGTCTCTTACATAGACCTGTAGCCCGATTATTGTAAAATAGTTAATTATATAATTTCTAAGGGTCGACAAATATAATTTTGATATATATATATATATATATATATATATATATATATATATATATATATATATATATATATATATATATATATATATATATATATCGGCAAACGACACGTTTAGTGGATATAGTTGATTATGAACAAAATTATAATATAAATTCTTCATTATTTTATTCATTATCTTCATTATTGCAAGTAAATAAGTAAATAGTAAGCTCCATAACCACTCAAATCCACTAGTTACTTAACTTGCTTCCCACTCAGTTCCTGATAATCCTACGAGGTGTGTGAAAAGAAGATGGCATAAAAATCTTCTTGTGTACATTTTTATTTATAACTTCTACTGATGAATAGTTCTTTTCAAGTTTTGACATGTTATTGTAAACGTTTTTAACATTTTTTCTTTGTTTTATTTGGAAAAATAAATAAATAAAAAGGGAAAATATTCGTAATAAAAATATAATATCTCATAATGTGTTTTTACTGTATAACTTTTCCTGAGCAAACGGAAATTTCATATGTAAGGGCCCAATGCTAACGAAGTATTTATTTTATGATACAGTTGAGTCTGGATAAGTTGACACTCGCTAATTCGATAACCTCACGGTAATTTTTCTTTTCTTTTTTTCAAGAAACGTTCGACTTATTTTTTAAAAACACTCGGTGCGTATTACTCCTTTTGATTATTCAAAGATGATACTATTAAAATAAAGATAAAAATGCCGACTAGCCAATATTATATAATTTGAAGTACTTTAGTGAATGATTTGAACATGTACTATTTTTATTTTTATTTTTATTTTTTTTTATCCCCTGATCTAAATGTGATTTTTAAAAAATAGTCTGTCACTTTAGTGATGTAGACTATTTGTGATGAGTTGAAGATTTCATGTTGAAGACATCGGCTCCAACGGTTTCCAAACCAATGTTGAACTTAGCTTCTCACGACTAGAATGAAGAAGATAATTAGAAGAAACAACCGCCCTAGTTCCTACGCCCTCTGGTCGGAAATAATTTATTATTTCGTCCCGGCTCTCATCACCTTGGAAAATACCTTGAGTTGAAGTCCCCAAAGAAAAGAAAATCACAGTACTTTTTCAATATGAACATTCTACTGTAAAAGTTAAATTTTTGTGGTTTAATTGTTTAAAAACATACAATATCTGAATATTATTATGTATATTTGAAAGTCAAGATCATAGTGTAAACGGTTATTTTTACTTTTATAATTTATGAGCTTCCTGTAACTTGAAATTTTTCTTTCCTTAACGATTCGAATTTTTGAGGATCTACTTTATATTCTATTTTTATAATATATGAAGTCATAGGTTTAATTTTTTCTTATTTTCAACTTGACGAATTAGTTTCACTCCTAAGTGTACATGGATACACAAAGTACATCATAGGTTTTATATCAATAAAATTTATTGAAGATAACGCTAAATTAGTTATATTAAGAACAATTTACTATAAAAAAAAATAAATTGAAATAAAAGTCTTTATGAACTATTTTAATTGTTTTAGAATTTTAAAACAATTATTCCAAAGCCACTAAAGGATAATAGTTTTAGATCTACGAAGGATTAACGATTTTTGACTGCCGAAGGATATGCTTTGCCACTCCTTCCCAACAAATTAGTTTTCGTCCTTTTTAAAATATTATTAAATATATCTATTTTTTTTTTTTTTTAAAGGAAACTCTTACTTGTCGTTTGATCCATTTCATAGGGCACTGATATTTTAGATCTGCCAAAATCTAAATATTGTAACGGTTGCATGAAAAAAAAAAATACATTTATAGGCCATTGTTTAGAAAACATTTAAGATGTTGAGTTTAAGGCAATTAACAAAGTTTTAAGGGCTGTCTGTATCCAACAGTTATATGCCTACACGTCCTTAAATGTCTTTTTTAAAAGTTAGTTATAGTAACTATAAGATATAAGTTATAATAGTTACTAGGTTCGTAAAAAGACACTGGCACACAATACGGGTTATACCCGGTAAGATAATGGGCGGTTTGCGGTAACGTTTTTCTGCCTACAAACGTCATAAAAATATCTGGAACCGTGTTTAACAGGTCAAAAGTCTCGAATCTGGTTTCTGTCTTTATTTAATTTTTCGTCAGATTTAAGGTGTAATATATTTTTAATAAAGTGAGTTTTATTTGTTTTTTTTTTTTATTTTAAATACTGAAATTATTCAATCATTTTCTTACCCTTCTTCTCGGGACATATATGAAAAATAAGTTTTTTCTTAGAGTTATGAAAACTCTATAGTTTGGAACATCACCCGCAATAACCTCAGTATATATTTTTTGTTTCCTTTTCACTCATTAAACCCGATTAAAATAAAATTAAAAAAATCCGTTTGTTAATTTAACCTGACACCTTTAGACAAAGTACTGCCAGAGATTTTTTTTTTTTTTTTATTCGTAGAAAGTAAAAAATATTACATTACTCTAAATTTATTAAGAAAAAAAACAAGCTTGTTGGTTAAAAAAAAAAAAAAAACACTAAACAGACATGAAAGTATGAAATGGTCAAAAATGAATAGGTAAACAGTATAAAAAAATAAACAAAAATAAAACAGTCAAAAAATTAAAAGGAAGTCCCCTGATTATTCAGGCTGGTAATCAAAACACTGTTTAATTAGAATGCCCTTAATTATGAACGGAGATTAAAACAATGCTTTAGAAAAACATCCGTCATTTCGACGAGCATGAAACATGCTTAGAGGTTACACCCGTTATTATTTACCAGAAAATGTGTACAGATAGTATGATTATGTTTTGGGGAACTAGCAGACAATAATCCCACTATTTAAAGATTAAGTGCTTGTATTTGTGATTATCCAATCTTCAGTATATTTATTAAAAACAGATACAGTTCGTACTTACAGAAACGTTGAACAAGAAACAGTTCCGCTATATTACGACTACAAGAAGCTCAAGACCGGTCCACTCACCCTGGTTTACCTGGCGTTTTACTTACGTTAAGTTCGAGTGAAAGTCTAGGTAAGGCAGAGCGTGTGGACGGGAACATCGAAAGTTCTAGAGGACTGAAGGAGATTTGAACTTTGTTTTTTGGTATAGAAAAAAACAAATTACAACCGTGTTGCTGATTGTGCGCAAATAAGATACCTATTCATTCATTGTCATTTCCATAACCATTTAAATCCACTAGTCTCTCAAAATGCTTTCCATTCTAAAAATGGGTACCGATAGTCCAATTATGTTGGGTGTACTTGCAAATACTAGATTCTATTTTCAAGCTGCTGAAATTTGCTATAAAAAAAGCTCAGCTTAATTATTCAGCTGAGTTTTTCCTATATAAATGATGAACAACAAACCAGTTTAAGCATATTACTACTTCTAGAAGCTTGAATCCGGTCCATACGCCCCGATTTACCTGACGCTTTACTTATATAAGTGACCGTTCTAGGTAAGGCGGAGCTTATGGACGGGAAACAGCTCTCGTTTCAGGAATGAAGGATAACAAAATAATTATTATAGTAGCGAAAAAAAATAGCAACAGTGTTAGAACAAATTTTAAAAAATACACAAAATAGATATGAAAATATAGAAAATGGCAGAAAATGAAAAGGTGAACAGCAAAAAAAAAAAAAAAGAGTAAAATAACTAATAGATATCCCACAGATAATTTGTACTAGTAATCAGGACAACAGAGATACTAGTTTCAGCATATTCCGACTATCAGAAGCTTAAAGCCGTTCCACACGCCCCGATTTACCTAACGATTTACGTATATTAGTAAAAGTATTAGGTAAAGCGAAGCTTGTGGACGGGAAACAGCGCGAGTTAGAGGACTACAAGGAGAACTGAAACACGAATTTGGCAATGAAGAAATATAGGAACAGCTTTAGAATGAAAAACAAAACAAAATGGACAATAAATATACATAATGCCCAAAAATGAATATGTGAACATTAAAAACATGAAATAAAATAATACAGTCAAGGAATCCAACTGATAATTTAGACTGGTATTTAAAACACTGAGAATCAGAACACCAGAGAAAATAGTTTCAGCATTTTTCGAGTACAAGAAGCTCAAAGCCGGTTCACAAGCCCCGATTTACCTGAAGCTTTACTTATATAAGTTAATGTTTTAGGTCAGTTGGAGTTTGTGGACGGGAAACAGCGCATGTTTCAGGAATGAAGGAGAACTGAAAAGTAGAATTGGCAGAAAAAAAAAATTATAATAGCTAAGTATGACCGTAATACTGAGAATTGAATTTGTTTCAGAAGGACTGTCTTTTGAGGCAAAATCGAACAAGCTAGATCGTTGACGACCATTTGTTATTGTTTTCTCGTTGGAATGACATATTGATACATCTACTAATGAATACGTCAAAGTAAAAGCAATGATATAAAACTTAAAGATAAATGTTTTAAATAAGGATTAAAAGAAAACTGAAAAAATGGATCCGCTTTTGATCATAGGACATACCTATGTAGTTACCTTACTAACTACCTGATACGGGCAGTATGCACGTTACTGATATTTCTTTAAGCAAAAATAATCTAGCAGAGAATGATAATTCAGATTCGAATGTACTGACTAGATTAAGGAGGACGATGGATTTTCAGTTATAAATTGCCACCAAGTAGTATCAGGCTGAACTCTTGTTTCATATATAAATAACTTTAGCATATTGTATTTACTGTATTACGTAATAAACCTTTGTATCACAGTAGAAAATTAAGATAGTGAAATAAACTGTAATTCACATAAACCATTAATGTATCACAGTTCAATTTAGTTTTACGTAAAGACAATACATTTAAGGTACTATGTGATCTTTTCACGTTGGATACACTGGTCAACAATACATTCTAAATTAGTGTTGGCAAAACATTCAAAAGATATATTCTTAAAAGTTATCGCTAGTTTTCGAGATTTATATATTTTGTATTTTTATATTATCTTTCAAACCTAATCAAGTGAGCGCCTCTTACGTTTTTCGTAATTAAATATCTGAAACCAAGCTTTGGTAGACAATGTCAACCTTGCACTCGTTCACTTATTTGTTTTCTGTTTTATAGTTATTATATCTCTTTTTTTTTTTTTTTTTTTTTTTTTTTTACTTGAAGACATACCAAATTTTTTTACATGAGCTTTAAAAACAATCTGTTGAGGTAAACTAAGCTGGAACATGACTGGCAAACAAGGTCTGGTTCTTTTAACTCTGAAGATGAAATTACAGATCATTCTAACCTGGAACATTTTAATAAAACCGTGTGCTTATTCTGATATTGAATTAACCTTTGAAGATAAGATGAAAAAATAATTTATCTTTGGAAAGGATTATACCATTTGGGCTAGGGCGGACTTTTCCAAAAGTTGAAATTCAAATAATATTATGAAATTTATAAACAGAGAAAACTAAGGTAATAATATGACTGATAAAAAATTATATTAATAAATTGATAAAAAAATGTTTATACAATGTCTTACAAGTAAATGTTTATATCTTATTTTTTAATTTTAATTTAGCGTAAAATTTGTAATGTAAAATTAAAAAAAAAAAATCATTATATGTAGATTATATTACTTATTAACTAAAAATAATAAGAATCAATGTCAATACAAACAAATTTAGATCAGAACTGAATATATTCTTAGATAGCAAAGAAAAATGTAGTGGTTGACAAAGTCAAAAATAAATAAATAAATAAAATAAACAGGTAATCAAATAAAATATAAAAAAAGTATATTATCAATTGAATTAGGATAATAATTGTAGAAAAAAATAACCAAAAAGAAAGAACGAAAAAGAAAAAAAAAAAAACTTAAATATATTTATACTACAGGTATATATATAATATTTACAAGAATCTCGGGGAAACCCAGAACCAAGCTTGTTTCCCCACTACGGGAGGGCAAGCCAGGCTCAAAGAGATCCCAACGCTGCTCTCTCAACAGCGTCGTTTGTTTTAATATCCAGTGGAGTATCTTAAGTTTAAATATTTTAAGCTTATGTTAGATTTTATTATAGATCTAAAAATCTAGCGATAACTTCGAATTAGAATTATATGTTTACTTAAATCAGCTTTTTGGACTATATTTTTTTTTTTATTATTTTGTTGGCCATTGATATTATCAAAACAAAACATAAAAATAGTTTCATGAATGGATTAATGATAGTTTCTCGTGCCTCAATTGTCAACATCTGTTCTATTTGTTTGCCCCCCCCCCCCCCCCTCCCCTATTGTGCTCTCCCTTATCTGCTTAACGTAGTTCCAACTTCTGAATGCCCAGATTTGAGCCCTCTCTTATCCCATTCAGTCAGATCTTGAGCCGACTAATTTAATTTAAATATCGATGTTTTTTTGTTATAAAGTGTACCCAAACTTCAAAGAAAAACTTAAATTTATTTCCACGAAAACAATTACTAATGAGGAACTATCACTGTTAAAAAGATAAGAAGATCAGTGTTGATATTTCATGATGAATGCCTACGAATCGAAAAAAAAAATCATTGTTTTTCTGACCTTAGATTAAATAATGTAGTTAATTTTTGTATAATATTTGATATATTTATAAAAATAATATATATATAATATATATATATATATATATATATATATATATATATATATATTATTTTATTGAGCAGAGTGGGTTAGTATTCGTAAGAACGTTACCGATTACGTAAATACGTTACGTATGTGCCACACAGTTCCAAATGGCCGCCTAAGCAGTGATAAGGAAACGGCATATAATATAATCTAAAATGAGTGAATATATTATTAAAAAATTTCTACTAAACATTAGTTCTGCGGGGCTTTTTTAAGTTTCGCAATAGAGTGCTTTCCTATATTGAATGAAGAACTTTCAAAGCTTGAGATTGATGTCTCCCGGTTCGTTTTGCATAGCACTCAATCCCTTCTTGATAATCTGAACATACCTCTAAACAAGGGTTGGGCGGTAGTCGATAGTTACTATCGATATATCGATAGGTCATGCCTATCGATGGTCACTTTTTACTAATTTAAACTTTTGAAACATTCGGAATAATGCTGATCTGTCTCTGTCCAGTATTGAGTTCTTTTGAAGTTGAATTCGGAATTCCTAGAGCTCAAGGGTTCTCAAAGATTAAGCCAAAGGAAAGCAGAAATGCTAATTTTTCTTTCGGGAAATATGTGGCTCAAGGAGCATTCTTGACTCTTGAAATTAACTATTTCGTTATTTTTCTTTTCTGAAGATTTGATTTGTTCATTACACAGACCAACAAAAAAAATGTTTTTGAAAATTATTTTTTACTTTAATAGCTGTTTTTTTTTTATAGATTTTTGTGTGTTGAATCGAAATCTGGTCTTAGTTCTTTTGTATCACCCATAGTTTTGGAGAAATTTGCTTTTTTTATATAATTTAAAAAAGCATATATAACTGTTTCATATAAAAATAAAGCATTATATTACTGTTTTATGAGGCCTAACTTTATATGTAGAGGTGATAAAGAATGTTTCTAGGATCTACAAGGTTTTTGCGGAGAATGTTCTTTTCGCCGGGTATTAGAGACTCCCTCACAGACCAGTTCTTTCTGCACCAATGTTGATCCCTTGCTCTACTATACCATTCACACAAAAAACATGGAAATTTAGTAAAACTGCCTTGCTGACCAAGAAGCAAGCATGTTACTTTAATGTCACCACTTATCATCCAACCATGAGCCGAATAGCCAATTTTATTCAACACTTTTTATAGGTTTTCATAGCTCTCTTACATATTTTCAGAATGTGGTGCAACAGCAGGTATAGATGCATAAGTGTTACTATTGTCTGATAAAACAGCTTTTAAACTAGTTTTGGAAGAATCAATAAACAGCCTCCAGTCTTCTTTTTTGTATTCAACACCTAACTCTTTGATTTGACCTGGAATGTCTGAGCAGTACACTAAATCACCTTCTTGTTCAAAAAAATTCGAAAACTCTATCTTCCAAGTTACACATATACGCTAGTTAAAACTTCCAATATGTTATTTTCTTTTAGTCTAGAACCAAGCAATTCAGCTTTTTCTTTTTTCAACCCAACATCCCTAACTAAGTCGTTAAGCTCAATCTGAGTAAATAGTTTAGGCTCTATATTTGCTGTAGCACATTGGAACTCTTCATCATCTTGCTCATCTATATCTGTTTCAGCAGTGCTGCCAACTCTTCTACATCCAGCACAAATTATTTTACAATTTTATTTGTAGTATATAAAAGCTGTTAAATTCTGTAATAAATCAAAACAATTAATATATTGATGCATAAATGGAAGGTGATACGGCTTAATAAGTGTCATATTTGGATTTAGCACCCTAAAAAACAGAATAATAAGGTGTTTTAAGTAAAAATGTTTTTTCATCGTTGGCCTGTGTTATTATTGTAACCATATAAATTGGTAATACCTTTTTTAAAATTCAAATAAATTAGTTTTTTTCTCTCATCTTTATGATATATTCTTATAATTTATAATCCTACAAATTTCAAATAGTAGGTAGATAACTGAATTTAATTAAATTAGTTGAAATTCTTCATTGAATAGCTTTGGAAAAAAAAGAAGAAACTATCGAAAAACTATCGATAACAACCGATGGTTTTCAACCGATAGTATCGGCCTGTCGATATTGCTAACTATCGACTATCGCCCAACCCTACTCTAAACCTGTCCGTTTGAAGATGGGTGGTATGGCGCTGTTCTTCTATGTTGAATGTCATTTTCCTAAATAAATAAATTGATTAAATTCATGGGATACAAATTGTCCATTGTTATCGCTGATAGGCTTGACGGACATCCAGAGTGCAGAAGTATTTTCCACCGCTCCCATTGGTAAAGATATCTTCAATTCGAGGTACCGGGTAGTGATCATCCTTGAGATGAGGGTTTAGAGTTGATTTAAAATCCGCACATAGTCTGATAGAACCGTTGGGCTTAGCAATAGGCACTATTGGTGTCCCCCAATCGGAGTGTACAGCCTTCTCGATTATACCCGTTTCTTCTACGCGTTTGATCTCGTCTTTGAGACTGCGTAAGAAACTGGTCTTGGTCACCTGAATATAAGTGTTAAGAATTAAACTTTTTTTTTTTCTTTTAATTCTCTAATTACATCTCTTTAAATTAAAATCATCTTGGAATCATCCTAGATTTAGTTGTTATTACTACCACCCATTTATTATATATCTAATATGATA
Source organism: Euschistus heros (assembly GCA_003667255.2). Lineage (NCBI taxonomy): Eukaryota > Metazoa > Arthropoda > Insecta > Hemiptera > Pentatomidae > Euschistus > Euschistus heros. The sequence goes on along the minus strand of RCWM02000477.1, from coordinate 640,017 downwards.
TTAATGTATTATTTTTATTACTGTAATTATTTTAATATTAATATGCTTGTATATATTGGTAAGTTCTATTTTCTGATTACTATTGTATGCAATTACATGTTTCATTTTATATATGTATATATATATATATATATATATATATATATATATATATATATATATATATATATATATATATATATATATATATATGTACACCATGTACATCCTTACCTATATATAATTGTTTATAATCTAATATTTTAGCTTAATGTATGTTGAGAATATGTTTATGTACGAGGAAATATGTTAATTTTATTTTTACCAATGTTTATATAGCATCGTTTTCTATTTTTTTCCTATGTTTCAAATATTCTATCTTTCTCTTCTTCTCATATCTAGCCTCTAGTATTTTTTTTTTTCGTATTCAAACAAATATGTTTTTTTTTTTTTTTTTCAAATTATTTATTGATATTTACAACTGTTTACATTATAGACAACAAGTAAATTTAAGAATAACGATGTTGAGAACCATTCACAAGTAGCACTTCAGTAAAAGTTCTATATTATAAGGAATCATGGCCATCATTTTTTTAGAAGAGTCGTTGGATTATCGGGAATTTTGTGTGAAGCAAGTTGGGAGACTAGTGGATTCGAGTGGGTATCAAAACCACTTTGAAAGGATAGGTATCGGTTGGGCCAAAACTGCAACATATGGAACATTAAGATGTTTATGTAAAAGTTTGTTTTTACATAATAAGTAGCTCTGAAGATTTTGGATACGAGAAGAACTGGAAGGTTTAGTGGAGCCCGAAATCTCAAACACATCTTTTTTAATTTTATTATTTTAATACATTTAAGTCAATTATATTAAAATTTATTATTGTAACTACACAATATTCGTGTAGCCCAACAAAAGTAACTGTCATTGTACCTTTGTATTCTGCATTCGTAAGGGACAAATTGTCCTATGATACACATTATTTTATCATTTCATTTCACTAATATCATTTATATCTGATTTATAATTTTTTTGGTTAATAACCCGGTTCAAATAATTACAACCATAAAGTATATGTTTAAAATTTTGAATCCGTATGTTTTAGGTATAAACCTGTGTAAGCTTGTTGACTTTGATAAGGTATCCCGCAATTAGTACAATCTTTCAAATTTATCAGAGCTTATGTCTGGCTTAATGTAAGTTAGGGGAGCTTTGTCATATGGAAGTAACAAATCTTTGGCCAGGAATTAGCTCTTTCGTTACCTTTAAACCTATTTCAAAGTTGCATTAAAAGTTGTTGACATGTCATTTTATCATTTTAATAGTAATGAATACTAGACGACTAGATAACTAGTCGGCTGGCAAAATGTCCGAGCAAGCAGCATGATTCGATGACATGATGACATCGGTAATGTTCGAGGCGCTTCGCTTAAAGTTTTATAGTCATTTGGACATTTAGCTATAGGTTTTCGTTTTTTTTTTTTTTTTTTTTTTTTTTTTTTTTTTTTTTTTTTTTTTTTTTTTTTTTTTTTTTTTTTTTTTTTTTTTTTTTTTTTTTTTTTTTTTTTTTTTTTTTTTTTTTTTTTTTTTTTTTTTTTTTTTTTTTTTTTTTTTGCAAATGGGCTAGTGTGTAACAGAGTATTTTTCAATGGTATGTATATCTCAATAATAAGAGTTTTTGAGCAACCTAAACCCAGGTGGTGTCTTGAGCATAACGGAAGTATTTTTATATCAAATAGCATACATAACTGCAATTAAACGTGAAAGAATCATTTCTCTATCTTGACTGAAAGCTGAGAGAAAAAATTAAACCTGATTTTCATATTTTTTTTTTTCTCGGCTCATAATGCCCATTGGTGGCTATAACTCTAGTTTTGCACTGTTATAGATCCCTACTACCCAGACAAAAATTGGCATTCATATCTGTGAGTTAAAACTCCAAATGTCCCCTTGTCAGTTTAGATAGTTAATTATGAAATTTTGAATTCAATCATGTCGAAAAAGATATCGTGTCTATAGACTTACCTATGTAACACAAAAATATTTTACATTTAATTGTTAATAATTAATAATTATTAAAATAGCAGTTTCCTTCTGTGAAAGAAGGTTGAATTGTTACATTTTAATTAAGAATTAATATTTTTCTAATTATGATACAAAAACCTGTGATTACAAAAAAAAAAAAAAAAATAGTAGGTTACGTACGTTTTTCATTCAGTATTGTAGAAGTTTTCAAATTTATATCATGATAGTTTGTAGTTTGATAATTGATTACAAAAAAAAAAAAAAAAAAAAAAAAAAAAAAAAAAAAAAAGTCCATATTCCTACAATAAATGACAGTAATGATAAATCTACAATAAAAATTATAACCAATAAAGGCCATGTTTTCATTAAAATTAAGCAATTTTCAATTGTAGAAATATGAATGAATAAAATAGGCAACTAGCCACCGATTACAAAAGTAGAGAATAATTGCCTTTACCGACTATTCGGCCCTTCCCTAATAAAAACCAGTGGGTACTACTTTAAAAGTTATTAAAATGCCACGGTTATGATAATTTACTTTTTTTAATATTTTACAGATTTAAATACCAATAAATAAAAGAGTATGTCCAGTAAATAAATAAATTAATTCTATATAATCATTTCTCTTTTGTAGCCTTGATGTAGGTCTATAAAGCAGGTCAAAATCTAAGCTAATAAATAAAACAAAATGCGCTACATCTTTTATGCATTCTCGCTGATCCCATACTACCCCAGGGGTTTTTCATAAGCAGTCAACCATTATTTTCACATCTACGCAGTTAGAACCCGAGGGGGAGAAATAATAATTTTTAATTCATTAGGAAAGGTGGTGAGTTTACCCGATCGACCGGCTGGGACGTGACGGCACTTTGAAAAAACTCAATCAGTAGCGGCCCTAGACGGCTGTAAATTAAATCGCTTCCTCAGCCAACACTTTTTAATTTGCTCACTCTCAGTGTTCCCCTCGAGATTGAAGAGCGATAACACTTTAGTCTGCCACCCTTTTCACCTCCCTCTATCCTTAGCTTCCTGTCCGGCAAGTCAAATACTAATTTAGCAGCCTTCGATTAACCCATTAATTCCGCTGATTATAAGAGTCCAATGAAAAAAAAAAGAAAGTGAATTGATGAAATGAAAGAAAGGTTTGAGCAGGGTCCAGGCAAATGTTAGTATAAGGGAAATGACTTGGAATGGTTTCTTCAGAATGTTAAACCATTTCTGTTACCCCTATAAAAAAGTAATATATGTTAAATTAACAAAAATGAAGAATCAAAAGTGTCAGAAATCATTTCTGGTGATTAAAATCCATTATGCATCGGCAGAACTACCAATAACAGATCTATATGGCTGAAACTAGTGAACTTTATGCTTTATCAATTAACAATATCTGATAATAATTTTTATTTTCTTCATTTTTCCCTTCTGATGAATTCGCTTTCGGTTTAGAAATATACAGTTTATCTGAATACTTTGGACAACGTTATTTACGAGAATACCTCTCACCTCCTAACTAACTTATACCTGAGTTATAAAGTACATCCTACCTTAGGTATACCTGATGTGTAAATATATAAATATTTTTTATTTTATCTTTTTCGGTTGTCACAGCAGACCTTGAAGGTCTTTGGCCGCGTGGGAAGGCCTTTATTATAGAGACATTCATAGCTAGTGTGAACACAAGTAGCCTGGTGGGTAAACCCTACCTCATATTGCTTGGACCATGATACAGTAGTAGACTACCGGTAGGTCGATTGCCTGTCCTTTCGGGGCCAATTCGCTAGTGCTCTTCCCTACGATGTACAGTGAGGAAAACACGGAAAAACTCTAAAAATGACTTTATTATTTTTGTGGTGTTTGATGGGTTATTGTATTCATTATTAGTTGATACAAACATTTTCAGTTTGTTTTTTTCAATTTTATTTTTATTTGTGCCTGTGAGGCCTTCTAAAGTTGGACAATATTACTCCACCCCAAAGTGGCCTATTTCGATTGAGCTACAATTTGGGTTATTGTGGATTTGTTTTTGTTGATAAACCTATGAAACTTGACAGATTTGTAGTTCGAACACTAAAGAAAAGTTAAAAAATATTAGATTGGTCCAATGTATATATGTATATACTGTGTGTATATGTATATGTATATACCAATGTATATATACATATATATGTATGAAGTATATATTATAAAAAACTATACTAGAGCGAGAGGAAAAAAGTAACCAGAGTTTTTTAACATGTGTGATTTTATAATAAAAGCTCCGCTGAGCTCCGGCAAAAAGTTACCATTTTCATAAAACTTATACTACTACTTAATATTTCTATAAATTTCATTGATAATTGATAACAACTGCACAAAAAATCAAGGATTGTTTACAAAGTTGGGATTAGTACGTTCGTGGTGTCCATGTTTGTTTATCAGTTATTAAATAGTTAACAGTCTGCTTTCTTCTCAAAGAGTATTCTCATTATATAGACTAATAAAACAGAATATTTCGATGTAAGGTAGTTTCTAGTGACGGATCAGTATTAACTTTAGTTATTATTTTCGGGAATTATACTTTGGTGTCTGATGCTTTGCTAACTGCAATGAGTGGTACAATTAATAAGTCTTTTTTCATCTTTAATTACAAATTAAATTTTGTTTTAATTTAATAAGGATAAGTTAACTTAAGTGTCGCTAAGAAGCAGTTAAGTTGGGGATTTTTCTACTTCAAGCAAGACTTAAGTTTACGGAATATATTCTTCACCTAGGCTATATCCTGGAATTTTAGAGCGTTGGAAAATTATCAAAACTTCTATCTCAGTGAACGAAACCGCAAAAGAACGAATACAAAAACTGTCTATCTCTGAATTAAGGATAAAAGTTGACTTTGCAAAGCAGGGATACGGTTCCAGTAACACCGGAAATACATCAAGAATATTTTTCTGAAATCCTTCTTCAACTGCCTAAATAACTCATGTTATCTATGAATTAGTTATGAACTTAAAGTGTATTTATTTAAAGTGTATTATAGTACATATATACAGTTTACTAAGAAATGTTCCCGTACAGCCATGAACAAGGGTGTGTTTTGTAAGCTGCCAAAATCTTCAGATTCCAACGTAACATACATGAGGCCTGAAGCTAAAAAATAAACACCTTACCGTCAGTAACGAAGCACTCTAATTGGTAATGTGAGCCATTCCATCATTCTTTCCATTATACAGGTAAATAATGAATTCTGACCAGCTTATTATAAAGCAATCGACGTAAAAATGTGAGATTCGAAAAATGAAACCAATATTTTAATGAAATGAAGTTAAGTAAGAATAAAATTATTTTAAATTAAATTTTACAAAATAATTTAAAATATCTGCTACTTGCGTTGTCACTCCTATTACAGAATAAAATGTTATAATTTTTCAAATTAGTTACAATCCCAATGTAATTTTTTATTCTAAATCGAATGAGATTATTTTCATCTCAATAGGGCTAACCATTCTCGAGAAAAAAGAGTTTTTTTTCCACTTTTTAGCCGTTTTGCATCACTGTGCGACGCACGTTAAAACACTTGGATTTAAGGACAGTAACAGATCGGCCTAGATCCACAGATCATAGTTACTCAAGGTCAGCAGGCCTTCTTTGACCTATATAAATTTCCCTATTACAGACCTCCAGGAGCCTAATATTCTATAAGTAGAATAAGTAATAAACAGATAGAATAAGTAAATACCACCTCATGGAACCCGGTTAAGATGCACGGGGTAGGATCATCAATCTCACGCCCGGTCGGTGTATGTTGCCTTCAGTAGACTGATAGGCTTAACTTATCTGAGAGCTGGGTGTAGTTGCTTGAATCACCACTCGACTGTACTTAAGTTAGATTATCCCAACCCCCATAAGTATTTATAGGGTGATAATGTAGCTCAATTGTTAAATCACTAGACATTCGAGCCCGAATTCGAGCCCAGCTGTGTATAGAATTTTTTTGTTTTATTATAGCCTAGGGTCAGCAAACTATTCTGGTCACATGCAACCGCTAGTGTCACTTTTAATTTGCAGAAAATCTTAGCAGTTGAGAGTGATTCCGAACAATTATCCTCCTGTTGTAAATACAGTTGGTCATGAAAGAAAATCTTACTTATTACTGAGCATAGAACCTTTCATATCTTTACCAGATTTCCGTTTGTGGTTAAGGTTTTTACCTGCTTTCATTCAATTTATATTTTTTTAATTTCTAGCATGCTTTATATGGACGAAACACTAACTGAACTATTGGTTGGTATAGGCAATTATTATTAAGATTACGACACTGAGCAGACACCTGTTTTAACTCATGAAATAGAGTTGCAGTAAAAGAGTAATGGAGAGAGAAGAGTAGAAATAGCGGCTTTATGACTGAGGGTTTATTGGCCATATTGTATTGCCTATGGCTTCCTAGGCAGGTGGGCTATCAGTGAAGATTCATGCTGCCCTCTAATCTTCTGTCTTAGGGCAATAATTCTTCCAAGGAGTGCTTCCCTGGGACTAAAACATTTTATGCACTGCCGCTGGATATTTGCTCACTTAGTTATAATTAAAACCAGTACCATAGCTAAAATTCAAATAATTCATTGAAACGATCATAGATAAATTTAATCAATAGGTTTTTAAATCATATAAATGGAATCTAGTCGTATATTAAATTGACATTAGAAAAACATAACTATAAACTTTTAAGTCTTAAAAATTTCGATAAAATATAAACAACATGAATTTGGAATATAGAGGAAACCCTCACACACAGATGTAGTTATTCTCAATAATGCCAGGAGATCACTAAGACAGCCTTTAATTGCATGATTTAGGGACTAAATAAAAAAAAAAAGTACAGTAAAATCACGATTGACAACATTTCTCATTCTTTCCCAGGCTTGGAAAAACAATAGATCATGGATATGTTTATCTTTAATTTATTTTATAAATATAGCGTTCAAACCTTTCTTTATTCAAACCAATATATGGGTCTTTTTTACTTTAGCCATCCCAGTTACTTTTCTAAGTAACATGCGATCTAAATAGAATAGCAGTTGCTATGAGATAATCTAACTACCATATGACCATTTATATTCAGTATTACGTTCTAGTTATCATTTTTAACCTGCTTATTTTAAATATGAATCTTTTAAAACTTAACATGCTAAGTATCAGAAGAAATAGCTTTCCAATACCTACAGAGATGTGGATTACTGCACAGAACGAGAAAATGTAGAAGAGGACATTTTATGAAGATTTGTTTTTACAAAAATAGAGCTCCTTTTTATAAGTGTTTTTTGAGAAGTTGGAGGGAACAAGTTGGTGCATTTAAATTGTCGACCCTAATACAGGAGCACACACACAAAGAATTGAGTCGCAGTGGGCGATTGTAAAAACAAGAAATAAAAAAGGGATGTGGTACAAGAAGAAGCCTGTTTGATTACTACTTATGTGAATTTTTATATAGGAGAAGGTATGAAAAAAGGGATATTTTTGAATGTATTTTGGAATCATTGAGGGACTATTGGCCTCCAAAATGAAAATTTGTATGAATTTATTATATATTACCTACTTTGATTGTTTTTATTAAAATATTTTAAATAAACACTTATAAACATATGTTCTTCACTAGTATTAATTTAATAATAAGATAAATAACTGTTTTAGAAAAAAGTAACTGGGATGGCTAAAGTAAAAAAGACCCCAATATAGCTTCTAAACGGTTGGTCCTAGGGACAAGTGTTATACCATATAACATAAAATATTTTCCATAAAATTTTAGATCAGGAAACTGCAGGAAAATTTTCGATCTGAGCAACACCAAGAGTTGTCATAGTGTTACATTTTTGTGGGTGAAAAAAACGTAAAAAATAACTATAGAACCCCTGAAAAAAGTCTTATTCAAATCAAAAAACCCAGCCAAAAGACATTAAAGTAAAAATTCCAATAAATACTATAACAGTGGTATCATCAAAAAATATCTTTGTTTATCTACAACAAAAAAAAAAAAAAAAAAAAAAAAAAATCTGAGCTAATTATTATACGGTAACACATTATTATCTATGATGTGGCTGTTGGATCCAAATAATCAATATTTTTATGGAATATAAGTATATAAGAATTTTTTAAAACATTTAACTTTCATTTTTTGGTTAAAATTGACAGAATTTGTTTTCTTTTTGACTGCAAAACATATCATTTTCAAAATCAAACTACAATTTTAATGTTTTTCCTAATAAAAACTAACAATAAACGCTAGAGTTCTTACACTAAATGTATAACTTCCTTTCAATTTAAGTTCAGTTAGTCATTTACGGTCAATAGCATTGGAACAATTGAGTCAGTTATAACTGTCAGTTGACAATTATTTTTCTGAGGGTGAAAAAATTGTTACAAAAGAAAACTATAAACCCCCAACCAAAATATATATCCATGTCAAAAAACAAATCCGCAAAAAAGTTGTTAATAATAACTTAACACCACCAGAGGACAAACCTATAAGAAAATACATTTTGACTACATATTACGGCCCAAAATCCACTAAAGCCGGAAAGGCATTTGAAATATGAAGGATTCAATCTCAAATTTATAAACCATTGCCATCCCATTTCCCTTCAACTAAAGAGAAAATAGACCCTTTCCAAAAAACTGGGTATATAAACGAAGATAATGTCTCTGAAGCTAAACACACGGGAAACACTGGAACATCAGAAAATCAAATAACTAAACAGAATTTTAACTTCACTATTTATTTAGATGAAAATAACTATCAATTCAACAAAGAGTTGGGAGTAAAACTAATAAATCACGTAGGATATTAAATATATATGAATCATTAGAAATAAAAAAATATTTTTATTTTTTTTTATTAATAATTTTCAATGGTTTCTTATTTAATTACTTTGAACAACATTTATTTATCTACCTCCTCAATTATCAATTTTCCGAAAATTTGTTATAATGAATTAGTATAACAATCTTTTGTACATAATTTCAGAGATTAGTGTAAATTAAATTTCTACCTTATATATTTGTAAATATGTAATTCATAATCTACTGTGGTCACGGTATAAAATTAATAGGATACAATCATCCCTTGTATTTTATTATACTTCCATTGATTATACACACAAATATATATCTATATAATCTTAAAATAAAAAATGTATTTCACGTTTTTTTTCTATACTTATATCAATTTCTTGAAAATTATAACTGTAAAAATATATACATTAAGTAAATAAGCTGAAAACGATTACAATAACATGTCAAAACTTGAAAAGAACTACTCATCAGTAGCACTTTAATAAAAATTCTACACTTGAAGATCTCTATGCCATCTTCTTTTCAGACGCTTCGGAGGATTATCGGAAATGGACTGGGAAGCGAGTTGAGAAACTAATGGATTTGAGTGGTTATGGAGCTTACGATGAAAGGATAGGTATCTGGTTTGGGCTAACTCAGCAACATACGGAACATTAAGGTCTTTATGGATAAGTTTATTGGTGACAAAGTAAGGGGCATTTAGGATTTTTTGAAGGATTCTGGATTGTAAGGATTGGATACGAGATGAATTGGATGGTTTAGTAGAGCCCCAAAGCTCAACTCCGTACGTAATTCAATACAAATAATTCCGTACAAATAATTCTAATCACAGTCATGTAAATAAGTCTTTTGTAATGAATTGAGAACCTTGAACGTTTGTCTAGTATGTTGAAGAAGTATTTCACATTTAAACTAAAAAATAAACTCCTTTAGGTTTATTAACTTATAAACTAATTTATTCACTACACTATTAGTATAAAATGTCCTAATTTCTTGGCATTTTTCAAGCTCTTTTGGTTGGTTTTATTAATATCATTCGTGTTCATATTTTTTTTTTTTTTTTATACTTGTGTCATCAGATAAGTTTGAAGCTTTTAGACTTTCATCAGATCAGTTATCGCTTAAACTTTTGTCAAGTTTAAAACGATTGCTATGCTCTCAAAGACAGTATTTGAAATTTTATTAAATATTATATTAAAATACTTTTGTTTGTATATTTTTTTTGCTTAAAAAAATACTGTTTTAATCTCCCTCCTCCCCCTCCCCCCCCTCCTCTCTCCTCCCAGTTTTTTTCCTACTTCAGACTCTTCGTAATACGGTACTCCTCCTCACAACCTTAACCCCTTAGCCCCCCTATGTCAACACCTCCACCTTCTACATGGTGCCTATTCCCCCACTCCTTCCTCTGTATGCAAAAGGACGTAAGGTATACAAGGAATATGTTGGTGCCGTTACTTCTCTGCAAAATATATTTGTTACTTTCTGGTCAATAACCTCCGAATCTATGTTGTCCGATTAAAAAATACTTTTTTTCATCTTAAAGATGGTGAAATGTACTATCGAATATTAAATATGAAGGTCTAATAATGTCCATTAATGCACGCTAAAAAGCCCGTATTGTTGTATAATCCACGTTTTTGTTGCACATTTTTCGCAGTTACGCAACTCCGAAACTTAGTTCGAGTCGAAAAAAAAATTTCCTGTTGATATCTAAAAGGTGGGCAAATTGCTATTGGTACTGTTATATATGAAGTTTCAATCGGGTCCCTCGAAATACACACACCAGAACGTTAAAGGTCTCGTACTTTTATGAAACCCACGCTTTTTGTCACATTTTTTCACTATAACTCAGAAAACTATTTGTTCGAATCAAATTTCATTTTTTCATCTAAACTTTCTTTTATATAATATAAAATGTAATTTATATTAAAATCCCGTGAAACACCCACGCTAGCATGCTGAATATGTATATTTTGGAAAAATATGAACAATTATGACATGTGCAGGGGCTGGCGTGGGTTTTTTAACGGCATTTAAAAAAAAATTACATATACACGATCTTGTATTAAATTTACCCGGTTTTAGATAAAAAATGAAATTTTGATTCGAACCAAATAGTTTCGGAGTTATAGTGAAAAATGTGACAAAAAAACGTGGGTTCATAAAAGTACGAGACCTTTAGCGTTCTGGCATGTGTATTTACGAGGGACCCGATTGAAACTTTATATATATAGTCCAATAGCAAATTTGACCACCTTTTAGATATAAAAAGGAAATTTTGAATCGAACAAGTAGTTTCGGAGTTACTGCGAAAAAAATGTGCCAAAAAACGTGGATATCATAAAAGGAGTACGGGATCTTTAGCGTTCTGGCATGTGTATTTCAAGGGGACCCGATTGAAACATTATATAGAGATTCCAATAGTAATTTTACCACTTTTGAGATAAAAAAATGAAATTTGAGTGGGACTAATAGCTTCGGAGTTATAGTGACAAATGTGCAAAAAAACGTGGATTTACACAGTACAGTTTTTTTTAGCGTTTTGGCAGGTTTTTATTCAAGATACTCGATTAAAATTCATATAAAGAATTCAAAAGTACATTTTATCATCTTTATGATGAAAAAAAAGTAATTTTTAAGCGGACGAATAGTTTCGGAGTTATAGTGACAAATGTGCAAAAGGACGTGGATTTTACAAACAGTACGGATTTTTTAGCGTTTCGGCATGTTTAGTTTATTCAAGAGACTCGACTAAAACTTCATATAAAGAGTCAAATAGTACATTTCATCATCTTTAAGATGAAAAAAGTAATTTTAATCAGATGAATAGTTCGGAGTTATTGACAAAAAAGTATGACAAAACATATTTTTGCGGAGAAGTGGGTCTGGCCCCCAGTTGGCTAAATTCCTTTTTGGATACCTTACGTATGACAAAAAAAACATAAGGACATAAATTGTAGGTCATTTTCTCCTCTTTATTTTAATGTAGAAAGGTATTTGCTTAAAAGTTTTCTTTGGCAAGTTACAAGCCAAATAATGAAAAAAATTAAAACTTTCTTACTTTTTTCTATTTTTTCTCATATTTGCCGGTGGAAATTTTTTGGAAAACTTCAGATTCGTGTTCAGGCACCCCAAACAATATAAAGTAAGCCATAAAAAAATTACCCATAAACTTTCACTTCAAAAGCCTTATTTCAAAACCATTTGACTGGACTAAGAGCCTACTTCAAAACCGAATTAAAACTCCAAATCTATTTATATATCATAGAAGCAGGGTGGTCCTTTTTGGTTTATCACTAAATCATTTCGTATATCTCCGGTGGGAAATTTCACCGCAGCGCACCTTTTGAAGTTTCGTTTTCATTTTTATTATGTTTTGTTGTACTCCATATACCTGTCACCACATCGAGGGAAAAGTTGGCCTCTTTAGGCCTAAGATCCCTGTTTTGCGAAAATCAACATACCCCCCAGTGTTGGGATTTCCCACCTGCAGTATATGAAATGAGTGTAGTTACAAATAAGGATCACTGAAATTTGAAAAACCACAAAATGAACCAACCTAGTGTTTTAAAAAATATAAATTTCATTTATGGATTATTATTATCTGATTCATGTTGACTACCGCTATAGTCCTGGCATCTGTAATAATGTCAACTCATGAGCTTTTTACCCGATTTCATACAAATTATTGATATATATTTTTTATATTTTTGCTAAGAAAAAATAACGACCCCACAATGTGATGTGGCCATGAGAAATCAGAAAAAAAAAAATCACGTTCTTTTTCAATTGATTTCCACTACTTTTGTATTTACAAACCAAATAAATCAAATCATACAAATATAAAAGAATAAACCGTTTTGTGGGCACCTATATCCAAACAATAGTAGGAAATTACATTTTAAAATTACTTTTCCCCCCGGTTATGTTTTAATTATTATGGTATACGCTATGGAAAATTACATATCCACGAGACTTGGGAACAATGAAATTACCTTATATTACGGTAATTCTAAAACATTTCCAAGGAGCCAGTTATAAAACGATTTTATTTATCAGCCATTCATTTAATTTTATTTAAGATTTTACAGTCAACTAATGTAAAATTATTGATTTTCAAAGTTGAATTTGAACAACTCAGCGAAACAACACTATGTTTTTGTGCAAATTACATCACAGTAAAGTTATTATATGGGTACGAAGACCTTTTTCATTATCAAGCTCTTCTTTGTAAGCAATACGTATTCTCCTAGCGTACTCTAATATAAGCACATAGGAATAGAATTGGCATTCTAATATTATTCTAATTAACTGAAGTTGGGGTCAGGTCGCCAGTAGTAAAATAGAATAAAATAAATGCTTTCTAGTGGAATAATTAGTTATATTCACTGAATGTACCGATAATATGAAAGTCACTTATGTAAAAAAGTCTTGACTTATTTACAATTCTTAATATTTTCTAGAAAATTGTTCGACCAGGAGAAAGACTTCCAATCGCTTGAGACATACAGGAAAAAGAATTAATAGGAACCCGATACGACTCAGAAAAAAAAAAACAGTTGGCTATGCAGTTATAGATATGGACATTTTATGAACTTGTTCCAGAATCATTTTACAATAAAAAATAAGAAGAAAGATCAGATTCCCATTAAAAATTTTTAATTCCCATTATCAATGTATTTTAAACTAGTATAGTGCAGCTAGTTTTTTCTTCCCTTTCATAATTTCATCGAAGTCACTTATGAGTTAAAAAAAAAATAATAATAATATTTTTAAAATCAGAGAAGCACATGCTTGAACATTACCAGAAAAAAAAAATAGCGAAAGGATAGGATATAATTAGTAAAATAAACCAAAAAACATTGTAGTCGAGAGATTATTTTAATTTTACAAATATGAAGTTTTACTTTACTTGTGGTGTGAGATTTAAAAAAAAAGTTAAGATAAATTGTATGTTTTGCTTAGGTGAAATTAGCAAATAATAGATTAAACAAACTCATAAACACACACATATAAGTATATTGCGTATACACACTGAAAGACGGGCCTAACCATGTCTTTCTAAAATATCTCGTACCCTCGTAAAAAAAAAAAAAAAAAAAAAAAAAAAAAAAAAAAAAAAAAAAAAAAAAAAAAAAAAAAAAAAAAAAAAAAAAAAAATGTATATAAGGGTGCAATAACAGGAAAAAAATCCACCCTTTTTTATTTTCTTGGCAGCGAAATTAATTTTTTGAATGTTTACTCATAATTTTACCAAGGGCATACAAAATTTATTGAGATTATTAAATATACAGCAGTATTAAAAAAATATTACAAGCAATTTTAAATTTACGAAATATTAAACTACTAAAGTTTATATCCGCCCTTTCCGTTCATTATATCTTGCATTCAATAGAGTATAGGACTAATGTGATTTTGAATTAACTCTTGAGGGGTATGCCCCATCTAATGCAAAACTGTAATCTATACTAAAAGGACAAGCAAATTTTTCCTTTTTGATCACTAATCACGAACAATACTGAACTAATCTGTACCACATTTTAACTACATCATCTTTATAGTTCGAGGAAAGTTTGGCAATAATAAAATCTACCAATTTACAATTGATTTGTTATTAAAAAAGAAAAACATGTGGATAACAGTGATGTTTTTGACTGATAGGTGGCTAGAGTCATTCTGCATGAGAGGTTACAAAACTAGGTTATATAGAGCTTGAAATTGATAATAAAATTTACTTACATTCAATTAAATTATTAAAAAAGCAAAAATATGTGGTGCAACATACGGATCAAAGAGAAGATTGAAAATAGAACAATATGTGGTCAGCTCCATTTTGCAATAGAGTTTACAATAGTAAATGTAACTTCTCTGTGACTAATTTTATCTAAAACATTTTCATAGTTCTAGGAAGGTTTAGCAATACTAAAATTTACAATAATAAAACTTCACATTTACACAGTTGTGTGGCAGGAACAAGGTGTGCCACACTGTCATATTCTTTTATGGTTAGAAATTAAAACCCAGTCAGATGAAATTGAAAAAATTATTTTTGTTGAATAAAATCTAAAACATTATTACCAAATCAAAATGTCAATCCTTTGCTTTTTGATACTGAGTGTAAAAATATTTTTTTAGCCTTCTTCTTGTAAGCATTGATAATGCACTCCATTATCCGCAAGACTTTCTAAATAATCTCTGTCTGGATTACCAATTCATGCATTAAAACTAAAAATTCAATGTCTAATTATGCTTTAATGTAGCGTTCAATCACTTAATGATTACAATTTTAACAAGATTAAAAATTACTGATTAAAAATATCATTGATAAAATATGCTTATTAATTGCATGTACATACAAGATTTTTATCGATAAACAAATAAATCTTCAATCATTAGTTAAAAGTGTCTTAATTCTTTATATGTGAGTACAAGCGAAGCCACGTCAACTGTATGCCACGGGATGCTTGTAAATCATAATAATTTGAAATTAAGTAACTTAATTTTTTTTTATTGCTGTTTTAAGACAAATTTTATTTAATTAATATATATATTTTTAATAACCATTTAATGTTTTATGTGTCCTGCAATATTACTTTAGTATGTTGTACATTTGATTTCATTGAGTATAATTACTTATACTTTTACTAATGTCGACACTTACATCTATTTTCACTTAATAAATTTTCACCTCCCTTGGTCAGTAATGAGTATCGGTTTTCCTATAATAGGTAGTGAATTTTTATTTTGCACATAGTCCTGGAGACTCGTCCATAAAAAGGCAGCTGTAATCCCTATTATAGGGGAATAACAGCCACAATAATTACATTTGTCGGTTTACATTCAATTAATTATAGAACAAGGGTAATTAATTATACCAGGAGCAAAAGCTCAGAACACAAAGCGTACACAATGGGTCAACGCTTTGTACTCGGGCAGAGTACATTTGAAGGGTTTCCGAGGACCGGTCTTTTAACACTGGTCACTTCCATAGTAGGACAAAACTTTCATATGTTCATTAGTTTTGAGAAAGCATAGTTGTTGATATATTTTTTATGTGGATTTTGTGATTGCATTGTAATGTAAAATCAACTGATAATAGTTCTTTCTTATATCCAGAATAGAATTGAAAATATAAGAGAAAAGGAACTTTATTCTGGGACAATGTCCCTTAAGAACATTATATAACAGAAAATGATATCATACCTGGCCTAGAAAATTTAAAAATAAAACAAAATACATAAAAGTATGTACATAATTTCATAATAAGGTAACAGAAAGCAAGAAACAGAGTAGAAACAAAAATAAAGAACGAAAAGTAATCATTTAAGATTAAAAGAACAAATACTTTCTGGTATGACATATAGTAGAGGATAATTTTTTTTTTTTTTTTTTTTTTTTTTTTTTTTTTTGCAAAGTGTATACAGAAAATATGATGAATCATGAGAAAAATAAAATAAAATTATCAACACAAAAAATTTTTATTACAAGCTAGTATTTTATGTCTGATATATTACAATGACATTCACTGTGTCATAGGTGCAAACATTTTTTTTTTTTTTGGTTAAGATCAAAAAGAAATAGGGAGGCAGGAACTATATATCTTGAAAAAAACAGAATGAATCCTGTTAAAACAAGAATAAGTATACTGAAATCGAAAAGTAATGATCGACTTACGCGAAATATGAAAATTATGGTAATGCGCAATCCAAAACCAATTCCTGATGAAAAATAGCTCTAAAGTATTTTAGAGACTAGTGACATTTAAATGGCATATTAGTGAGGTATTTTAAGGCATTGCTTTGAAAACAAGGGTCATTGCCTTAGATAGTCTTGATATATATATTTTTTTTGTATGCAATGTCGAATCACGAATAGTCTCGAGTATGTCAAAAGCCTAACTAATTTTCCTAAAGTTCATCGCTATATAAATTACATTAAAAAAAATATGGAAAATTGAGTAAGAGAGAATTTTAATAAGATAGGAAACTGTTTCTGTACTAGTTATTTATCATCATGTTTTTGAAACCTGTTCGACAGCTATAACAAGTTTATTAATAATAGTTTTAAAAGAATGTAAAGAGGTGTAAGCTGGCAGACTTTTAAATTGAAAAACTAAAAATAAACACCCTTCAATTTTCCGAAAAGTTAAATTGCATTTCAAACTATTAAAACTTGTTATACGTACTAAAAAAAAAAAGAAAATAAAAAAAAAGAAAGCATTAAATCAACAGAACCTTCAAGTTTTAAACGATATTAACAAAGTCAAATCGATATGAAAAATAATCATGAATGATTTTTTTTAAAATACGAAATACTAAAGAACCAATTTATCACGTTTCAGTTTACTTTTCATATGCATTCATTAGAGCTACAAAAAAAGATAATAAATATTATAAGTATAAAAAAAAGAAAAAAATGAAAAATAAATAAAATATATGTTTTGTTTGTTTAAATACAAAAACAATAAAATAGAAGGATTATAACTAAATACGATTGAATACCATCAGAAACAAAAACAAAATTGGTAAATAACAAAATAAATAAAACAACAATATATTTGTTGACTGTTACTATTATATGTTAAGTAACGTAATATGTTAAGTAACGTAATATGTTAAGTAAGGTTCTTGAGGTTCAGTCAATAAATAAAAACAACTATTTTGACAACGTTTCGAGACTATTTTGTTCTCATAATCATGCCCTACATTGGAAAAAACAGGTCACAATAAAATATATATTTCAAAACATATAGCAACATTATAAATATATAACAACAAGCGCTAGAATTATTAAATACATGTAATTACAAAATATAGAGGAGTAAACAACTACTTTACAGTGTTACCGGTGGATATGCTATTGGTACCTACTACTAAATTATAACAGTTCTAGTACACAACTGACCTGGGGAATTTAAAAAAAAAAAAAAAAAAAAAAAAAAAAAAAAAAAAAAGGTAAGGGATGGGTATTTCCAGGTACAGGTAGTTGGATTTTCTTTATTACTGTGTAATATGTAAATGGATAAATGTTATCTATGCTGTATATATAAATAAATGTATATTACTGGTCTGAATGTATTAAATTGGAACTGTGTTGAGATTTGGGACGTCTGATTTTTTATTTATTGCGCGATTTTTAATTTTTATATGGTTATCATTTATTTAATATTTCGTATAAAATTATTTTGTTCATATAATTTCAGTGGGACCAAATTTAAAAGAATGTTTTATTTGCCTATAATGTGTGGTGAGGTCTGTCATTTATGTTTATATCCAGTAAATTTCTAGTCAAATATCTATTTGTTTATATCTGTTGCCCTCATGAATGCCTAGAACGTTAGCTGAAACATTGTCAGAATAATTTTTTTTTTTCATAATGCCGCTCTCGAATCTCCTATTCTTTCGATAAGAAAACTAAATGTATTTTGAATTAAAATAAAATTTTCAATAATATAGATTAAAATTAATATTATTATGTATTTTTAAAACATTATACTGTTTCAGATATACAACAGACTATTTTTGTCCATCCCTTGATGTTTCAATCATGTCTATTGCATAAAATCCCTCGAGAACAGTCCTACTTTGAATTGGATATCTTTCTGATATTCTGACCACATTTTTCCATCCTTACCCCTAGGGATTTTTATTTTTTACTGGAATTAAATTTTTTTATAAAATTTAATACTTTTAATTATTTGACGCCTTGTTGATGACTGAAGTTAAACTATACTTATAGTTTTTTCTATATATTTTTTGTTCATTATAATTATTAATGTAAGATATTTTGTTAAATATAATTATTTAATTTACTATAGATGGTCTTGAACCAAATTATATTTTTTTTTTTACCTGCATTTAAAATATAACTATTAGTTATCAGTTCTTCGTTAATTGACTAATTTTAAACTACTTTCCTCTGTATTAAATTTTAAAATATGCTTTAAGAAGGAGAAATAAATAGTGTTATTTCTATTAGTAAAATGATCAACACGTTTCTGACTTCACGTACAAAAATGTTTGTCATAAACATATAAATTAAAAATGAATTAAAAAGGTATAGTCATTTATTTTCTTCCATAAGTTTCAGGTAATAAATAATAATTCTTTGAAATCTTGATTGCCAAGTTTATGTACAATAAGCGGGAATCGAGTAGTTTTGAGATGGAATTTCAAGAATTGAAGGGGTATGAGGTTGATAACGCAAGCTATGTTGAGATCATTTTGATTGCGTACGATAGAATTTTGCATTGGAAGGATTGAATGCGTTTGATATTTGACTTTTTAGCTGTCCCCCACAGTTCAAGCCAATTGATACAAATAGTTTTAATGATGCTTTTGTATAAGAGAAGTTTGTTCTGACGGAAAGATGGAATGTCTCATTTATTTGTATTTACAGTTCCCTGAATCGTCAAACAACATCCTGTACAAGCTCTGAGACCCACGCCCCAACTCGATTGGCCATTATATTCTCACTAAAAAGTAACAATTAAATACTTGATATAGTATTGAAATTAACATAATTACTAGTTCTTGATTTTTTTACCCTGTTGATTTTTTTTTAATCGGACTTACAACTATAGGAACATTGGTCTGTTGGACCAAATGTTGCAACCCGTTCAGTATTTTGAGGATTCGTTTGGTAAAACAGATTTCCAATATATTTAACACGTTATTTTCATAAGTGTTAGATATTGGAAATCGTGCAACCACACTCCTCATTATTCTACATAAAACAGTTTCATCGAGAGAGTACAACACATGAACTAGAATGGACAGATATACGGAACCGGTGTTCGATAAATTTTTTCAATTACAAAACAGTTTTTATGTGTGTGCAGTGGTGACCCAGGTCGGAACAGAACAGAATATGATACAAGAACATCGGTTATGCATACCTACAAGAACTATTAATTACGAAATTTTTCTCACCGATAAAGTTAGTTTCGTAAAGAAATACTTTTCACACCAATTCATATTCAAGAAGCCGCCTGAAGATGTTAAGTTAAAAGGGTGCTCCACTTAAAAGCAACTCTCTCCTGAAGTTCGAACATCGGTTTCGGAAACTAGTGTTCCAGAATAAGGGATACAGAACTTTTATCATAAAGCAAAATTATAAATAAAAACTTCGTATTTACAAATACCTCTAATTACTGCTAAAAAAACAAAACGTGTAAGCTTAACATAAATCACTTCACACATTGTTTGTAATGTATAAACATTGGTTATTATTTATGCATATTAGTTATTGTTATTTTTTAATACGGGTTTTTCTTAATTTTTCCTACTGTTTATAGAACAACTTCAAAATGAAAAACCTATTCATTATTCAAAAAACTATATTGGTGATGTAGAATATGTAAGGACGGAAAATGTATACTTGAATGAAATTTTAATTGTAAATTTGTAGGTAAATAAAGCATTATTATTATTAATTACAGTTATGTAGCAATGACGTTATATTTTCTAATTGTTTCGAATCTTTAAACGGTTGTTCAGTAAATGTTGATTTAGTCGAAAACGATCATCGGTTCCTTGTCGTTTTTGTTTTGTATCCAAACTGTTACAAATGGTAATTAACTATAAAATGTATCCAATAAAATTAAAAGATTAATGAACAAAACTAAAATAAAATTTAGACATGCCATGTGTCTGTCGTTATAAAAATGTGATTTTTTTTTATTTATATTTAATTTTTTTTACCTTTAGTTTGAAAAACTTTACAATCATAAAATTATAAGATATAGTGCTCTGAAGTTCCTATTAATTACCGGAAGGTCAAAGAAATAATAACAATAATAAAACAACATATATCAAATAAGAGAAATTTATGTTGAAATTGAGATAAAAAAAGAATGAAGTCAATAACTTAAATATTTAAACATACTCAAATAAATCCATGCATATTTACAAACAGGTAGGCCCTCAAACTAGTTCCCCTTCCCCCACTACACAAGGTGTACAAGATCTCTAGGAAGTCCCCGCGCTTCTCTTTTGCTGCGTCATAGGTTCATAAGTCAGTGGAGGCAGACTAAGAGCACTTGAGCCATGAACGTTCACAACAGAGGAAAATCTGGTTATAAACAGGACTCCATAGTTAAATCTTAGAATAAATATCGAGAACCTTTAGTATGGAGGATAACAGCCTTTGGCATGGCTTGTCTGTGCCTTCTCTGGTAGCACACTTTAAACTAATAAAAAGATAAATTAAATTATCAATATTTGTTTGTATTCATAATTATTCCTGTTAAATGTCTGTCGTTTCCATGAAACCTCCAAAATATCATTTTTTTTTTTTTTAAACCACGTATTAACATTAACCAAGTCTAAAATATATTTAATAGATAGATTAATCATGAATTGTTTCGTCATATTAATTTTAGGGAACCCCAGACAGTCACACGTTTTGTGTCGGTATTCGAATTGGCTTTTTCCGGATTTCAGGTGGCAATACTCCCTTAGATCTTTCCTATTCCAATCCCTAAAAATAAAAATAAAAATCTGTTTCTTAGGGAATTACTCTGTGTTATTATATCAACCTCCTGAACACAAGTTCTCAATCTTTCAATATGTATACCGGCTTCCTTTGAAAAAATGTTATCATTAATGCTACCTTCTTTAAGAATTCCCTCTTCATTCCTATTCGTAAATTTTTTTACTTAACTAGTAGTCAAACATTATTTAGGTGACCTACGCATCCTAGGCCCGTCTTCACCACCTACGCTGATGACACTTGTGTTTTATCAGCAAATCATACCTTTATAGTATCCCAAACACTCCAATCTCGTATCACAAACCTCAAGAATAGTGCCAAATTGGAAAATTAAAATAAATCCAATCTAATCTCATCAAATAACGTTTACCCTTCGTATTAAACATACGACATCCTATCCTTTAATAACATTCTACTTCTAAAACTGCAACTGAACGTTTAACTTGGAATCCTCATACAAGACTAAAACAATAAGATACTGCTCGTCGTTACAGACTACTTCAACATTTACTAGATAAACGTTCAAAGCTCCCAATTAATTACAAAAGACTCATATACATGACTGTGATTAGACCTATTTGGACGTATGGAGTTGAGCTTTGGGGCTCCACTAAACCATCGAATTCAGCTCGTATCCAATCCTTACAATCCGAAATCCTTCGAAAAATCCTTAATGCTGCTTACTTTATCACCAATAAACTTATCTATAAAGATCTTAATGTTCCATATGTTGCTGATTTATCCCAAACCTGATATCTATCCTTTCATAGTAAGCTCCATAACCATTCGAATCGCCTAATTTCTCAACTTGCTACCCACACCATTCCCGATAATCCTCCGAGGCGTCTGAAAAGAAGATGGCCCAGAGACCTTCTATTGTAGAATTTTTATTAAAGTGCTACTGATGAGTAGCTCTTTTTAAGTTTTGTCACGTCATTGTAATAGTTAAAAGCACATTTACTTGATGTATATATTTTGTACTGTTGTAAATTTCAATAAATTGTTTTAATAAAAAAAAAAATAGTATGGAGTATAGCAGCCGTTGGCGTGGGTTATCTGAGCCTTCTTTAACTAATAAAAAAATAAACTTTATTATCAATATTTGTTTGTATTAATAATCACTCCTGCTAAATTTCTGTAATTTCAAATACCACATGAAACCATCTAAAAAACTATAATTTTTTTTTTTTTTTTAACATTAACGAAGTCTAAAATAGATGTATTTGATAGAGTAATCATGAATTTTTTCATCAGATTAATTTTAGGGAACCCCAGGCAGTCACACGTTTTGTGTCGGTATTCGAATCTTGGGTGTATTTTACTGATTACCGACGGCAATACTCCCTTGGATCATTCCTATTCCAATCCCTAAAAACAAAAAAATAATCTTTTTTTTGACCTAATGACTTTGCGTTATTCTATCGACCTCCTGAATACAAGTTCTTAATCTTTCAATATGTATACCTGCTTCTTTTGAAAAACCTTTTGTCATTAATGCTACCTTCTTTAAGAATAGCATTCGTTCCTATTCGTGAAGTTTCTTAATGAACTAGTATTTTAACATCATTTGGCTGACGTATCTACGCATCCTAGCTCCGTCCACACCACCTACGCTGATGACACTTGTGTTTTATCAGCCAATCATACATTTATAGTATCCCAAACACTCCAATCTCGTATCACAAACCTCAATAATGGTGTCAAATTGTAGAATTAAAATAAATCTAACCTAATCTCATCAAATAACGTTTACGCTTCGTATTGAACCTACGACATCCTATCCTATAGTATCCGTTAATAATATTCCATTTATTCCTGTTGAACAGATCCGCTACCTAGGACTCCAACTGTACAAACGTTTAACTTGGAATCCTCATACAAGACTAAAACAACAGGGAACTGCTCCTCGTTGCATTGAAATCCTAAGATTGACGAATAATCTAAAATTAATATCAGGTTTTGGTTAAAAAGTATGAATATATATTTTTAAATGTTCTTATTTGAAATTTATTGTGTAAAAATTAAAATAATAATAGAAATAGATCATTTTAAAACGTTTTATATAATATAGGTGAGAAATTTTTTTTAACTAATTAGATTCCTCTAATATCTTTTTTTTAGATCTCAAAAAACATGTAGAAACTAAATTTTGTGGAAATCAAAAATAATTTTTTTTTACCTAAATCGAGATTTGAGGTCAGTTGTTTATTCATTTTATTCGCTTTTTTATTAATATGTTATAATTATTTGTTTTTAAATCTATATTATTCGTATTTATTGTTTTTAAATGTATGCTACTATATTTTAATGTAATTTTAGAGTTGGAAGATGTTAAAAAGCCTGATTTTTCCCTTTTAAGGCTTTTCTGATCTTTCCCTTTCCAGGGCTTTTAATTTGATTGGTTCTAAATTAGCTCTGAATTTCAGTAAAAGCTTTTCAGAATTGTCAAGGAAAATTTCTGGATGAATCCGTTCACATTATAATTAAAAGTTCATTATTATAATCAAGTAGAGAATATAAAGTTACTATTGAAATTATATTCTATTGCTAATGTTGTGGTTTTGTGATTTATAATTTACACTAATGGTGTATTGAAAAAAAGAAAACATCCCGAACCTTTCTAAGCCATGATAAGTTAACTAGATGCAGACGGGGATGTGGAATTTGGAAAAAGGTTGGAATTGGAGCAATAAGGGGCAACAAGAATGGTACCCGATAGTTGAGGGGAGGTTAAATATTTGATGAACTGTCGAACATGTACTCTGGCTTTGCCTCTTTCGATTGCCGCCCGGGTTCGTTGAATACGTCGAGACGGAGCGGGGGGTGGTGGGTGGGAATGTTTATTCCATTTCGGAAGCGGGTATAGATTTTCATCGTTTCAATCTGACACCATCATCCTGGA
The DNA here is from genome assembly GCA_003667255.2 of Euschistus heros. Classification (NCBI taxonomy): domain Eukaryota; kingdom Metazoa; phylum Arthropoda; class Insecta; order Hemiptera; family Pentatomidae; genus Euschistus; species Euschistus heros. The sequence goes on along the minus strand of RCWM02000477.1, from coordinate 615,799 downwards.
GATTAACGAATGTATTTTTCCTTAGGCTAGAGATTTTAGTTTCATTTCAACGATTTCACTGTGAAACTGGAAATTTGTAGTATTGCTATATCAGAATAGTGGAAATATTAAAGAATATAAAAATTTATAACAAAACAAAAACTAAAATTAAGGGTACCAATTAAGGGTACCCACTTTTATGAGGCTGGGTGTCCCCCAGTTTGATCTCTAGATCCCAAAATCGATCCTGAAATCGTAATTGTATTTTCTACCTTCAGCCGGACTGGAACTCGGGCCCTGCAGCACAGCATAGTGCCTTACTAATCTACTCCGCTCCCGTGCTTGTAATAAAATTAGGAGAGATACATAGATAGATAGATAGATAGATAGATAAATAGATAGATAGATAGAGAGAGAGATTGATTGGTTTATTGTCTTAGGGCCTGAGGTCCTATCTTACAGACAAAAATATATATATATATGTCTTAGCTATAATATGTTACAATCTTTACAATCTTTTTTTTTTTTTTTTTTTTTTTTTTTTTTATATATACAAAAACTAAACTATGACTAAATGCACAAAAACAAAATACATAAATAAACTTACAGATGAAATGAAAGCAAAAATAATTAAAAAAAAAAAAAAAAATATATATATATATATATATATATATATATATATATATAAAAAAAAGGAACAACAAAACAAAAAAATAAAATAAAATAAAGATTAACAAAACAAAAACAAGTTACTAAATAAGAAATAAATAAATAATAGAGAAGAGCTATTAGTATCGTTCACAAGTCCTTATGGAGGAGCGCCCGCCCAGTCCGCACCCAGTAGTTGACGAAGACAAGCCCTGCGGAAGAAGGAGAGAGAGAGAGAGAGAGAGAGAGAGAGAGAGAGAGAGAGAGAGAGAGAGAGAGAGAGAGAGAGAGAGAGAGAGAGAGAGAGAGAGAGAGAGAGAGAGAGAGAGAGAGAGAGAGAGAGAGAGAGAGTAATTCTTTTATGTTGATGGGAATGATTTTCATATGATTGTTTATTAAGTCTCCACTCTTATAGGATTACAATTTTATATAGCTTTACAAATATAGACATTTTTTTCATTACCTTAAAGCTATAGGCTCTTACTTGCAGACAAAAATATTAAATAGTAAATCCTCGTTTATCCACTGGCACATTATCCCATTTCCGTATTAAGAAAAAAATAGTGGTGTTAATTGGTAGAATGTGTTTAACTGCGGCTGCCGCGCGAGTTCGGGTGATCGAAATTTTATTGTGTCAATATATTTTTTATTTACAAAGTAAATAAAATAAGTATTCAAGATAAATTGGTATTAAAAAAGAGATAAAAAGATTTAATTAACAGTCGTGTCTTAAAACTCTATATCATTAAACTCACAATGGTTTCATAATTTTCTTTACAATGATTACACATGTTTAATATTAAATTATTGGTATTTCTTAAAATTTTCCTGAGAATGTTTATCTGATTTCAGCCAATAGCTTCAAAACAAAAAAAAAAAAAAAAAATTAAACAAACAAAAATTATTTAGTACTATATTATAATGACCTCAAATGGATTACAGATTATGTAATACATTATAAAATCATTTTTACTAATAATAGTTCAGGGAACGAAGTTGTGTCACGTTTAGAAAAAATATAAAAATAAATTGTTTTCCTTATTTCATTATTTTTATTGTAAAGCTACTGAAAAACTTTTATTAGTTTTCAAACAACATCATGACAACAGAATTGAAGAACAACTTTTTACACTTAAATACAGGGTGTTCAGCATAAGACTGCAGTAACTTCGGGAGGCGTTTCTAGGCATCATTTGCGACAAAAAATTCCTGACTATAGCTGGATTCTCATTCGTTTCGTACATATTTTTAATTTTATGTTTTTTCAAGAAATTTCTACTTTTTGACAAATAATTGTCTATATTTCCCGAACTAATAAAGCTAGAGCAATTTCAATATGCTCATTAGAAATAGGATCAAATTTCCATTAAAATAGGATTTTTTAAACTTCAAAATAACATAAACATATGAAATAGGAAGTTTCAAATTTCGTTCAAAAACTTTGACTGCATTTTTCTCAAAAATATTATATATGTTAGAAACGTGCACTTCTACAAACAAACATCTTCCGAATGATTTACCACAAATAGTAATAATTTTTAAAATTGATACTGAAATCACTTATTTAGTTACAAAAAACAGGGAGATGTAACTTCGGCGTTTTGGGAAATACTGAGAGAATGCTCAGAAATGTTAAATAGTTTTATTAATGAAAAAGTAATTAGATCACAATTACCTATTTATCTTATTCTAATATTTCCAATTTAAGAACCTTTTAAGATAATTTAATTAATTAATTTTCGCTTAGCAGTAGATGCAGTCAGAAGAAGATGGGCCCTGTGTACGAGAGAAGAAAGAGGACATTTTGAACAATTATTGTAGATTAAGTATGTAAATTTTAATTAAATTATCTGAAAAGTTTCTTAAATTGGAAATATTAGAATAATATAAATATGTAGTTGTGATTAAATTACTTTTAACAAGAAACTGCTCGTACAGTTTTCGTTTTTATATTTAGTGTCTATCTTGTGTCACCTTATTTTTTAATTGATATTAAAAAAAAAATAAATAAAGCTCCATGTGACAGCTCTGTCAGGGCTGGGCAAATTTGGTTACTTGACACTGTATTGACGTATTTTATTGAAATATAATTTGATCGTTGGAAAATAAATTTATTGAAACTCATCTTTACTGAAAATTGCATCTATAATATTACATTGAATGGTAAAAGTATAGTTGACTGTTATGATGAATGGAGAAGAAGATGATCAGTCATCGTTTGTCTCCTCTACAGTGTGGTTCGGTTGCCCTGACTGAAGACCTGCAAGGCAGGTCGAAACGTTGGCACGTATTAATGAATTTCTTCTTAGACGTGGTGTTCCTTATTGACTGCATCCATGATCATCTTCTTCTCTATTACATTGAATGTTTCAAGTAACAATAGATACAAGTTTTGTCTTGTCAGTTGTGACTGTGTCTACAAATTTAGTTATCATTATTAGTCAAATATTTCGGATTAAGTATATTTTTAAAATTTAGATAAGTAATGTAATTATTAAATTTATACATATATATATATATATATATATATATATATATATATATATATATATATATATTTATTTGACCAGATTTCTAGCATCCGTACAACTCGGCTTTAATAAACTGATGTAGGGCAACGGAAACTTAAGCCGACAACAATTAACAGAGGGATGGTTCTTGTCATGCGAGAGGGTGAGCTTTATAAGTACCAGATTCTATTACTTAACTTAACCAGTAAAATTTCACCCTTAAAATAATTCAACTCTGAATAAATAACCCCATTTTGGTGTGTACACGACAACATAATTTGATTATAAATGGATACTGTAATAGTTATGAACTATTAATGACTTGGAATAAATAATAACTCAGCCATAATTTAGAATAAAAAAATAGTTTTCTATATTTTATTTTTCAGAGAGTAGTTCCCCCGTAGCTCTGTGTAAGCATGTAACCTATACGCACTTACCCCTAAATGATTAAAAAAAAATAATTTGACTAATTTATTTTATTTTGTATAATTTTTATAACTGATTTTTATGCATTTTCACGAATAGTAAAGAATATTTTAAAATTAGATTTAATTTTATTTTCGAAATGCTGCAAATTTTCTTTGCCACCAAAGTTACTTAATCATAACTAACATCTAAATAGTTAGTATAAAAACACTTTAATTTTATTTTAGATAAAAATTGTAAGTATAATGAATGCTAAAGTGACAAGTTATAAAGTATATTTCTTTTGTTGTTTTTTTTTTCATTTTTTGGAAAGTCCAAGTTACTTGAGCCGAAATTCAAGTTCAGCACCCCACAAGGAAAAAAATCAATTAAAAAAAACCTAAATTCTTATTGTTCCCTGGATTTTTCCCGTTACGCTAGCACGGTATTGCACTATAACTAGCACATAAATTGTTCGTTTGCCGAATTAGGAAATAGTAAATTTGTTTAATGAAAATTTGATTTTAAGTTTCTTCATTGGAAATTCCAGTTTGATTCCCCAGAAAATAAATAGATGGGGAAAAATGTCCTTAATTTTTTTCGCTGAATTTTCCCGGTTAGTCTATCAAACAACTGCACTATCACTTCAACGCGCTGAGCCAGTTTGTGGCCGAACGTGTAGGAGTGCAAGGCACAACATTTCCATAACCTCAGCAGTTTCCAATACGGCCTGAGCGTGTTGAAATTTATCTCGTTGTCAACCCACGGAGTGAATCTCGACCCCATAGAATTAATCCCACTCAGGATATAATAGGTTGCTAAAATGTATGTAACTCATACCTCCTCTCATAGTTGTAGTATATAAAGCCGTTAAGCCAAATTAAGAAACTATAACCTTTTGGCCCTAATCCCCGTTTGTTTAACAAAACAATTATATAACCTGAAGGAACATAAACGTTGTTATTACTTAAACATCCGATTTCTTTTATATCTGGATGTAAAAAAAAAAAAAAAATGTGTTTACATTTTATTCGGCATTCCACTGATCCCTGTTGAACAGATCCGCTATCTAGGACCCCAACAAGACAAACGTTTAACTTGGAATCCACATACAACGATAAACCGACAGGAAAATGCTCGTCGTTTTCGACTTCTTCAACATTTACTAGACGTTTAAAGCTTCCGATTTACTACAAACGACTCATTTACGTGAAAGGTTTCAGACCTATTTTGACATATGGAGTTGAGCTTTGGGGCTCTACTGAACCATCTAATTCACCCCGTATCCAATCCTTGCAATCCAAAATCCTCAAAGCTCCTTGAATTGCCACAAACACACTTATTCATAAAGACCTTAATTAACGATAAGTGTTGCAGATTTAGCCCAAAGCAGATACCTATCTTTTTATAGTAAGCTCCATAATCATTCAAATCCACTTGTATCCTAACTCGCCTCACACTCCATTTCTGATAATCCTCCGGGGCGTCTGAAAAGAAGATGGCCTAGGGATTTTCTAATATAAAATTTTTATTGAATTGTTACTAGTGAGTAGTTCTTCACAGGTTATTTACAAGGCATTGTTGTCATTATGATTAAATTTACTTGTTATATATTATGTACAGTTGTAAATATCAATAAGAAACTAAAAAAAAAATATATTCGGAACGCACCAGTTTTTCGAGGCCGCGAATATTAAATTAGATATCCACTCCCGAAAATAGAAAAATAATTCGAGAGAAATTCAATTTTTTTTCGGATTTATCCGTTTCCTTCCCAAGTGATTACCGATTTATAACAATAAAAAATAAAAAAAATTTAAAATTTTAATTTAATCATATTCAATAATTTTAATGGAAGTTTCCCACTTAAATAAATGAAAATTTACAACAAAAATGAATATTGAATTTAGCGGATCGATGGGGAGAAGGGGAAGGAGAGCTGTTTGAAATATATTCAGTTATGCTGTGACAACAACCGCTTTGTAAGCAATCCATCCACCTTTATAGCCTTCACATTTACAACGGTAAATCTTGAAACTGACAAAACACCCTTCTATCTTCGTGTTTATATTGGCCATTGGCCGAGACATATTCGATAACAATCCCTGTTTTCTCATCGTTTGCCGATGGCAAAAATAAAAAAAATAAATAAAAAAAGATATTTGTCTTTAGTAAATAAAATTAAAAAAAATAGATTTTTTTTATTTTTTATTATAAATTGCAAACAAACTTCCTATATTAGAAAGATTTCTACCGCATCTGGACCCAGAATTATAATCTGTACTTACGAAATGTAATCCTCTCAGGTTCAGAGCCGGTTACTCTTTCCTCTTTAGTCCATTAACTTGGTTTTCTGATGGAGGAAAAACATAAAAGTTTTTCCTCGATTCACTTTTATTTTTGTTTTTGTTTTGGTACTGAATCCTAATTTCAACTCTACATCGTTAAAGGTTATTTCAAAAATCCTCAAAAAACAATATTAATTTCCATAAATATAAGTATATTTAAATTCATATAAATATACATATATTTACAGTACGTATTACTAGGTTATAGAACGGAATGGAAAAATAATTTTAATTTTCTTAAAAATAATTTAATTTTAATTTATAAGGGAATATCTATACAACTAGAAAGACCTTGTCATGTCTCAAAATTATCTACGAAAAGGTCCAATTTATAAAATTTACTCACAGCGATTCTAAAGTTTAAGTTTAATTCCGATAATCCAAAATTCATCTAGTTTTATATACAAAAAAAATCTAGATGAAATCTGTATCTCATCCAGCTATAAACGAATATCCGTTCGGAAATGTCATACAGTAGTGAAATAGCTCTTGGATGCGACCACAAGACCGTGGGGCTGATATGGAAGCACCTTGCACCAGAGAGAAAAATGTGTTCATAAAAAGGAAGAAATAAATGTTGAGGGGATGGAAATGGACAATTGTAGTTTTTGCTTATAACGATGCACGATATCAAAAGAAAAAAAAAATTGAATTTTGTTCAAATATACTGACTTTTTAATTATTTTATACATTGTTTTGGCGTAATTAAAACAAGAAAACTTTTTTATTCAACAAGTCAATAATTTAATAAAAATCTAAACTACTCAATCCCCGTCTATTGTGACATTTTCGGTAAAACGTGTTCATAATTGCAATTATTCAATAAACTCTCAGAAATAGTGGAATAAGAGAACAATTGGAGGTTCACCCAACAGAAATTAGTGGAATATCATTGAAGGATGCTGTAGGACAGGAAGTCATAAGTTTACGACGTAGGGTAAACTTTATTTGGTGAGATTTGTTTGGATTTCTTTTGATTCTCCATTTTTTAAACCATTCTTGAATGTTTAGGATGTGGGGTTGGTGTGTTTGGGAGGCAATGAAGGGATCATTGTTTACTGATAATAAACATGTGTCATCAGCCTAAGTGGTGAGGACAGGGGTAGGATGAGTTGGGATGTCAGCTGTGTACACTGTGTAGAGGATAGGACCTAGGATACTACCTTGAGGAACTCCGGCAGACTGGGTAAAGAGGGGAGAATAGGAAAATGTATGGTTTACTTTGAAGGTTCCGTCACTGAGATAGGATCTAATAATAAGGAAATATGTAGAAGGTAGGAACTGACGGAGTTTATACAGCAGTCCCGGGTGCCAGACTCGGTTAAACGCTTGTTCTACATCAAGAAAAGCTCCCGTGCAGTACATTCCGCGCTCCAATGCAGAGGAGATAACGTCCACCAAACGATGACATTGCTGGATTGTTGAGTGTGATGTTCGGAATCCAAACTGGTGATCTGGGATTACATGATGGGAATCTAGGATAGGATACAAACGTTTTAAAATGAGTTTTTCTAGGATTTTACCCATGATTGGCAAGAGAGAAATAGCACGGTATGAGGATGGGAGCTCAGGTGGCTTTTTGGGTTTAGGTATCATTTTAACTATTGATAATTTCCAGGAATCAGGGAAATATGTGGTGCGGAGTATAGCATTATATATGTATGTTAGGAATAGGAAGAGAAAATTTAAATTTTTTTTATACAATTAGTGGCTATTGACAATATTTAGAGAACAGGATCTGGGTGGATAGTAGGTGGTTTAAAGAAGTGGTATTTGAAAGTGGAAAGGGTAATTGAATGACGAATATTGAATGAGATGGAGATCCATAGAGAAGAGGATCGGATTACGAAAGATCTGTCGAAAGTGGCTGAGCAATGAGTTTATATATTCTAACTGGCATTCCCGGTCGCGTCATCGTCCGCTATCATAAGTAAAGAACTTTTAATTTTAACAAATAATTGAAGTTAACATAAATTATTTATTTATCGATAAAAAAAATCTTTTATTGTAGAATGTTTGCAAAAAGGAAAAAAATAAATTCATGAGACATCCAAATAATCGAGTTTTATCTCCCGATGTAATGAGAATGATTTGATTCCTTGACTATGAAGATGGAGATAAGGCTTTCCAGTTCTGAAACGCCTTACATAATATTAACCGTGAGAGAAATAGTTCCAAGACCCACTACAACGTTTTTGTTATTCTAGCCTTGAGATTTATTAATTGTAATAGCCGAAAAAACTTTAATTGGAAATTTGAACAATTTAAATTGGAATGGTAGATTAGTAGGAATTATTAAGATTCTTGAGATTCTAGGAATAGATGCTAGTTCTTCAGTCGCTGTTACAGTGAGAATTATATCCTCATCCAGGCATAGCTGTAATTTTTAACCAGGCACCATTACACTGATCAGTTTGTTTAACAGTACATAAATATATAATAGGAAAGACAGTTTTTATTAATTTTTATAAACAGGTTGATAATCCAGATGAATTTTTACTAAATTATCAGCGATGTATCGGTTTACGACGTAGGGTAAACTTTATTTGGTGAGATTTGTTTGGATTTCTTTTGATTCTCCATTTTTTAAACCATTCTTGAATGTTTAGGATGTGGGGTTGGTGTGTTTGGGAGGCAATGAAGGGATCATTGTTTACTGATAATAAACATGTGTCATCGGCCTAAGTGGTGAGGACAGGGGTAGGATGAGTTGGGTTGTCAGCTGAATAGACCGTGTAGAGGATGGAGCCTAGGATACACAATTAATATAAAATAAACGGTCAGAATGGTTTATTCAAAACTTCAAAAAAAGAACTAATAACGGACACAGTTTCTGACATATGTTCACCTTAATCATTGTTATTTTTCCTCTACTAAAAACAAAATTGAGTTGGTTCTATCTAGTTTTTTATTGCATATAAAGATTTAAAAAATTACAATAGTAAATTATCAAATGTTTTGTGGAAAAAGTAATGAAGAGAAAGTAGGATGTTACTGAGATTTCTCTTGACGAAGCCATTATCTGAAGATGTTGGTTGGCTGTCTATTGCTGTAGTCTATTCCTATGACTAGTTCTATTGCTATTTGTTTGATGATAAAGCTGTAAATAGAACGGCCATTAGATTGATTTGGCCAGATTAACATTAGCATTGTATTGATCCTATATATCCAACGTGCGGCTCTTCATTACCATCTGTATACATCGTCCTTGCCCCCTGCCTCGCCTTTTCCTAGCATATTATGTCACTACAACACCTAAATTTAATAAAACTATTGACATTTTATATTTTATATACATAAATTAAATCTCTAAACAGCTAATAAATATTATCGAACTTAATAAGATGATTTAACTTGTTTGATTTTTCTCTCTTATTAGTCAAAGCCTATTCCTTTATTGAAAAATTATTTGCATACCTGCTTATTTTTATTTGTGAATTAAAACCAATAATATATTCAACTAGCTCATAAAAAAAAAAACAGAGAGAGATAATGAGAGAGAGAGAGAGAGAGAGAGAGAGAGAGAGAGAGAGAGAGAGAGAGAGAGAGAGAGAGAGAGAGAGAGAGAAGGAGATGGTAAGTAAATGGTGGTACTTTGTATAAATATAATCGCATATAATTGTGGGATATTATGTTATCCCATAAAAATATATAAATATGAGATATTCTGTATTCTCTCCTGAATGCCTGATACCTCTTAAGTTTTTTAACTCCATCAAAACCTTTCCAACTACCCTAATAACCCTCTGGCACATTTATTATCCAGCTCTAGACATCCTTATAACCCTGCTCGCAGATTAAAACGGCAATGGCTCCGTGACCTATTGTAATAAATATGTATTACTGTCCTATAAATACTACACTGAGCGACTGTGGCACTCCCTCTCAGCTTTCACTAGATTCTCACACTAGTGACGCGGCTGTGAGAACAGTGTTGGGATTACTGTGGGCTGGCTTGCCCTCCCATAATTTGCGGAGAAGCTAGGGCTGGGATTTCCCTGGAGGGTTTGTGTACATTTTATATATAGTGTGATTGTGCTTTTTAATTTTTTAAAAATTGTTTTTATTTATTTATTTATGATTTATTTCTAGTTTATTTATTTTAATGTTTTTTTTTTTAATGCTTATTATTATTTCTTTTTGTTTATACTTTTATTTCCCTCACAGTTTTATACATTATATATCATAAATTAATTTTGCACAAGATGGTTTAGACATATTAAAAAAACATGTTGAACAACTATATTATATTTTTTTTTTCTTTATTGCTTTTCAGGACTTTTATATACTGATGATGTTCATTTTATAATAAACACTTTCCATATTTTTATTATTTTTTTATAACTTGGTTCATAATTTAATATACATTTGCATATTTTTTTCAAGCAATCAATTTTTAGTAACTTTTTATTTTTTCGATGTCATTATAACTATATAAATATACTTGTAAAATAGAAATTCGAATTGAACAAAGGACTATCCATGCCGTTCTTACGATAATATTTTTTTTTTTTTTTAATAATATTTACGCGTGGTTCTATTTAATAAATACCTGGGAATTTATTAATGGGTTGACAAATTGCTTTTTGACATCCTCAGAATTATAATAAAATATAAGATCAATATCTGATCTGGGTTAAAGGCTTCCATTCAAGTTCTCTTGAAGGGACAAACGACATAACCCCATTAATTAGGGTACCTTATATATTGCAACAAAATCCGATTTCAGTTAGCTCTATCATGTTCTATTCTAGCTTCAATAGGGGCCTAGTACAGGAAATTCCCCTCTGTTTCCAATTGCCTACGGTTAACTGAAGTAATTTAGCAGCTGAGCAGAAGATTATACATGTATACATACAATGCATATTAACAAACCATCGAAGACTGGAATTGCATGGGATAAATTATAGACAATAGATTGAAAAATAACTGGAATGAAAAATAAATTTTACACTGAATACTTAAAAGGCATTGTGCTCTTGTCACTGTTGTCTGGTATAAATTATGACCAGATACATTAATGAATTTAACACAAGAGACAAATGTATAGAAATAATAAAGCTAATACATATTTTCATGTATAAAAACATAAAAATAAATTACTAGAGGCTACGTATACATAAAATAAGAAAATTAAAATAAATAATATTTAAAAAAAGAAAAGAAAAAATGCTATATTTAACGTCATAAAAACGTCAAATAAATTCACATTCCACTTACGATCAAATCAGGAATTGTATTAAAAATATGAAAATATTGTTACCAGAATGAAGAAAATGAGGCTGTCATTCTATAGGTACGTTAAAAAAAATGGGATCTGTGAGATTAGCCAACGAGATTTCCAGGAGGAAAAGGAAGGCAAATGTCCTTTGGGTGAAAAAGTGCATCAAGATCTGGAAAAAATTTGAATCACTGCGGAAGAAAATGCAAACTGGCAGATCTTCAGGAAAAATGTGGCGTATATGAAGGACCTGACCGAGGAAAAAATGAGAAGGAACGGATTACTCTTGACAGAAGAACGAGTGCGAACAAACCAAGGAATGAAGGACTACTGGCAAAAGAGGAAGGATAATGAGGTCTTAAAAAATGATGGAAATTGTGTAATTGTAACTATATTTAACATTGATCTATAATAAAATTAATAACATACACTCATACATAAACATATTTATAAAATAAGTTGTTGAAATATTATAATTCAAGATTTTATAGAATGATTTTGCTAAATTATTTCCCCGTTAATGAGCACCTACGTAGTTTATAGTAATAGTTTTAATGGATTTATTTTTATTGAAGAGTCCTTAACTCCTGCTGACGGCATTAAAGACCTTTTCTTTGTAACTTTACACCACACGTTTATGATTTTTTGTATGTAGAGTACAGCGAATTCTCGCTGCCTAGGAGACGCTTTGATCTAATGTTTAATGTGAACAGCTTAATGGTCATATATGGGTTTGGTTTAATATACTGAAGTTTGAAACAAAACGAAAATATATTTCCATAATTTATTCAAAATCTACCCATGATACTTAAATGCAATTAAAGTTGTTTTTAGAAGGTTAGTTTTGTAAATATTTAATTGTTGACTGGCCACGAGGTGTAATAGTTCAATTCCGAGTATTTGTTGAACTAGTGGTTATTTTCATTTATAAATTACTAAGTTATCATTTTTTGTCTTATAATAATATGCCCTAAAATGTTCTTGCAGTCATCGAGTATCACAAACTGCATATTACATTTTATCATTTGTCTTACATTATACAATTAAATAACAAATATAATATGTATTTAAAATTCCTAATGTTTTAAATGTTCCAAATAGATTGTTACAAAAGTTCTTGTGCATGAACATAACTCTTTATTTCAACACTTAATAAATTATATATTAATTTATTGTACACTATTGATTTAGATGTTTACTCTGACTAATTATTTAGTTCCTTGCTACATGAAATGGCATTATTGTACTTTTAAAACGTAAAAGGGTACCCATATTTACAGCAACCCCCACCTAAGAAAGATAGTCACTCTCTTATGCAACCAAAAATCGCTCGTGACTAAAATTATGCTTCTAAAATTAGCTTAAGATCTCCGCTTTCCGGATATAACTCTGAAATTATTATTGACTAAACATGACAGCATGAAAACAAAAACCTATTTTCCATGTTTCATATAAGTTTGTAGACCAGTATAGATAGATACCAATTTGCACAATAACTTACACTGCATCCACACTACTTAAAATAATGTCTCTCTCTCTCTCTCTCTCTCTCTCTCTCTCTCTCTCTCTCTCTCTCTCTCTCTCTCTCTCTCTCTCTCTCTCTCTCTCTCTCTCTCTCTCTCTCTCTCTCTCTCTCTCTCTCTCTCTCTCTCTCTCTCTCTCTCTCTCTCTCTCTCTCTCTCTCTCTCTCTCCACTCTCTCTCTTTTTCTCTGTATATATATATATACGCTTAATGTGTGTAAATTATTAAATTAAACATTAGTAAATTAACAAACAAACTGAAGCGATTAACAATTCCAACTTCATTAGTGTCGTATTCCCCTCGCAGAATTGAATCTCTTAATAATTTACAGTATTTCGTATTTCATCCAAAATTAATAGGTCCAGTGATGGTGGACGTGGCGGCGGCTGGCTTTGTTGGCTGTGAAATTTTTCACTTGATAGATGGGAAAACTTTCTTGAATTTTTCGTTGATTCCAGTGTTCTTTCATCACTAACATTTTAATTTTTTTTTTTTTTTTTTTTGATGAAGCAGTATATTGAGTCTGAATAGAAAATCAATATTTATATGTGTATTCAACTATGAAGTTTAAAGAAAAAAAATTAGTGATGTGGAATTTATTAAGTTTTCCCTCTGTTGGCTTAATATATTCTTTATATACTAAATATTCCATTCTCATAATTATCAATTAATAAAACTAATTATGAGATAAATAAGTTTGTTCCAATGGTAGATCCTTTTACTATCTCCCACTAATTCTAAACTTTTAAATTAAATTTGAGATAGGTGGTTATGACGGCTATAAATAATAACTTTTTATATCTAAATTAGTATATATAATAATATTGTTCATTATTTATTTTCAGCGAGAAGTAGTAGTGTTATTAAAATAAGTAGAAATTATTGTATAAAATACAAAAAAATAAATAAATAAATAAAAGAATTTTATTAGCTTTTTGTCCCTTTCTCTCACCTCAACTTAGGTTTTTAACAATTCCATACACACTACGATCCATTCAGTTAAAATATTATTCCTTGAAATTTGAAATTAAATTGATTCATTGTAAGTTAGTGATAGTCCTTTGAGTTAAACTTCTGAATTCATATTTCTTTTAAAAATAATTAACAAATAAATGTATAAACTATAATTATTTAATTTAAAGAATTTTTTTTAATAAACAATTTTTGATTTATATATTTTAGTATAATTGACCGTCAATAATCTGCTAGTAGTTGTAAAATACTCCAACAATAGCAAGATATGTTTTGACCAGAATCAGTTAATAGGCAGTTTACGCTTATAGACATGGGTCTTCAATTTTCGAAGAAGCGTTTAGATAATTTAAAAATTGTGAATTAAGTGAAAAATCTTTGAAAAAAAATTATTTTTAAATAGTGCTGGCTTTTATTTATTTCATATATTTAATATTCTTCATATATTTTATACGGCCTGTCAAAGAATATAGAGAGGTAAATACGTAAAAAGAATATAACGTTTAGCCGGGTCGTTTATACATCATTTTGCTATCAAAGAAAAAAAAAAATCACATAAAATCATAATATAAGGATACAAAAATAAAATACAATGGTGCTTGCCTAATTAAAAATAAATGCCATGCAGTCAAAATAGGTTTAAAAAAAAATGAGGTAATAAAAGAGATGGGGTCACGAATAAAAATATTTGGTTTTATAACATCATTGTAGCTTTTATAACTTATTTGATAAACCTTATAATAATAAGTATAAATTTATACTTTTTTCAAAAAAGTTTTTTAAAATAAAAATCAACAATTCATAATAGATTGTTTTAAAAATTCGTTTTTGGCCAGTATCCGGTTAAATATAGAGTTATTTTTTATACACGTGGGTATTTAATATTTAAATAAGTGTTTATATAAATTTAAAATAGTTTATGTGAATTTAGCAAAACATCTAAAAGGTGAAACTAATAATACTCTGTTTCATAAATGCATTTAACTGCTCGTCATTTTAGATTTCTTCAACATTTAATATACGAACGTTCGAAGCTTCAGATTGATAAGAAAAGACTCATTTACATGAGAGTAATTGAACCTGTTCGGGCTTACGGATTTGAGTTTTACAGGTACTCCACTGAACCTTCCAATTCTTCTCGTATTCAATCCTTACAATAAAAAAATACTCGATTCCAGATAATCTTTCGAGGCATCTGAGAAGAAGATGACCTAGAGACCTTCTAATGTAAAGCTTTTACTAAATTCCTGAGTTACTGATATGTCAGTGGGACATGAAAAGAAGAGGGCTTTGGGATCTTTTTTCAAATGCAGAACATTTATTTAAGTGCTACTATTGGGTATATTCTCGACAAGTTCATATTACCACTGATTCACTTGATGCATCTTACTGTACAGTCGTGAATATCAATTAATAAATTGAAAAAAATTATTATAATATGATAAAAAGTAAAATCAAATAAATAAGCTGACAAAAAAGACTAAATGAATATTAAACTGTAATGTGTTATGCTTAAGTTGAGTAATCCTTTGCCCTCCTTTCTTTTGTCAAAAATAAACATATCCATAAAGAACTTCATGTTCAATATGTTGCTGATTTAGCACTATTCAGATATTTATTCTTCCATAGTAAACTTCAAATCCATTACTCCATCAACTTGCTTCCCTTTCTATTCCCAACAACCCTCCAAGACATCTGACAAGAAGATGACCTTATAGAAATTTATTGAAGTTTAACAACGACCAGTGGGTAATTGTTTCCCAAACAATTGACATGTTACCTTGATCGTTATTATCACATTTACTAGATGTTGTTTTTTTAGTTTTGTTTACATAGAACTGTAAATTTTAATAAATAGATAAATAAAATAAAAAGTTAGGTGAATCTAATATAACTTTAATACAGGCTTAACTTACCACATTAAAAAAAAATTAAACTAAATATAAATTTGATTGCATGTGAAATTTTAGTTATATTTATTTCAAATAAAGTTAAAGTACTTAAAATAAACGTAATATAAATAAATTTTAAGAGAATGAGTTATTTTGAACTGTTCCAAATCCGCTGAATTGGAACGGCGCCAATATTTAATCATGCTCTATTCTAAATATAGTCAGTTTACGCCAGTGTAGGTCATGAACTGGATGGGGACCTTAGCAACACAAGATCCCTCCATTAAACATAAGAGAGTCCATTAAAAACCACAAATAACCTATTAAATACAAAAAAATAATAATGTAATTACCTACCGATTTTCTCTATAAAACGATAATGTATTTCATTAACAATAACTATTTTACCATCAGCCAAAAATATCTATAATCGCTCGTTTTATCAAGTCATTGTGAATTTGTTTGTTTGCGACATAGTAAGGAAAATCGGTGTTTTTACGAAAGATTCTGAATTAAAAGGGCAGGGTATTCTTAATTTAAAGAGATGTTTGAAGTAGCTTACTAAATTCAGCAAAATTTATTTGGGCATATTTCCTTAAGAAATATTCATTTATGTTTTCCTGATACAATTTTCTTTGCATATTAGTTGAAAAAATCTTTTTGATGACATTAAAGAACGCTGTATGTTTTGGAGTTTTGAAAAATATCTACCACATGCTTGAAATTGATTAAATACAGAATATAATTTGTATCGTAAGGAGATTGTTTTTAAATTTTTTATTTTATAACCAGCTCAAAAATAAATGAGTGATCTTTTGAAAAAACCAAGCAAAAACTGCTTTCTTAGTAAAAGATTAATTACTAAGTTTTAAATTTATATTTGCAATTTACTTCCTCAAAAAGCGATCATATTCCTCACTTATATTTATAATTGTATCCTTCGCACAACCCACTTTCCTCTGATATGGAAACACTCCATCATCATTCTCTTCCTCAAACCAGGCAAACTTCCCAACAATACCTCATCCTATAGACCTATAAGTCTTCTTCCCATCCTTTCAAAAATCTTCGAAAAAATCCTTTTAAAACGCATCCTACCTATAATTGAATCCTAAAGCATTCCTTCCCACCAATTTGGATTCCGGACTGGTCACTCCACTGTTCAACAAGGTCTTCGTGTTGTTGATCATATATCCTCTGCCCTTGAAAACAAGCAGTATAGCACTGGTGCATTTCTGGATGTAGCTCAAGCTTTCGACCGGGTGTGGCACCAGGGCTTGCTCTTCAAGCTCAACACCCATTTATCCCAATCCCTATACCTACTCCTACGATCCTACCTCTTAAATCGCTCCTTTCGAGTCCGCTGTGGCTCAGAGTTCTCCAACTGTTATCCTATTGATACCGGTGTGCCACAAGGTAGTGTCCTAGGTCCTGTCCTCTATAATCTCTTCACTGCAGATATACCAACAAACCCTAATACCTTTTTAGCCACATTTTCAGATGATACTGCTATCCTATCATCCCATCCAGATCTTAAACTTGCTTCCCTGAACCTCCAAACACCTTTTACAGATTGAAGCTTGGTGCAACAAGTGGATAATAAAAGTTAATGAAGCCAAATGCAATCATATAACTTTTACCCTTCGCCGCAAATCCTGTCCTCCCATCCGCTTCAATAACATCCCTATACCTATATCCGACACAGTACGCTACCTTGGCTTTCATCTTGACAAAAGACTGACTTGGAACCCTCACACTAGACTAAAAAGACAAGAACTAAATAGGAGATTCAGCCAACTTTACAGACTACTAGGCAGGAATTCTCATCCCTCAGTTGATAACAAACTCCTCATATATAAAACATTATTAAAACCTATTTGGACCTACGGACTTGAACTGTGGGTAACAGCAAGACAATCGAATATTAAACGTATTCAATCCTTCCAATCCAAAGTCCTCCGAACAATAGTCAATGCACCTTATTATGTTACCAATAAAACCCTACATAATGACCTACATTCCTTCAAAGTTCTCGAAATTTCATCAAAGCCTAACCAATCACCCCAATCCTCTGGCTCAATCCTTATCCAGTCATAACCATCCTTATAACCCTCCAAGAAGGTTAAAACGGCAATGGCCCCGAGGCCTTTTGTAATGTATAAAGTTATGTTGGAGTGCTGGTAATGACCAGCTTCTATACTCAAGTCCTGAGTATCTGTGGCCATAGCGCTCCCACTCAGCCTCCACTGGATATTACCAGTGATGCAGCCGAGAGAGCAGCGCTGGGGTCTCTACGCGTCTAGCCTTGACTCCCAATAAGTGAGGAATAGGTTCGATTCGGAGTCCCCCGGGCTGAGTGTGTTCGTATTGTATATAAAGTATGAATGAATAATAATTTGTGTATTTTAATTTTAATTCAATTTTGTTTTATTTTTTATTATTCTAAATAATTATTAGTTTTATTTTATGAAGATATTTATTTATTTCATTTTTTATTATTATTAGTTGTGTGTGTGTGTGTGCATTTGTAAATACGGTATGAATGAATACATTTATCTCTGTACCAATTGCCCTTTACTGAGGCAGATAGTACACTTATTTCAATAAAATATATTAAAAAAATAAACACCTTATCAATTTAAAATTTAAAATATTTGCAATTTACTCCAACATCTGCTAGACAAGCGTTCAATGCTCCCAATAGATTACAAAAGACTTCTTTACACGACAGTAATTATACCAATTTGGACATATGGAGTTGAGCTTTGGGACTCCATCAAATCTTCCAGTTCTTCTCGTATCCAATTCTTAAAATCCAAAATCATTGGTAAAATCCTCATCATCATCATCCTCATCAATGCTCATTACTATGTCATAAACAAACTTATACTTAAAGATCTTAATGTTCCATATGTCGCAGATTAGGCCGAAATCAGATACATATTTCATAGTAAACTGCATACCCACTCAAGTTTATCTCGTATCCAATCCTTCAATTTTGTGCCCTTCGCAAAATCCTCAATGCTCCTTACTATGCCACAGATAAACTTGTACCTAATTATCTTAATGTTATATATGTTTTTGATTTTGTCGAAACCAGATTATTTATTCTTCCATAATGAGTTCCACGCCCACTCGAATCCACTGTTATCCCAACTTGCATTCCATTTTATTCCAGATAATTTTCAGAGGTGTCTGAAAACAAATGGTCCAACATGGAACAGTGGAATTACTGCATAAAGTTATGGAGTTCCACCAAACCATCGAGTTCTTCCTATATCTAATGTGTCCAATCGAAAATCTTTTATGATCCTTACTTTTTTACAAGTGAACTGATATACAATAAACTATATGTCTGACATAATATTGGCACTAACCAGAATCCTCACCCGATTACATCTGTTTCTCAATTCGCTTCCCATTCCTTTCCAATTATTTGATACGTCTGAAAAAAAAAAAAAAATGGCCTCACGATTTTCTTTATTATAGAACTTTTATTGAAGTGCTACTAATGAGTAGTTGCTTTTCAAGTCATTGATATGTCAGTAATTCACCATTACGCTAATTTATTTATTGTATAAATGTACAGTTGTATCAGTAAATTGAAAAAATAAATGGGGCATCAAAATTTATCATTCTATGTAGTCATTAGTGTCTTCCTAGATCTTTATAATATTTTATTTTTTTATTTTTTTTTAGGGATTTTTAATATTACAGAATGTTTCAGTCATAGCGTATACTTGCTCCTTGTGAACCTTTTCGCTACGCCAATATGCATTTTAAAATAAGTTTATTTAAGAAAATCACTTTTCTCTCTATTCTAATCAACTAACATTTAATTTAGAGCTTTACTATAAGTAAGTAATGAGGGGATATGAATAGATAGACAGATATAGAAGAGACAAGTTATATACTGCAACATAATAATGGTTGCATCGGATAAATGAAAGAAGAAATACATCCAGGGAGTTCTAGAATTATGAAAGCCTTCATATCCTTTCTAGTTGGTGGGATGGTGGGATGCCTCCTAATCACTTTGAAAGCACTCATGAAACAAACTTGCTCCAAGAATAACGACCGCAGGCTCCTCGAAAAGGCATTTGGCCAACGGATACAATGTAACTAAATTTAATTGTTGCACAGTAAAGTTATCGCATCCCATAATTTTAAGTGACGAGTTATAATTGCCATTGTCGATTGTAACATTTGTCACTAGTATACAAAAAGTATACTAGTATGTAAATCTAAAAATACTCAACAATAATTCTACACACGTTTTGGGTAGCATAATATCACTTTCTAATGTCAAGTTAATATACCTCATTGGATTATAGTCATTAATAAAAACACAAATATTGATTAAAAATAATATTATAATTTAATTTATTTTATTGATGTTAAATGACTTTTAATTATTTTTTTTTATTTTTTTTTTTTAGTGTTTCCTTTATCAGTCGACCTGTTGGAAGGGAATTCATTTTATTCTGTACATACTTCAATGTACATGGCGTACACCTATTTTTTTGTTTATTATTATTATTTTAAAAATGAAACAAATAATATATTTTTTTTAATTATCCCCTTAGAGTTACAAAGGTTTCTCTAAACGAGAACTTTTTTTTTTTTTTACAAGGCTATTAAATATTTCTTTTTACTGGATTTAGCAATTTAGTCAAATTTCAAACAAAATTACAGACATTGGGCTGATACGTGAGTTGTATTGGTAAATACGTTTTGGTTGCTTCATTAGGTTATACAGTTAATGACAATGGTTTCATTTATTCAGACATCATATAATGTCCTACAATATTTTTGAATACATAATATTTAATTAATATTATAATTTTAAAAAAATAAATAAATGTTATAACCTTTTTTCATTGAAATAATTTTTACCTTATAATAAAGTGGATGGTGTTTCAAAATTCTCTGTGACAATACAAATATTTAATGATTTACATTTTTTTAAAATATACTTATTATCAAATATGTCAAATAATTTTATTGTTATGTAAAAAATAAGTTTTATAATACTTTTTCGTTTTTTTTTAATTAATAATTCTAGATAATATTTCAATTTCTAACTATTTTTTCTTTAAAAACATTTTAATTTTTCGAAGCATTAATACACTAATAGAAGCAATGTGACAAATTAGTTTAGGTGGGTACACAGCTTAGTATGATGATAGTTATATGGTTCGGGAAACATGTGTAATCTATAGGATAAGTTGAAAGTCCAGTAAGTTGATATAAACAATAGAATTAAAAATAATATAAAATATTCAAGAGAGTGATTCCAAACAACCTTGTTTTATAAGGAAGAAGGTGGGTTCAGGTTTTTCGGTCATAAATAACACTATAAAATTACAGTACTTTATTTTGCCGACGCACCAACTGTAAGAAAAAAAAATATGACAGAGAATTGAATATACTATATTGAAAAACAAAACAAAAACTTATAAACATTAAAAATAAGTATAGGGCTGAACAATTAGATTAACTAAATGATAAATAATGAACATTATCCTATTTATCTATCTCATAGGTATAGTTAATTTTCATAATTTTTTTCTTAATTTTTATTCTCTTTATTTCATTTTTTTTTTAAAAGTCTGATGAAGGCATACCTGATAGCTCAAAACGTCAGCGCAATAAATTCATTCAATTTTATCGTTATTTAAGATTAAATCTCTCAACCATCTCCTTTCTTAAATAATTACTTTCAATAATTTTACATCTTGTTTTTATGTATTAAAAACTCTCAACCGAATTTTCTCATTCTGAATTTTTCGCTGTGCCAAAATATTACAATATGGTTTCTCAAAAAATCGAAAGTCCTTATGAAAACTTTCACCTGGCTATCGATTATACCTACTTACTGACAACCTGTTTATTAATTGTGACACCTTTCAATCATTTAATTAACTATGACAATATATCAGTCATCAGCATTGTGATATCAAATCACGAACTTTGATTGACGTTATAAGGACGTCGAGATTAAATTGGAATATAATAGATATGATAATGTTGAACTGAAATATTCGGATAATGGAGTTAAAATCGATAGTAACACGAAATTATTTGTTTAAATATTTTTTGATATTTTAATGAAATAATTTAGATTCATCTCTATAAGACTCTTATTTTCGAAAGAAAAACCCTTTGCCGAATTATCCAAGATGTTAAAGCTGAAGAAGAATGAATGTTAAAATGAAGAAGAGACGACGGACAAGCCAAAGGTATGCATTAACTTTGGAGAGCCTTATGTTGTCAAAGCAATGGATGGATGGCTGATGTATAGATGTCCAAGATATTGTTGATCCACCCAATACATGGAACAAGGAAGAGAGAAAGACAGATGAAAGGGGTCAGATGTGTTAGGGAAGGATGCTAGAAGTTTAAAGCATCCTCGTCACAAGACACATTAGGAGAAAGCGGTTTAAGGAGGTCAACAGAAATAAACAAGTTGTGGTGTCAAAAAAAAAAAAAATTAATATCCACATTGGTAAACTTAATACCTTCCACAAAATTGTGTACATCAGATAAAAGATAATTTACATTACATGCTTAAATATCTTCCTAAGATTACTGCTCGTGTGCGTTGTATACAACTCTTAATTTGTCAAAAAGCACTAGGTGTCATCACTGTGACATAGAAAATTATTACTCATTGTTTGATATCAGTACAAATCAAACAGCGGGTAGCTTTGAAAGGAACAGAGGTGATTCAAATGCGGCCCATTGATTGAATTGCTCTACAAAAGCAAAAGTTAATAAAAGCGGCACGGATGGGGTGTTTGTCCTCAGTGGCTTGTAAAAGGCTGCTTTCATCTACAGAGCGTGATTAACTCCTGGCTAACTTTCAAAGTGAAATTCCTAGCTTCATTTTTACCTTAAGGCCTGGCAAAGTCAAAATTCTTAAAGGCAAATTATAATCTGTCAGGGATTAGTCAAGTAAAAATATGAGGAAAATATTTTTTTTATATACCTAACATACTATTCATCGGCCAGGTGTACGCGGGCAACATAAAAACTAACTTTAAATTTTCTCCTGACAAAAAAAAAAAAAGAAGGAAATTTTCAATAAGCAGTTTCCCAATGGCATGTTATATTTAGTTCATATTGATAGTCTATATTCATAAAAAAAGATTTAATAAGATAATTCTCAAAACAATTATTTTCTAAATCTGCAATAATAAATTTACAATAAAATACTATATGTTTTTAATAAATTTCTTTTTTTGCCTTCATGCAAACCAACTTCTGACTACAAACTATGTCTATTAGAGAAAGACTTATCATTGCAGTATACGCCCTATAATCTTACTGGGATAAAAATTAAAAACCTGTTAAGTATGCGAAAAATGGGACGTCTTAAGAAGCTATGCGCCCCACTAAAGAGTGATTCATACCTAAGCTACAATTATCACTTGAATAACCTGGCTTGGGCACGTCTAAAGGATGACCAGTGACAGAATGGTGATGAGGATTATAGGAGAGAGCTTCCCAGGAAAAAGAAAGAGAGATCCTGGCTAAAGGATGTTAAGGAGGACTTAAGAGTACTTGGGGCTACCGACTGGAGGAATAGGGCTCTGGATAGGAGCGAATGGAGCAGAATTGTACGAGAGGCCAAGGTCCGCCCTGGACTGTAGCGTTAAGTAAGAAGAAGAAAAAGTTAAAAAGTTTAATTTAGACCTAAGAAACCTAGGAACAAAAAGAAAGTAAAATGTAAAAAAACAACATTTTTAATTACTAAAATAAAAATATGGTTTCATATTAAGAATATTTGTATTCCAACTATTAAAAATTCGACTCTATTAATCAGATAATATTTCAACTTGATGATATAAGTCTGGTGATTTAACTCATTTTATGTGAAGTATTTACACTTTTGTCCTGCTTCTGTTTTTGAAAATGAAAATTTTACTTTGACAATTATTAAAATATTTCACAAACAAGAGAAATGAGTAATAATCCTACAAAGTACAAATTCATCTTCTATTTATAAAAAAATAAAACATATTAAAGAAAAAAAATACTAATCATATTAAAAAAATAATTAAATAAATGGTTATAACAGATAGATAAAACTATAAATATATGATCTCTTATCTAATGAACAAACCTTTGTAGAATGCGATAAGTAAATAACTTATATACTTATAAGTATATGCGATATTACTTATAACTGGACACTAAAATGATTTTGTTTTTATTACGGCTCTGCAATTTGGTTATGTCTCTTGGCCACATTCAACCGCTCCTCGCATATCTACATCTTTAAAATAAGAACATACTCTCTAAAGCAAAAATAATACAGTTCAACACGGTGATAACACCAAAAATTCTGTTCCGAGATGAAGAATACATTTTCCCTAGAATGGGAAAATTACTGAAAATTGAGAGAAGGATCCTGAGAAGAATCTATGGACCCAAGAAAACACAGCAAGGCTACGAGAATTGACACCCAACCAATAAATCTATAGAGAGATAAAAGACCTTGAAACCGAAATAAACCTTTTATGGGTACGTGTTAAGCACACTTTTAATGGACCAAGGGAGGCTAAACAAGAATATCTTTGACGAAAGAGGAAACAAAAAAATTAAAAATAATAGATAAAACTGACTAGATAGAGAACAATACGGAAAGGAATTGAATTAAATCTTCTTTCTTGTGGGAAAAAAAAACGAAAGTGTACAGCGTGGTCAAAGGAAAGGAACCAAATGCAACCTGAAATTATGAGAAAATATTTATAGAAAAGAAGGTAGAATATGAGAAAGGAAAAGTAATGATATTAGCGTGCTCTTAAAAGGCCTTTTCGTGAAAAAAAGTAGAAATAAAACAAAAAATGATTTCTCTTAAAATAATAATAATAATATTGATAAAAATAATTAAATAAATGAATATAATAGATAAGATCAAACATTTGATTATTAAATACGCTTCTTTTTTTTGTTTTTACGAGGTATGTGCAATTCATCGAAAAATTCACCGAAGTCGTGAAATAATAATTCTCACTTATGAAGCGGCCATTGTATGCTACACATTTTTTTTTCGTCGACTTTATAATTAGTTTTGGACTCCTATGAAAGTCCAAACATGTTCGGAAGCAATTCAGTTGCGTCCGCCTGCGTCTCTAACTTTGGCACCATTGTTATTTTCCCTCACTTTTTGCGAATCCTTTGGGAATCTCTAATATTTCTTTTTCTTGTATAACATAAAATTCTTAAGTATAATAACAATTTACTTCATGTCCTTTTATTCATAAAATAAATCTTACTGGGGTTTCAACCCTCTTATTCTAAAAAGCTAATTCTGGTTTTAGTAATTTTCCGTAACCACATTCAAGATCCATTGCCTTCATGATTTAATATTATTTCATTTAAGTGTTATCGATACCTGATTCTAAATGAATCCTCGGAATAAATTTATTAACTCATTTACTTGATGTATATACTTTTACAGTTGTAAATTGCAATAAATTGATATAAAAAAAAGGAAAAATTAAACAAGTTTTGGTGATTATATTACACATTGGTTTGAATTATTGATTTAGTATTATGTAAAGGTATTTATTTTAAATTAACTGGGTAGTTATTTACTACCCGAAGAATTTTTCAAGGAATTCCCACAGAACTCAAAGATTTCCCAAAAGGCAAAAGCAGTGTTCCCTCCCGAAATAAGTGCGGTGTTGTCACAGAATGAACAAGTCTTGTGGGGGCCATCCACTGTGTGACTACCATAAAACTGCCACATCCTTCTTTTCTCTCTCTTAATATATTTTTTCTATTCAAAATGGTTAAGGAAAATTAATCTTTGTTTTTTGTTTTTTTTAATGTTTAAGAAACATTTAATAACATTAAATTTTGAATCTATTTCCACGGGTTCTTTCACACGTTCTTTCATTAAATTTGCTCTTTCTCAATAATTTCTAAATGAACAGAAATTATGACTAGAATTAATTATTGTTTAATGGAAATAAAAAAAAACATAATATAAGCAGTAATGATATGCAAAATCAGAGAAGGTTTTTATTTAAATTTGAAATTTAATTTTACATATTGTTTGTTAACATAGAAGTAACAGTTGGTCACCTTCCAGCTGTTAATGTGCACCAAATATCATCAGAACAATGTTTAGCTGCAATTTATCAAGTGAGTGCTAGATGTAATGCTTGCATTGGTGCAAAAGGACAACATTTTGAGCAATATTTACATTAAAAAGAACATAACATAAATATAAATGTAAATAAATAAGTATAAAAATGAAAACTTGTTTTATTTCTTTTTTTGCGATTTTCTCTAAAACTAAGCAAAAACGAGCAAATCTCTAAAGGACTTTGTCTTAATTTTTCGGTCCCCAATAAGTTCCTGAAGTTTTGCCATTTAAATTCGGGACACCCTGTATAATAGATTGATTTATTCATTTATTTTATGTAAAAAAAATATAAGTTCTAAGACTATAACTTATATAATTGTTCAAATTTTTTTTTTTCGAAACGTTGTAAAGCATGCACTGGCATTTTCGGAAGCTTTATTTTTTATTACTTACTTACTTAGAACTTGAAAATCAATTTGCTAACCATGTTTTATAATTGCTAAAATATTTTCTGAAATGTTAGTTATAGATGAGTTTATTTTCGAAATATTTTTAAATTAAAAAATATTAAATAGTAACGATGCATATTTTAATCTACTATACCACGAATGAATTAAAATTACCATGACTTAATTTCGTAAACGTTTTTTGGACCATTCATATTGTTATGAACGATGTTTTCTGGCTCACCTGCTTAGTCGACTAATCCTACCGGTTGTCGATGTTGACAATGATAAGCTACTACTGATAAGCTAAATCTGCCTGGAGGTTGTGATTTCCAGTGATGTAAACTAAAGTAGAACATGTTAATATTAAATAGTATAATTTTCTTAACCTTTTTTATCCAATCTGTCGGTGTTCCTCGAGGAAGTATTCTAGGTCCCAAACTCTACACGGTGTTTACAGCTGACTTCACAACTAACGCTTGCACCGTCCTCACCACGTACGCTGATCATACATGTTTATTGTCAGGAAATAATCATCCCTTCGTTGACTCCGAAACACTCTAATCTCGTATAAAAACCATCAAGACTGGTGTTAAAATTGGAGGCCTGAGATAAATCCAAACAAATCACATCAAATAAGTTTTACCCTTCATCGTATTCGTATCCTTAAGTATCCTTTAATCCCTGAGGAACAAATCCGCTACCTAGGACTCCATCTACACAAACGTCTTACTTCGACATACGTTACTAAAATGACAATAAACGGCTCGTCATTTTCGACTTCTTCAACATATATTAGACAAACGTTCAAACTGTCCATGTTATGGAAGTTTGAAACTTTTCAACTACATTAGTATCACAATTTGTTTCACATTCTATTCGAGAAAACCCTCCGAGGCGTCTGAAAAGATGACTTCTGGACGTTGTTTTACAACCAATTGACATGTAATTTTTATCATTATCATCACATTTACATGATAAATCTCATTTTATATTGTATACAGTTGTAAATTTCTATTCATAGCTATATTAATATATATATATATATATATATATATATATATATATATATATATATGTATAAAACTTCAAGTGTAGATGGTACGTGATTTTAAATTTATTATCAGATGCAATATCAAATTGAAGCCCTTAAATATTATAGTTGGCAAAAATATGCAATTATATTTAGTACAGTTATTAAACAATTAAAAAATATATAAAATACTATAATTCCTTTTTGTTTAAATCAAACTTCCGAATTTCTGACCATAAATGTTATTTATTATCACAAATACTTCAAGAGAAAATGGATGAATACAGGAGTTTTGGCTTTAGGAACCTACAAAGACAGGCCTGCATTCAAATCCAATCTAGTAGAACTAACAGCTATAGATTTTTCATATTGTTGGCTTTCCAAGTTATATTTAAACTCCAGAACGTGTTTTGGACGGTTCCTATTTCGTTCAATTCAAAAACTGGTTTTTAGCTAATATATATTTTTTTCTCAATTACTATTTCCTACTCATAAATTAAAAAAATATATGTATATTTGTTCACATTAGATCATTTATTTTCGAGTAATGTCGCAATATTCAAAAACTATTATTTCAATTAAACTTCTTTAATATATAATTATTTTTCTATACTTTGTTTATATTTATATTAATATTATTTATTAAATGAGAGACATTAGGGATTAGGCACATCATTGTTATTCACTGTTAAATGGCAAACGATGTAATTTTAGTTTATTTTTTTCAAATATCCTTTCAGTTCATTCGTTTCGTTATTTTCTTTCATTCAAAATCTTTCACAAGCAGTCATCAAGCTAGAGAGGGCAATACGTCTTATTAAATATAAATTAAAAATTTAAAGTGTAATGTATATGTTAAAATTTTAAAAAAGGAAAATTTTATAATGTAAGTTTTCTAATTTTTTTTTTTTTTTTTTTTATTGAAAGCATATTGTAATTTCTCATAATAAAACTTATTTATGTTTAGTTTAGAAATGTTTATCTTAGACTTCAGAACCTTCCTTTATTATGAAAAAACAGACGTTTTTGTAAAATTTAAATATTTCAAAGTGTTGCGATACTTTCGACGTTTATTTAATGCTACTTACTTTGTTACAAATAAACTAATCAATAAAGATCTTAATGTTGCCCTACCTATCCTTTCATAGTCAACTCTATACACTCAGTCTTTCAACTTCTTTCCTATTCTATTCCCGACAAACCTCCGAGGTGTCTGAAAAGAAGATGCTCATGAGAGTTCTCATATAGAACTTTTATTAAATAGTAGCAGTGTGTAGGTGCTACCCAAGCAATTGTGAACGTTGCAATTACATTTGATAGATGTGTTTTTTATTATACAGTTGCTAATATCAATAAATGGATAATTAAAAATAATCTTTGTTTTTCAAAGCATATAAAAAGTTATGTGTAAATCAACCTTAATTTATTTGTTTTATCTTGTAACTATGGTTAAAAAAAATTATACCCCTTTGAGAAAACTGTTTCCAGATCCGGAATGAGCGTGTTACGGTCGTTGAAGTTCGTGGCTGAGTAATTTAAGTGATATTACGAGACTGTCAGGAAGGCGCCCCGCTTCAACTCAGATATGTTGCTGACAAATTAAATTAACTTTCGACTACTGCTTCTCGCGTATCTAGGAATAGGGCGCTAATTCCGAATCAGGACATCGCAGTTCCACGAAACAGGTCATCTAAGATATCTCCGATATTTAATCAGTATCGTTTAGGAGACTTAGTTATTTTTTTCAGCTTACGGGAAAAAAAAATAATTCCATTGAAAAAAAATCTGTAAATAAAATGCATGTAGGGTTGGTTATGTTTTATATCGTTGAGGACTCCTTATCACGAAATTAGAAATGTTTGGAAGATTTTATTTAACCAGAAATACTATTTAGTTGGTTCCAAAATAATACAGGTTTTCATATATGACAATAAAAAAATTATTATAACTTTGTGGGGTTCATAATGGTGAGTGGCCAAAACTAACTTCTTTCGCAATGTTCCATATAGTTTTGCGTGGGTTCACTTCAACTGAAGCCCTCAGATGGTTGTGATCGACAACAAAAAGCCAATCGCGAACTTCCTTGTTTTAGACATCAAAATCTTCAAGACTAAAATATTGAAACCATCGATGCACTTTACACCCACTGATGCTTTCATCATCTCAAACAGCATTGATGTTAGGCGC
The DNA here is from genome assembly GCA_003667255.2 of Euschistus heros. Taxonomy (NCBI): domain Eukaryota; kingdom Metazoa; phylum Arthropoda; class Insecta; order Hemiptera; family Pentatomidae; genus Euschistus; species Euschistus heros. The sequence goes on along the minus strand of RCWM02000477.1, from coordinate 586,530 downwards.
GATTTGAGCCGCACTTCGACCATGTTGGAACTCAAAGGTTTCAGAGGTCCTTACTCATAGAAAATGTAACAAAAACTGAACTAATTTTTGAGGAAAAATGACATTGAAAACTATCGTTTAAAATGCATTAACGAGACATGAGGATTACATATAATATAGGTTTACTCGTCAAGCACTTGCCTTAACAAAATGAATATTTAAAACCTGCATTATTTTTGCACCAACCCAATATTTCTAGACAATTAGAAACAACCAAACTTGTAATTTTTACTAAACATGTGTGATAAGAACTAGCTATGAGTCTTAACATGCATTGTGATTGTACATCGTAAGAATCAGATACCGGGTATTCGATGACCAAGCGAGTTGGAGCGCTTGATATTCAAGGTCTTGAGGTCGAATCCCACCTGGGCTGGCTAAAATCTATTTCTAGGAGGAACCACGAATGAATCTTGCCCTTCCCTCCTTGGATAGAATAGGTTGGTAACCTGTTGGATAACCCGTCATTTCTTCCGTAGTTGGAGAACATAAGGACGAAAATCCCCAATACAAATAGAAAACAAAATTAAATACTGGATTAATTGGGTTATTTAGTGGAGCACTAAAGCTCAGATAAGTTATGCAAATGTTAAAGTAAGATAAGAATAAAGTTCTCAGTCGTATTTGAAAACAATTTTTAGTTGCAATTAAAAATTATATATTTCATTTACTTTTACTTTTCGTAGTTTGTATTTTTTTTTTCGTTTTATATCTATATATTAAATTCCTAAGCATTACTCCTTCGCTTGTTCAAAACTTTTTCTCTTATCAGAAAAATTTTCGATTCATGGAAAGAAGAACTTTCAAGGTCCCAAGGAGGTTCAGTAAAAAGAAAGAGGATCCTTGAGTCTGCTGATGAGGGCTGGCACCGAACAAATATTGTCAGCAAACATTTGCGGTCTCCGAACTGGACTTCGATGGCCCATGTTTGAAGACATATACGGCTCTTATATAATAAAATAAATGTACTTTAATTTATCACATTTGTTACAAAATACTCTTGTCAAATAAAAAAAAAAAAAAAGGTATTTATTTTTAAGAACTTTAATTATTCATTGCATTCATTTTCATGTTTAATGCTTATTTAAAAAAAACATATGAGGGTGAATATAGCAATTACTCGATCGATAGCTTATCCAGTCCAGTTATGTATTTTGAGATTAACAAACTTGTAAAAAAAAATATATTTTCCTTATATAATTCCACTTGATGGGATCCTACAACCAATAATTACTAATTATATATACTAATGGCCTATGAAAATTATAAATTTCATTGTGTATATTAATATTTTTGTATAAGTAAATCCTTCCAATCTTCCTCAAAAAATTTCTACATTAATGCTTAATGGTTTAAAACACAGCTTCTATGGATATTCAAATCTTTATAGACTTGCTTATGGTTTATTAGATGAAGTGTCTGTTAGAATTATTTCAGATATTGAAAGCGGAATTAATTGGTTTTTATGTTGTTTAGTACTTTTATGTTTACAGATTATAATGAACCGTATAAATCCTCCTGTTTTATTATTATATTTACTAGCACTAAAATCAGACGAAGAAAAATTAATCGCACATTGTTCAGTATGCCATTAAATATGACCATGGGAACACGCTATTTTAGTGCATTTGTTTATGTGCTTAATCTTAGACATGGCAAGCTGAAAAAAACATTACCACGTCGCACAGTTGGACAAAATGGCTAAAAAGCGGGAAAAAACAACTTTTTTTTTACAAGAATGGTTGGTCCTTTCGAGATGCAAATAGTCTCAAAATCGATACGAAATAAAAAAAATAAATTATAAATTGTAAATAAGTTTAGAATTAAAAAATTTACATTCATTATAATCATTTTATCGTCACTTTATTCTTTAATAATATTGCCAACGCAATTTTTTTTTTACAGATATCTTAAAAATAAAAAAAATAAATTATAATTGTAAATAATTAAAAAAATTGTCACTTATTTTGCCAACGTAAAATTTAAAATTTAACATAATTTTATTCTGATTTAACTCCATTTCGATTAAAAGTTGGTTCCATTTTTTTTATTTTCACATTTTTATGTCGAGATCCTTAGAAAAATCTGGTCCAGAATGGCTCAAAAAACACCTACATAATGGAAAGAATGATGGAACGACTCGCATTATCAATTGGAGCGCTTCGTTACTGATGTTAAGGCGTTTATTATTTAGGTCAAGCCTCATGTATGTTATGTGGGAATCTGAAGATTCTAGCAGCTTATAAAACACATCCTAGTTCGTTGCTGCATAGGAACATTTCCTAGTAAAGTGTATGTGGACCATAGTACTTATGGTATTTGTTCATCACTAATTCATAGTTAACTTGAGTTAAAGAAGGATTCCGGTAAAATATTCTTGATGTATTTCCGGTATTACTGGAAACGTACCTGTTTTACAAAATCAACTTTTGACCTTAGTGATAGACAGTTTTTGTATTCCTTCCTTTGCGGTTTATTTTATTAGGATAGTAGTTTTGGTAGTTCTCCAACGCTGGAATTCCAGGATTAGCCTAGGTGAAGAATCAATTCCATAAATTGAAGAATGTACTCCATAAATTAAAATTAGATATATTATACATTGGACCAATCTAATTTTTTTCCCACAATTTTTTAGTTCTTGAACTCCAAATATGCCAAGTTTCATAGGTTTATCTATAAAAATAAATGCACAGTTACCCAAATTATAGCTCAATAGAAATGGGCCATTTTGAAGTGGAGTAATATTTCCCCACTTTAGAAGGTTTCAGAGTCACAAATGAAAATATCAAACTGGAAATGTTTGCACCAACTAATAATGAATACAATAGCCCATCAAACACGACAAAAATGATAAAAAAAAAATGTTCAGAGTTTTTTCCACTCTTGCCCCACTGTGCGTCGTTCGGGGAACGGTGTTGTAAATGTCAAAACCGAAGACAATTGTTGGTTTCGGTATGGTATATAATAATTCATATTAATAATAATTCATTCTCCTTTTAATATAGAGGTGAAACCATCGCATCCAAATCTTGCAGTAGTGATATTGACATAATGAATGAAAAAAAACAACTTCCTTTGGTTAATCGGAAGGGACTCCGGGGATAAGTTTCCCGATAGACTGAAAAAAGAAGCTGTGTTACGAATTCCACACCCACCTAATTTACCAAACTTATGTCCAACATATATCTGTTTGGAAATTCGAACTTCGTTAAAGGCAAAATTTTCTAAAATGATTTCTAGATCAATAACACATTTTCTGACTTTATTTCTTCACAAAACCCTGAATTTTCCAGTTGTGTTGTAGAAAAGTTGATGGCACGTTGGGAAAAAGTATATAGAAAATTAGAGTAATTTTATAAAATTATAAATGTTTAATTTGTAACCGAACATTTTACATGAAATGACCCAATATTTGGGTATCGTGCCTACTATTTAATAAAAGTGACTATAAACAATATATATATAAATATATTTAGAGATAGAAGTAAGATTGATAATATCATTGGAATATTACACATTTACATATAAAATAGTTATACATTTTTCTAATAATTTCTTAATAAATTAAATAAACTTTTTGATATTTTTTTGCTAGTGACGAATTGACTCTGAAAAATGCAATTTCCATCAGGACAACTGATCAAGCGTGGTATTTCGGGTGCACAAACCAAAAATCCACCTAATTTTCGTTGTTTAAACACGGATTGGCCGTTATAATTGGGTATTAACTCCGCCTTGGCCCTCCGCAAACAGTGACTCGATCCTAGCGCTTACTTGGGGCTGTGATTATTTTCAAATACAATTTATTACAACGTCCATTTTAACTGAAACATTTCAAGAAGTTTCTTAATTTTCATTTATTGTACGGGATTGAAATGTGGGGTTCCACTAAACCATCTAATTAATTTCTTACCCAATCTTTGCAATCCAAAATATTTTGAAAAATCCTCAATGCTCCTTATTATGTAACATGTAAACTTATGCATAAAGATCTTAATGTTCCATGTCTGTTAATGTAGCCCACATATATCCGATACCTACCCTTTCATAATGAACCCCATGACCCACTCGACACTTACTGCATTCCCGATTACCCTCCGAGTCGTCTGAAAAGAAGATGGCCTTCTAATTAATAGTTTTTACAAGTTATTGATAAGCCATTGTAATCATTATATATATATATTTTTATACAGTTCAAAAAACTAACTTATACAAAGCAGATATCCGAGCATAGACGTATGCCTCACCTGTGTGGAACTAAACTTGTACAATCAACTACAGCAAACTCGAAAGGATCTAAAACTTAAGTATTAGGATTATCAATGTTTAATGTTTGATTTTAATCTTACTCCTATCAAACTTTACATTTACGATCAAACTTTAAAAAAAAAAATCAGAAAATTCGTTTATCCGAGAGATCGGTGGTTACTATAAGCCTTCCTTGAAAAAGACACCCACAAAAAGAAAGACATGTACACCTAACATAAATCAGTTTCAGGTCTCTTGTTTGCTACCTATAAATATTTGTTATTATGTAAACAAATTAGCTATTTGTATTACATATAAGTTATTTTGAAGTTTTTATATGGGTTTCTTCTCAATTATTCTTTCTGGTCAAAGAACAACTTTAAAATGTAAAACCTAGCTATTCTTGATAAAACTATCATAATCATGTAGATGATATAGGTCCGGAACATGTAGAATTAAATGAATTTTTAAATTGTGTCTATCTAAGCAAGCATAATTACTACTATCATTACTATATTATATGGAGTTGTAAATGTCGATAAATAATATAAAAAATATATTTCACTCTGATTAGGAAAATACTTGATCATAGATTTTTCAATCTATAATGTAATAATGAAAAAGAGGTTTGATTTTTTTTTCATTCAAACCGATATTATATGACAACAAATAGTCTCTATTAAATATAGAATGAGAAAACTGTCGGTAAATTTTCGATTCAAACAACACCAGCAGAGCTAAAGAGTTACATTTTTATGGGTTTAGAATAAAAAACTATAAACACCCAGTCAAAAGAAATATCCAGGAAAAAATAAATAAATGAAAAAGCATTTACTGGATGATCTTTGTGTGCGAGATGAAAAAAAAAATCAAAGAGATGAGTTACAAATTATTTATAAAAACATCAAACTTTTTCAAACTTCATTTCTTCTTTGAATCAGCTTATAAAATATTAAATGATCTTCAGCGTATTTTGGGAATACGCTAAACGGTAATCCAGTTTCTGAAAACGAAGGGGGATATAGCAAAGGAATCAAGTGAAAGAAATACTACCCCCGAACAAACCCTATTCCAGGGGAGGTAATGTGATCAGTCTTTTTTGCCAAGATAAAGGCCAAGGGCCTTATAATCGGCCCTCAGGCCCTTGGATTGCTCCTAAGGGCAAAGAAAAAATTATATTACTAAACTAAGCTTTGAATAAGTGCCAGAAATAGAAATGATTTTTTTTTTTTTTTTTTCTTAAAGCCGCAAGCTTACCATTCAAAAATAATATTATACCTTCTTGATAAAAACAGACAGTTATATTATCGTAAAGTATGTATCTAATTGCTTTAGGTGTAGAGTCTAAAAGAAACAAATAAAAAAAAATTCATATCCCTACTTAATTTCAACATTTATTATTTCAACCCTAAGGTAAATCAAAATTGGATATAAAGACTACTTATGATTTATTCTCAAACAAATTATAACAAAAAAAAAATAATGTACCGACACAATTATTTACATAACGTTCTGTTTTTCTTTGGGAAGATTTATTTATTTATTTATTTTTTTCACCAATGTATATTCTTTATTTTCACATCCACGAGTCTCATATGTATATTTGAAAAAATAATATTTTAAAAGTGGAAGAAGTTAATAAATTCCCATTAAATATATAGCCTAACAAATCACATTGCTTATAGTTTTGAAAGAGATGTGAGTTATAAAATCGATAAATTATAATAATAAAAAAACTAATATTTGCAATATATTTACAACTATATGATTGGAGGATGTTGCCTCGTGCAGGCCTCCCTTTAATGGGAAGTGTAATAAGAGAAAATAAACAACAAATAATAGGAAATAAATCTCTTAAAATTAGGAATAAGTATATTAAACAAAAATAAATAATTACAGTAGTAATAAGCAGCTGAAATAAAATTAATCAATAAATTGAATATTATTAATAGGAATAAAATCAATAATTGATCTAAATAACGAATAATAGAATTAATAATAGTTTTTACTTGAAGACATCAGGCTAGGATCGCAGCTTTGAATTGTTTTTGTTTTTTTACAAATTAAAAAAAAAAATAAATAAATAATCATTGGAGTGAAGATGTAATCCAGTATTCAGTCAAAAGGAACGGGAAAACAGCTTCAAAAATTATTTTCAAACACAAATATAAACGAGCATTGTTTTCCCTCAAGTTGGATTATTTCATTATGAAAGGAGATAGGAATCCCCTTCTTATTTATTATTGGTCATGAATACAGTGCACCTCTTATAGAAGGTATTTTCTCCTGTTTGACCCTCTTCAACTCTTTTCCAGACAACTTTCCTTAATCATTTCTATTATAAAAAACAATAAAAGCATTAAGCACTGAAAAATAACGTCCTTTCCGCCTCTTTTGTTTTTAAAAACATACGCCGCACAAAAACTTGAACTAATTCTCTTTCATAGCATATAAGAATTATTTTCGTATTGCTGAGCCTTGAAAACAAACAAGGAATTAAGGCCTTATTTCAAAAACCTAATACGATGGTCTAAGCTAATATGCAATATTTTTAAATAATTCATTAAATAATTGAAAAGATCCTTATGAAAGGATCCTCGTTTTATTTTCATTTTCTTTTGTTTGAATATTGTTAAGTATAATCAATCACTTTTTTATTCAACAAAGATACGCAAGTACATGGAACACATTTTCTCATCTGAGTGTTTTTGATAACTATTGCCCATCTTTTAACCATAGAACCAACGACTATCAGTGAAGACCTTTGGCTGTTGGAGTTGAAGCTTGCGGTTGCGAGAATACAAGAAATGTTAGATCACTCTCTGAATGATAGCCTTATTTCAAGTATTTAAACCATGGGTCTCATCTATAAACGTATAAAACCATAAAATCCTACCCTAAATTATTCACATAATTGAATTTTATCTCAGCAATAGATCCTTCATCATAACAATGAACTACTCATCTACCCGCTACCTATCAGTTGGGCTCCCTCAAGGTTTTATTTCCCTATCCCTATTTAACCTGCATATCTCGGATCTTTCCTCAAATCCATCCATAGAACTATCACTTTATGCTGATGGCACATCAATTTATATATCCTTTTTCAGGATTGATACAATAGTGAACCAATTTCAGGCCCTCCTTAAAAAGTTCAACATTTATTTTATAAATGTAGGATTAAAATAAATGCATTAAAACACGAGTCTTTATATTTACTAAAAGAACACCATTTATTTCACAACATAATTGAGTGGTTTAGATGCAAAGGGGTACAAGTAGCAAATGGAGTAAGTGCATATTGTGAATCTTTAATTCTAAATAAATTACGAATAATTCTGTGGCAACGAGATACATCTGAATATTCCGTTAGGTGATGCCATCTATAGAGAAAAAATCTAACTACTTACCGAAAATCCTGAAAGTGTTTGTGGCAAACGGATACTTTGATTGGCTTCTACTCTATAATGAGGTTTTGTTACTTGTACCCCTCTGCATCTAAACCACTCAATTATAAGTGGAACTACAATCCCATGAGTACATTCTGCTAATTACTTAGGCTTAGAATTAGACTCACCTTTGACTTTTTCCAAAATATTCATACCATTTGCAAATTAAATCTTCGAAAAGTGAACAAAAAAAATAGATGAATTCATAATTCAATAGACATTCACAACTATCTTCAAAAAAACAAATTGATCCTAAACGAAACGATTTCCTATATTAACATGCTCCTGACTGAAGCTTTATCTGTGCTTCTAACAACAGGAAATTAGAAATTATTCAAAACTTAGGCATGAGAATAGTAAACAACTATCCAAGGTACACTAGTATGTTATCTGATCCTACTATCAAATAAACAGTACACTTAAAGACATCACTGAAACTGTACACCCATATTTCTTATTGATTATTTCTTCTTTTATTGTGTATGTATTAAAAAAACTAAAAATAATATACCTATTTCACTTAATTGTCACTCATCCAAATGTTTTTATACATATTGGTAGATCGTTGGGAAAATAGACTCTGGAAACATGAGCCCACATTCGAGTCCGTCAGAAAATACCTACGGATAATCCTCATGGGACTAAGTCAGCCTCAGGGGGAGGGGGGGGTAGCATATTCGCATGGTACTTGAATTAATATTAAATACACGACTTTTCCATTGGAATGTTGTGAAAACCAGGTTCGAATCCAGCATTGGTGGTTTGAACTTTATTTCGTAACGGACTTGTTGAAGAATGAATCTCTTTCTTCCTACTCTAGTTAGAATATGGAAACCTACAGGATAACCTGTCCTTCCTACCCTTAAGTACATTAACCCTGACAAACAACAACAAATGAAAAGTTTGATTCAAACAGATTGAAAGCGTGATAAGATGTCTTATGTGGCCAATTCATCCTTCAGAAATAGGCTTATTTAAAAGTGATCAACGAACCGATTTTATTTTTTATTTTATAAATATTTATTAAAATTTATAACTGTAGTGTTATCCGTCTATTAAATGTAAAGATAATGTTCATAATAACAGGCAAATTGATGTATTACAATATCCACTGGTAGAACACCAATAAAATCTCTATATTAGAAGATCCGAGGCCATCTTCTTTTCAGACTCCTTGAAGGGTTATCTGGAATAGTATGGTTGAGATAATAGTAGATTTGAATGGTTATGGAGTTTGCTATGAAAGGTTAGGTATCTGGTTTGGACCTAATCAGGAACACATGGAACATTAAGATCTATACGGACCAGTTTGTTTGTGACGAAGTAAGGAGCACTAAGGATTTTCCGAAGGTTTATGGACTGTAAGGAATGAAAACGAGACGAATTGGATGGTTTAGTGTAGACTCGTAGAAGTTCAACTCCGTATGTCTAAACTGGTCAAATTACTGCCATTCATATAGATGAGTATTTTGTAAATAATCGGAAGGTTTGAACGTTTGTCTAATATATGTTCAAGAAGTCGAAAATGACGAGCTGTTTCTTGTGTTGTAGTCTAACGAACCGATCTATTTTATTTTTACATAATTTTTTTTTTTTTAAATATTATACGTATCTTATAGTTAGTTCAATTACATACTCAGGGGAACTTAGTTTTGATTATGGTACAGAAAATCTCCACCTGCATATTTCACTATTTAAAGCTACAAGGTTAGACCTAATACAATACTCCCATCCGTAGGACGTCAGCCCATCGGTTCAATACTCAGTACTTTTTATTGTTTTTTTTTTCTTTTATACATAATGTATTCTATTTCTAATTGTACTAATAAAAGGAAAAAAAAAAAAAAAGTAATCTATTTTTCTCCGGACTCACTCTAGCAAAGGCCTCTGGAGGGTGTTTCTTTCGTTCGCATAATTAATATTCACAACAATGTCCGGCAAGGACCTTCTGTTGTTTTTACTAGTCCAGAATAAAAACGGGGAAAAAAATAAAAAAACTCTTCATGGTTTCATTTCATACCTAACTTATTTATTTGAGAAAATTATGTATTCATTATTTTATTCTGTTATAAGATTATGTTTTTATATCCTTCTAAATTTCAATATAATTGAAATATTAAACAAAATACACGTATCCTATAACTTACCACCTAAAATATATCAATTTTCTCATTTATTAACTATGATAGATTGTTTTTAGAAGCAAAATCTTTCAAAAATGGAATTATAGTATTATAATTATATTATCGGGATTAGATTTTGTAATTTATTACTTATTTACAATTTTTGTATGCCTTGTTTGTTTGCCTTGTTGTCCAATACATATGGGATCAGAGGAGTGCCGGTAAAACGAAAATGAAGGATTACGTAGGTAAAGAAGAACAAAAACATAAAGGATGCTAAGTTATTGCATTGTTAACCATATTTAAAGTTATTTAGAAGAAGAAATTTTATTTATGCAAATTTAATTTACGGAACAAGCGTATGCATAAAGCATGACTTAGACGATCTTTTGTCTAATATCCTGCCAGAAGACTTGGGGTTGTATGCTGGTATTATATATGTTTCAAATATACAAGGAGAAACGTTTTTTTCCCAGAAAAAAGTTTAGTTCTAGTAGACTAGAAGTAGTTTTCTCGGCCTTGTTATATAGACCCAACTCTAGAATTTTATTTATTTATTTATAGTTTTCTTAACTATTTAGAACTGTATACATTATATACAGCAAGTGAATTTGAGCGATATGATTTTAATGATCTTTCAATTACACGTAAAGAACTGCTCACTTGTAGCGCTTTAATATAAGTTGTACATGAGAAAGTCTCTTCCATTTTTTCAGATGCCTCGGATTATCGGGAATCAAGTGTAAAGCAACTTGGGAAACTAGTGGGTATGGAGTTTACTATGAGCGGATAGATATCTGGTTTGGGCTCAATCATGGAGATCTTTGAGATCTTTGAGATCATTTTGGATAATTCGTTTGTGAAATAATAGGAGCATTGAGGATTTTACGAACGATTTAGATGTTTAAAAGGAAGCTTTGAACGCGTGTCTAGTAAATAATGGAGCCGTCGAAAACGACAAGCAGTTTCTTATCTTTTAAGTCTGGAATGCTTTTGAATTTTTGATGGAAATTTATCTCGGAAATATTTGACAGCTGAATAATCCACATTTTTCTCATAGCCCAAAATCTTATCCTTAAACCTATTGTAATACATTTTAGCTTTTTCATTTAAATCAGAAAATGTTGTTTACTGCTAATGTTCTTGAATGCACGTTGAAGGGGGCAGTTTTCACGCAAGGGGAAAAATACTGGGCGTGTCGGACTATCCAAGGGCCGGAATATAGAGATTGTACGGTATTTGAACATTTGGAATTGTATTGGATATAGTATAGGATTCAACAAAACCGTTGCATTCTTCTCTTATGAAGTTCCTCCTACCCAAAATCCTCAAATATCCTAATTAAACCATTATTTGTTGGTTTGTAAAATAAGTTTACTTAGTTTAACTATTTTATAGTATATTGGAAAATTAGACATTTTGAATTATATGTTAAAGTAATCGACGGGAAGCTACTTGTCTTTTAAATCTCGTAGAAAATGTTAAAATTATACTAGGAATATTATTCTGTTATTTTAAATTTAGTTTTGGAATATTTCTGGAATTCTCTCGCTCCTCATATTGACATCATTCTTTTCAGACATAATAATGCTCTCATTTGTATAGATATTTTTTTTCTTTTTCATATTTTCTGTAGCCACTTTGCACATTTATTTTTATTTTTTTTAAAATGTCATATCAAAAATTCTTCGTTCTTTTAACTTTGTAAACAACATTTATTACCATAATGACCACATTTATTTCTTTATTATTTTTTAATTTTTTTTTCTACTCTGTTTCTAGTTTTCTCTCTGATACCTTATAATGAAACTTAGTAGTTACATTCATTTACCTTGTCCTATTTTAGAATTTCTATAAGTCAGATATGATATCACTTTTATGCAATGTCACTCTTAAGGGGCTTTGTCCCAGAATAAAATTCAGTTTCTATACGATTTTATTCTATCTTTTGAATAATAACATTTTATGAAGTTTACGATAAGACGTTAAAAAAATACATAATTTAGGCATACACATAAATGTGTCTAAACATATATACATCCGAAAAAGAAAACAAACATTTGTACCACATCTGTCCTTATATCGGGAGGGTCCGCCGGAATGCCCAAGGAAGCAGTAAGAGACAAGATCATGTGAAGGAGCAGGTACCCAATTTACCGAGGTTGAGTGAGTCCCAAGAGGGTAATAGTGAATGAGACCGGTTCCAACAAGGACTGGTAATATCGCTCGTGAATTGCCGTCGCAATTCCAGCACCGGCAGAGAGATGGTATTTCGAAATCGCTATATGAATACTTATTTCTTTTTTTATCATTCCTTATAATACTCAGATGTTTAAGCTCATTTTTCCTTTAAAATATCCAGTTTGATATTGAAATAGAAAAACTGGGAGCACCTAATAATTTTCTATTTTAGAAATCGGTTAGGGGAACACCATTTTATATATTAATCAATAAATTTATTAATTGAGTTAGTAAATAAATATTTGCTTTATGTATATAGTATTTTAGTCCACCATAATATTTAAAACAATTTCGGGCAGAAGTCTTCGCTCTTATGAGCCACAATATTTTTCTTAAACATAAATAAATAAATAAAAAATCAACGAAGCTTTATAGTTTATATTTTGACACGGATGTTTGTTTTCTTTTCACTGTCAAAAATGTAAGATTTTGATGCGCTCTAGTTGGTGTTGCTTGATTCGGCAGTTTCCTAGTCAGAAATGTAATGTACTTTACGTAATTAATTCAATTTTTGTTTCTTTTAAATTACTCACGAAAAAAGCCTTATACCTGTATAAAAAAATTGAATTCTAAAAAATTAAGCGTCTTAATTTATATTTAATAACATATTTAACTAGTTGAATATCTAATTTTGAAAATTATAAAAAAGAAATTTGGATTTACTTTAACATGGAATGTCTCCGGATCTGTACGTAAGAAAAAAAAAAGTCTAATACTAAATATTTATGAATTATAAGAAATAATGAAACGTCCAAATAGGTTTTTGAACGTTTGTCTAGTAAATTTTGGAGTAAATAAAACTCTAATTTAAATTTAAATTATGGATGACACTTCTCCCAAAATACTTATAAAAAAGTTACAAATATTTAGGGTATTTTTTTAAAAATTAATTTTATGTTTATCATTAAAAAAAAAAGAAGTGATTATGAAATATTACACTTATTATGGCATCACTCCTCTTTATTATACATCTATTAAGTTACATGTTTCGGGAAAACTTTGTCCCATCCTCAGACTTTAACAGTTATTTCTGTTAACACACCATGGAGAAATAACTGTTAAAGTCTGAGGATGGGACAAAGTTTTCCCGAAACATGTAACTTAATAGATGAATAATAAAGAGGAGTGAGGCCATAATAAGTGTAATATTTCAATAATGATTAACTCCTTCATTGAAGAAAAAAGTGATTATGATTGATGTAGGTTCGATGATGAACGATCAGAAATTGTAGGAGGAAAATGTCCCTTCCTGGCTAGTTAAGATATCTCAACTGAACAGAGGCGAGACTGAAGAAGCTATTTCCCTACTGATTACTGCCAGTTTATCTTTTCCTCAATCTAGCCGTTTCCCATTTTCATTTAATCCGAAGTCCGCATTCTAATTTTTGGATGTTGTAATAATAACCTTAGATTCTCTCAAACATGCTTCATCGCATTTATTATTAGTGTTATGTACTCTCAAATTTTGTTAGTGCAGTCGATAAGGCGACTAACACAGACTCGAGTTCCGTTTTATGTTTTTATTGTTTTTTGCAATTGATAACTCCATTTTTATAATTCATTTCTGTCCAACAATGAAAATATTTAGGAAATATGCTAGGGTGGAAAAACGAAGAAAAAAATCGATAATGGAGACTCATGATGTCATCAATCATAATTTATATCTCAGTGCCCTTTGATACCTCATCTTGACTAGATTTGGTCGTATTTAAAAATTTAGCCAATGGCTAGAATTCGTTACAAACGTTTGTTAACCCACCCTGTGACAGCCGTAACATTGGAGCCTCATTCTGTCAGTTTTCACGGGCTATTTGACACCCGAGTCGCAGATGAGATTGCATCACTGGGATCTCTAGGATCTGGCATCTCCGAGCAAGTAAGAGCATGGTTACCACCAATACAAACCGATGTTAATTTATATATCGTATGATTGTGTTTTTTTTAAAAATTATTATTATTATTTTAAACGTATTTAAAAAAAAAAAAAAAATGATCATAAATATTTCATTTTAAAGCAATAATGCTCAAATTCAATTTACAAATTAAAATTTAAAAAAAAAAAAAAAAAACCTTCAAATTTTAATTTATAATAAATTGTTATAGTTTTATAACTATAACTATAAATTGTTATAGTGTTATAATTTTTCATTTAAATTAATAGAATTTTATCGACTTGCTAAATGCATAGCATATTAACCAATCTATCATAGTCATAATATTAACAAGTCATTAACAATTAATCAGATACGAAATTTTCGTTAATATTGAACTTTTGAATTTTCAGATGAAACTATCTAAAGTGCTTTCTTCAGAACCAAAGTCGTAAAAAACCGTTTAGCAAATGACATACAATTCTAAAGTCGTTTATATTTTCAATCGACTTTAAAGTGTCAGTAATTCATTCGGCTCAAAATAGATCCGGTGGCTTTGCTGGAACCCAAAGCACTCCTCTGTAATAAACTTTAAGAGATTGATTTAATTATAAGGATCTTGCCTCCTGGATGCAATGCATCGCCTCGGTCGACAAAAGAAATATTGTTTTATTCAGTAGAGAGAAGATGAGCTTTGTTTTTATGCGATTTTAATTCATATTATAATTCTATGGGTAATATTTATTTAAATATAAAAATTGATATTCACAAACAGGCGGAAAATTCCACTTGATTTTTTTTGTTAAAAGTTTCATTATGTTTCAGAGGTTTAAGACAACATGTGCTTAAGCCAGGGCATATGAAACGTATTAGGATTATACAAACAAAAAATTTAAATAGACGAAAACTTTAATTAATTAGGTTTCATTACTTCTTCTTCTGCATTCGATGGGGTATAAGTCTTGTGATTTTGAATAAATTCTTCTAGGATGTGCCCTATCTAATGCAAGACTGCAATAGATCATATAAATTTAAAATTTCGTTTTTTTTTTTTTTTTTTTTTTAATACTGCTTGTTTTTATTTTATTATTTCTTTAAATATTCGCAATGCGTTTACTTTGCCCTTGACAAAGAATATGGGGACGTAAACACATAAAGAAAAATGAAACTTGAGAAATTCACTCGGATTTGATCAACAATTTTGTAAAATATGCATAGCTTTATTTAGTTGCTATCGTTTCAACCCCAAAATATGCATTTTTTTTTATTTTTTTTTACTGTTTTCCCTTCCATAGTACCCATACGGAAGAATCGTGTATTTTATTATAATACATATCCAAGCGTTTTGCATAATACACGGTTTGATAGTTTACGCGTAATATTATATATTGTTCACGGATTATTATTTATATATAAGGTAATATTTTTAACAGAAAAAATATAAAAAATAATTTAAATAAGTTCATCTAAGACTAAAACGACAAGAAGCTGCCCGTCGTTACAGACTACTTCAACATTTACTAGACAAACGTTCAAGGCTCCCAATTAATTACAAAAGACTGTGATTAGACCTATTTGGACGTACGGAGTTGAGCTTTGGGGCTCCTCTAAACCATCTTATTCATCTCGTATCCAATCCAAAATCCTTCGAAAAATCCTCAATGCACCTTATACTTTGTCACCAATAATGTTCCATATGTTGCAGATTTAGCCCAAACCAGATATCAATCCTTTCATAGTAAGCTCCATAACCACTCAAATCCCTTAATTTCTCACCCTGCTTCCCACACTATTCCTGATAATCCTCCGAGGCGTCTGAAAAGAAGATGGCCCAGAGACCTTCTAGTGTAGAATTTTTATTAAAGTGCTACTGATGAGTAGTACTTTTCAAGTTTTGTCACATTATTGTAATAGTTAACAGCACATTTACTTGATGTATAAATATTGTACAGTTGTAAATTTCAATAAATTGTAATTAAAAAAAAAAATTAAAAAAATAAGTTCATCCAAGGAAAAAAAATGAATATGAAAGAGAATTGTCTGAAAACACAAAATTGATGGTTTCTTCGTTCAATTCTTTTCCTTTTTCAGTTCTAGTAATTGAAACTCGATGATCGTAACAATTTTTTTTTTTAAATTCAGTCTCTTCATTTTTGTATTTTTAATTCTCTTTGAATGGCCATTTTTCCACTCCTTAGAACGATGAAACCAATATTCATGTGAAAATAATACAGAAATCAATCAGAAAAAACTGTTCATAGTAAGTTTTATATTTGTTAATAAGTGATTTATTTATACACCGATTTCTCTATGCAGGCGTAACGGCCTATAGACCAAAGTAGGGAAAGATGAGAGAGAAAATAAGTAGTTGACAAGATTTTTTTGTTTAGAAAGAAATAGTTGGATTGAAACTGATGCATTAAAATTTACATCATGAAATCAAGGATGAAATAAAATTAATAAACTTATGAAAATTATAGCCCTAAAAAATAAATGATTAATGCAGGGTTTTATAAACAGGCTGTTCGGAAGATCGTTGGTCAAAGAGGTATCTCTGGTAGGAGGTTCATATTTAACCTATTTAAGGTCACTTACCGATATACAAAGTCTTAAGGTTTTTGTTTTTGTTTTTTTTTGTCGTTTTTTTTTTTTATGAATTTTTTTTAAAAAAAATTCATAAAAAAAAAAAAACGACAAAAAAACCAATTAAAAATGGCCAAAACCAAACATTTATGCCTTATAACTCCATTTTTACTGATATAATGACACCACTTCTTTCTGTAATAACTGATACATTGTCCATGTAAAATAAAAAAGATATGTTGCAAAAAAAACAAAAAAATAAAAATAAAAGGGTGATCATTAAATCTTCTTAAAGGCAAAAAAAAAATTTAAGAACTTCAAGTTTAGGTTAAAAAAAAAAAAAAAAAAGTATGCGCAACAGCCAAATCCAAATTTTTTTAAAAACTTCTCTAGTCAATACTCTTTAAAAAAATACTATTTGCAGGCACGCAGCGCAGACACAACTACTTGTTACGCTTTGCATAAGAAAAACATGTTTTGAAAATAATTTGGATTTGGCTGTTGCCCTTACTTTTTTTTTTTTTTAACCTAAATTTGAAGTTCCGGTTAAATTTAAAAATGTGATTCCTCATCAAAAAGTAAATAAATGTTTGGTTTTGGCCATTTTTTAAACTAAATCCATAGAAAAAAATACCGTAAGACTTTGTATATAGGTAAGTGACCTTAAATTGGTTTAAAATGAACCTCCCTACCCGCGATACCTCTTTGGAAAAAGATCTTCCGAACATCCTTTATATATTTAATTTTATTAAAATCAGGGCAAACGACTAAAGTTTAAAATATCCCAGACCAAATACAATCATACTCTTTAAAAGGGAAATTTCCAAAGAACCGATTCATATTGCTTCTCATTTTTAATTTTTATCCTAAATTTGATAGCATCATTCTTGTAATATGTATAGTCTCTTTGATTTTTTTTCCTGTAATTTAAAACGTGCACTGGATTTGTTTTAACGGATTCCTCATCACAAATTAAAGGTCGGGGGTGGAGGTGGGAGAAGACTCAACCCGGAATGAAAGCTATTATAAACAAAGCTTTTACCAGAATAACAGATAGGGGAAGGGTGAGTTATAAAATCGTATTGATGTCACCGAAAAGTTTTTAAAAGGAAGACCTTTGACAGAAAGTTATTTATACTTCTCAATGATTTTCTGATTCTAATTTCTTCAAGAGTTGTGAAAAAAGTGGTGTTATTTTAATTTTTTTTAAATTGATATTAAAATAATTCAATTAGACGTTAGTAGGTAATCAAGAAAGCTTCATAAAAGTCTGTCTTACTGTTTATTGTAATGGGCAACCGTATAATTCAGACAATTAGTATATGTTACTCTTACATGTAGATATAGCTACTACAACTTTTTAAATGATGTATTAAAAAATTAAAAAGGTTGGTAATAAAAAATAACTTTAGCCCCACCTCGTAGCATTATATATATATAGATGAGGTATTTATTGACAGTGGAACTAATGAAGATCTAGGTACTTAGGGTATCTAGTTATGGAAACACAATTAAAAATAAATTTTAATTTATTGTGACGACGTTTAAACCTACATTATAAGTCTTCAAGGAAAAATATATGATAAAAAAAGGAAGTGAATTTTAAGAAAGATAAGGAAAGAAAATATGTAATTTAATTCATTCAATTTTATTAATCTTAATTTTAATTCACTCCTATTTTTTGTCATACCTTTTTGTTTTGTTTTTCTTCTAGCCCTGATGAATGCTTACAGTGTAGGCCTATACGTTGGTATAACAAATTAAAATTGTAATTGTGTTTCTATGACTGCACACCCCGTCATGACATATGAAAATCTTCATAAAATGTATATCAGCAGTTTTTTTTTATTATTATTATTTTTATTATTTAATGAGGGCCGTAAAGCCTTCAAACCTAAAGTAATTATGTGCAAGAATGAGGACGGAAACCTGCTGACGGAGAGAGGGGAAATCCTGAAGAGATGGGCAAGGCACTTCAGCGGAGCACTTCAAATGGAGAATCTTGAAGTAGAAATGGCCAGAGAGGAGGACGACTTCTCTAACGATGCCGAGCCACCGGATGATGAAGATATGGAGACGGCCATAGCGAAACTGAAAAACTACAAGGCTCTGGGACTGGATCGAATTCAAGCGGAGCTGATACGCTATGGAGGAATAGAAGTGAGAAAGGAGCTCCATAATCTCATTTTGAAGTATGGGAAGAGGAAAAAGATGCCTGACGAGTGGAAAAGGGGAATTATCTACCCACTGCACAAGAAAGGGGACCAGTCGGACTGCGACAACTACAGAGGCATAGTGCTCCTCTCGTGTGCATATAAAGTTCTCTCTAATATCCTATTTGAGAGACTAGTCCCTCATGCCGAGAGGGAGATAGGGAAATATCAAGCGGGATTTAGACAAGGGAGATCCACGTTGGACCAACTATTCTCACTGAGGCTGATGCTGGAGAAATGCAAAGAGTACAGAATAGTTACCCACCACCTCTTTCTTGATTTTAAAGCCGCTTACGATAGTGTAACTCGGCCAGAACTCTATCAGGCCCTGTTAGATATGAACGTCCCAGCCAAGCTGGTACGGCTTTTGAAAATGACAATGTCGGGCTCGAGGTGTGCAGTACGAGTAGGAAATGACTACTCAGATGATTTCAACACAAACTGTGGAGTGAGGCAGGGGGATGCTCTTGCCTGTATTCTCTTTAACTTTGCAGCAGAGAAAGCGGTACGTATGTCCGGAATGCAACTCCACGCAACCCTTTTTAACGGTACAGTTTAGCTTCTGGGATACGCTGACGACTTTGATATTGCTACTAGATCGGAACGTGCACTGAGAGAGGCAGTCTTGGCCATAGAAGATGCAGCAAAGAAACTTGGGCTACACATTAATGAAGCTAAGACCAAGTACATGAGAGTCGGAGGAGATGGACCAGGGATTGGTCCATTTGTGGCTGGACCATATAATTTTGAAAATGTAAGTAGCTTTATATACCTCGGGGCTGAGATCAACTCTGAAAACGACATCTCTCGAGAAGTCAACAGAAGGATAGCAACAGCGAGACGGTGCTACTTTGGCCTTGCGAAGCATTTTAGAAGCAGGTTCCTGTCTAACAGGACCAAGATCACCCTCTACAAAACCTTGGTCCGTCCCATTTTAACTTATGGATCAGAAGCATGGGCCTTTAAAAAACAGGATGAAAATAGGCTTCTGATCTTTGAAAGATCAATTTTGTGGAAGATTTTTGGTCCTGTTAAAGAGGGTGGAATTTGGAGAAGAAGAAGAAATGTCGAACTGGCTGGCCTGTATGGGGATGCAGACTTGGTAAAGTTTATCAAGATAGGACGACTTCGATGGGCGGGCACGTCGCACGCATGGATGACTCGGCGATACCCAGGAGGATACTGTCCGGAAAGTTGCATGGGCGAAGAAAAAAAAGTCGGCAGGCCAAATGTGAGATGGGAGGATTCAGTGACACTGGACGCACGGACTCTGCTGGGAGTCCGAAACTGGAGAGCTGCTGCAGCCGACAGGATTGACTGGCGAAAGCTTTTGGAGGAGGCCCAGTCTCGGTGACGGGATGTAGAGCCACCGATGTATGTATGTATTATTATTTATTTATATTACAACCAAACTGTTTACGAGCTTATTAGCAATGTTTTTCTAATAATAATAATAAAAATACACTACTAAAACATATATACATTTAAACCATTAAAAATAACAAAATGAAGAGACTGAATTTAAAAAAAAAATTGTTACGATCATTGAGTTTCAATTACTAGAACTGAAAAAGGAAAAGAATTGAACGAAGAAACCATCAATTTTGTGTTTTCAGACAATTCTCTTTCATATTCATTTTTTTTCCTTCGATGAACTTTTTTTTTTTTAATAACAATTTATTGAAATTTACAAGTGTACAATATTTATACATCAGGTAAATGTGCTCTTAACTATTACAATAACGTGACAAACCTTGAAAAGTATTACTCATCAGTAGCACTTTAATAAAAATTCTACACTAGAAGGTCTCTGGGCCATCTTCTTTTCAGACGCCTCGGAGGATTATCAGGAATGGTGTTGGAAGCAAGTTGAGAAATTAGGGGATTTGAGTGGTTTTGGAGCTTACTATGAAAGGATTGATATCTGTTATTACCTAAAATATAGTTTTATTTTTCAAAATTAAAAAGCTTCAAATGTCAATAGCTTTGAACGTGATACACAAGACCCTAACAATGGGCTTACAATTGGAACGGAAACAAATTCCCTCTAAGCATATCAAAATATATTTTCTGTTTGCTCTTATTACTTATTTAATATATTTACTAAAATTCATAAGCATTATATTGCATGATATCCACTTATATTATGAAAATATAAGAAAGTTGTTTCGAATGTAATTTTTCATTAAAAAAAACAATAGAAACATACAAATATGCATGATTTTCACTTTTCTTTATGACCCCTGATTCCAGTAACCTTCTATATCTAACCTTCAAGTCCTGCATAAATACCGTAACTGTATCGAAGTGTGTAGCCGAAATAACAACAACAAATTAGGATGCGAATATTATGTTTTTGGAATGTTTATTTTTATTTATTTATTAATTATTATATTACCATGGTTTGTTATTTATATTTGAATTTTATAGAACCAGTACAAACCTGTTTCCTGAAGAACAATACAATTCCAGTAACTAAAATTAATTACTTAAAAGAACTAGATAAATCTAATCAGCCTATTTTATAAATTAATTATAATTTTCAAATCAAACCATTTACTAGATGTATATATTTTTGTACAGTTGTAAATTTCAATAAATGGAAATGGATAAAGAATATAATTTAACTAAAGTTTTAAATTTAATAAAGTAACTAATATTAAAATTAAACAACATTCCTAAATGAACACACGAGGCAATTGTGGAAGGGAGATCTTTTAGGGAAAACATTTCTTCCCTCATTCATCTCTTGTCAGGAAAACATAGGGCGCGCCGGGCGGTTCTCCGTATGCAATAGGCACGATTTTTTTCTTCTTGGCTTTGGTCCAGAGTAACAGGCTTCTCTTCGGAAAATAATTCGTGGATTTTTATGTTTTATTTAGATAAGGTAGAATCATTTCAGTTGGAAAAATCTATTCACACTGTATAACTATAAAATATGTTAATCAGTATAACATATTAAAAGAAATACATTTCAGTCAATAAACTGTTTTGGAAAAAACATACTAAAAGTCACCGCCCCTGGGGGGTGAGCTGTGGGGTAAACGGTTGGGGGAGGGAAGTTCATTTTTTTTTTTTTTTTGGTTTTATGATTATATCTCGAAAACAGTTGAATCTAGAAAAATATGTTTCCAATAAATATTAAGGCTAATTAAATTTCCTATCAAATTGATACTATACATATTTGTCTTTAGACAACTGTTTTCGAGATATACGTTATTGAAAAATTCAAATATTAAGTTACTGGAATTTTGACAAATATGTATAAAATCAATTTTATTGGAAATTTAACTAGCACTAATGTTTACTTGAAACATATTTTTCTATAGCTAACCGTTTTGGATATATAATCAAAAGCCACAAAAATTAACTTCTCCCCCCTCCTCACCGTTAGCTCACCCCCCAGGGACGTGGAATTTTAGTATGTTTATCTTTTTACTACTCCTAACGAAGCTATAAAATCAAAAATAATCGCATATTTCATGAACTCTACAATGTGTTTATTGACTGGACTAAAGAAGTTTCTCCCATATGCAAAATATACGTTCCATATTCTTAATGAATGCCCTTTCTACATCAAAATAAGATATAAATTGGGAACACTTCTAAATATACCAGTAGCGTTGGGAAACGAAAAAATATTTATTAAGTCATATTCCTGTATAAAGAAGAACTCTTTCATAAAATGTAAAAAATATTCAACTTTAATTCAATATTTGACTTAAATTTAATTTTGATAAGGAAATTTATTGATTTATAAAAACGAATAAACAATCATCGATCATAATTTTACGCTTAAAAAAATTAAATAAAATTTAAGTTTATATAATTTAAGCTAATTTAAGGGTAATTTTAGCTGCTGAAGAACTGTGTGCTATTAAAGGAGAGCAGGTTATCAATCGAAACACTGCTATGGTTCGTCTGGATCGTTTTGGGAAAAAAATTGAAAAATAGTTTTCCGTTTCGAGATTCTTTCCAATTGTTCGGCAGTGAACTCAAACCTTTAATCTGAATAGCTAGACAGAAATTATACGGTTTTGAGTACGAAGCACACCGCTTTGGTAAACATAAACCGAGCAATTTGAAACACGACAATGCCCTTGCATATCGTTCTCATAAAACCAAGAGAAAGTTATCAGATCTGCAAGAAGTAAACGTTTTCGCATCAGATTGTAGTTTGTTTAAATCAATAGCTCGTTCTTAAAAACTTCGGATCTTTTTACATGGACATAAAGAATGAATGAATGAATGAAATGAAAAAAAATTTATCCTGGGACTACTGCCCATTAAGAATAATTAAAATGAAGAATATAATAGCGGCGTTATATGAAATTAAGGACTAAATAACATGCAGGAAAACAATATTAAAAAGTAAATTTGAAAAAAAAAGTTATATTTAAAAAAACAAATCTTAAAATAAACAAAATTCAGAAAATCTGTTAAAGTTAAATACCAAAGCAACAACAAATAAAATGCGAAAAATAGACAGAAGGATAATCAGGACAATCATCAATAAAAAACATCAAATAGATGGACAATGGAGGCGGATACAATGCCAAAAAGGAGAATTGCCTTTTCCGGCAACATATCGAGACTACCAGAGACCAGGTTACTGAAATAATTATTCAATTACTTTTGGAAAAGTAAAACCAAGAACAACTGGTTCATTGAGGTCCAGAATGATTTAAAAGAGCTTAATATAACAATGAAACAAATTGCAGAGAGAATAGAGAAGAGGATTCTGAGAAGTTGAGCTACAAGACAAGTTAAACAAAAATAACAACAGTCGAACGAAAACAACACACCATTGCGGATGAGAAGAGAGCGACCAGGTAAGAAAGAATGAAGAAGTTCTAGGAAGAGAAAAGGAGGTTGAGAAAACATCACAAATAATATCGTAAAGACTGTAGTGTATATGGGTTGATTTACTAAACTAAAACTAAAAGAAAAATAAGAAATGAAAAATACAATAAAAGGGCTCAAACATATTATCTGGAGAAAATGAAGGAGATCTAATATTATAATAATAAGCTACGACAAAATACATTAAACTAAATTTAAATCATATAGTGAATATTCATATCTCGTTTTGAGAAATTTATTCCTCTTCTATATGACTGTTAGATTGAATACCTTATAAGTAAAGGAAGAGTCGGGATTTAAAGCTATTGAGAGTGGAGGAATGGTGAACGTTGGATGGGAGGGAGATCCATAAATTAGGCGCTCTGGCAATAAAAGAGCGTTTGACTGATGCTGCGTTAACGAGAGTTTGCGGGAACCCACTCATAACTTTAATGTTAGCGCTTTGAAAAAAACAGGAAAGTGGCTGAGCGGAAAGAGATTTTAAAAGGAACGAACCAAGGAAATATTGTCGTTGGAAGGAGGGAAATAACCATTTTAAATTGGTTTAGTGGTGAAATACGTACATGGTCATAATGGGGAATCCCTAGAACGAATCTCAGGCAACAGTTCACTATCATCTTAAATCATCAAGGTGAAGAGCTCTCTGCCTAAACTAAAGGAATGATAACACTAATTCAATTACTGGCAAAAAGATGAAATTAGTTTTACTCTAAGGATTTGTATTCAATGATATTTAAAATATGTTATTAGATACAAAGATGCACATATACTCAAGGACTTTCATAACAACATAAATATCAAAATATCAGTTGAACATCATATATACATGTATATCAGTACTTTTATTGATCATTATTATCACATCATTATCATTAAACGAATATTTAAAAATTAACTATTCGATTTCTCTCGGTGTCTTCAGTTCTCCAACTGAATTTCTTTCCTTGAATTTCTTCCCTAAGTTGATATAGTTCCCTATCTTCCAGGAATATTTATATCTGTACTTCCAACCCTTCAGACAGGGGGAGGCTTTCTCGTAATATTTAGTAGACTAGGTGAAATATTTTACTCGAAGGCCTTTTCTAGATCTTTCAGTAAGATATTATCTGAACAGCTAAAAAAAAATTTTCGGACAAAAACCCCGTTCTTTCCGTACCCAAGTACATAACATAGTAACAAATTAATTTT
Organism: Euschistus heros; assembly: GCA_003667255.2. Classification (NCBI taxonomy): domain Eukaryota; kingdom Metazoa; phylum Arthropoda; class Insecta; order Hemiptera; family Pentatomidae; genus Euschistus; species Euschistus heros. The sequence goes on along the minus strand of RCWM02000477.1, from coordinate 561,712 downwards.
CTGAGAATTGTTGGTTACATTATATGACATACATTAATTATAATCAAATATATTAATTTACAATAAATTAAGGATTTTCACAATAAAATGAATTTTCATGATTCTAATGAAATTTCATTAGACCATCGCAATTAAGATTGATGGATTATTTTCCACTTTTATTGGAATATTTTGTTCGAGCACCTGTTAATGTTAATCTCAGTTCTAAATATATACAACAAATTCAAACATCGGCACCTAGCTACAAGGTTAAATATAATAAATTTTAAAAATGTAAGGCAAGGAATCAAACATGTTGATACTCCACTAAGAAGGAAAAACGGAAGGGCTTCTAAAAAATATCAGAACTTAGATTAGCTTAAGGGTAAACAGACGAAAGTGGAAGTTAGTTAGGTAAAGGGATAGTCCCTAAGTTTTCCCTGTGGCTGATAGGTTTTTTTTCTTTTCCAACTGGAAACAACTTTAAAATGAGACTATCAGAAATATTTATCTGCCAATTTGAACAATAATCTGGAGTACTTTTAAACGCTTTTATTATTTCTAATAATTCGTAAATATTTAATTTCATACTATTTTTAGATGAAAGTCAATGAACAGCAAAAGGAATTTAAACCTAGATCAAAAAAATGTATAGGGAAGGTCGAAACACTTATTACGTTAAACGTAGGGATCCTTGAAGAGTGGTCTAACTATTTCTGCAACCTACAGGGAAATGTTCAGAATCTCGCCCAGGAAGAAAGTTCCAATTCCATCCCAAATTATTAAAACTGTGAGCTCCTTGACCAACAAGACAAGATGATGCAATTTAGAAATTAATAAATAACTGAGCTCCAGGGTGTGATGGCATCGCGACTGAACTTTTGAAGGCAGAGGGAAATGAAGTGACCAAGGTTATCCGCGATTTACTGCATTGCAGATGGGTAGACACCTGACATTACACTCTTAAGTAGCGTCTACAAGGTTCTCTCTAATATAGGATATGAAAGATTACGTCCACATTCTCAAACAGAGAGGTAGTTACAGGAGAGATATAGGCATGCACCAATAAGGGTTTATGAGTGGAAGATCTTATATTGATCACAGGTTATCAGACCCGTTTTAACCTTCTACCGGTTGCGCCAATATACGTAACACGAGCGGTCGCGCGTTGTACAATGTACAACACCCTGTTTTCTGAGCGTTTCGTCACAATTTTGTATTAAATCTATTAAATAAAATATTTTGACCATAATAAATTTAAAGTAAAATATATGTACAACATATTACCTGAGAGAATATTTTGAACGTAAATGAAAATAGATATATGATTGAAAATTATAAAAAACGAATTTATAATTAGATGCATTTTTATTTTCAATATTACTGTTAAGTATAATTATTTGCAGGTCTAAAAGATTTTTACAAATAAAAAGTAGATATCCCCTAGCTGCCCCCCCCCCCCCCCTCCTTATCTCCAGCACTACTCTCAACATAGGTTTCTAGATCATGATTTAAAACATTTTCTATTTCCTTTTCACTCAATTCTAAATTTTTATTTGATTGTCCGGTTCTTTTTTCTTCCTCGTCTAGTTCTGCGAAATTCGAGGAATATATTCCAATTTTATAGGTTTCCACCTAATCAAAATATTCCGAAACAATTAATACTTCGCTGACTAAGATAAACAAAAGTAAAAATGCAAAAGAATCCAACATTATTTTGTATCCAGCTGGTTGCTGAGAAAGGGACGAGGAAAAAACCAAAACGAGAGCGGTCGCTTGTTGTAAATTGTGCAACACTGAGTACTAAATATTTTTTAATCAGGAAACTTTTCCTCCTACCACATTAAAAAATGACTGGCGGTAAATAGAGGATTATCTCAAGGAATAGCTAAAGCCAATTTTTCTACAAAATACAACGGCGCGGCGCGACGATCAAAGGTTACTTATGCCTCAGAAACCTGACCTTTGTCGGTAATAGTTTACTGCTATTTGAAAGAAGAATGTTTGGAGTGGTTAGAGTGGGTGACCATTTAGGCTTAGTAGTAATGCAGGGTTGTACAAGATTTATCAGCAGCCTAATGTGGTACAGCATATAAGAATTTCTAATCAATATACGCTGGACATGAGGCTAGGATGGGATAAAATGCTTGCTCTTTTATATATCCATTTTTCATTAGTTTATCTGTTTGCTATTTTTCATCACACCTAGTTTTTGTCGAAACTTTGGCACTTTATTATAGTTTCGTACTTGGACATGTCTTTTTATTCCTGAATGCTACCCTGATCATCTTCTTATAAAATGAATTTTTCTTTTTCTTTTAATTATTTATTATTTATATATATTGCAAATATTTTTACATATAAATAAAAAAGCTGACTAAAATTAAAATGTCACCCCCGAAGATTTAGGCATCTGATAAGCTTAAGAGGCCCTTAGTCCTAATTCATTATTTGCCGCCCCATCCAACCGGTCCGATTTGGGTAGTCTCAATAAATGGCTTGATCTTTTATTCAACAACTCCGCTGCTATTACGCTAAAGAAAGATACAACAACACCCTTCCCTCTTGTCTCAGCTACATCTTCCTCAATTGCTCAATACAATGCTCCCTTTTCTAAATGTAAATACGACCTATTTTTATGACCACTCGGTGAGTTGAAATGGAAGCCGGCATAAATAATAGTTTTGAACAGAAGCTCATATACTGAGCGTATTATAACTAGACAAATATTTATGATGGAAGCAACTGAATAAAAAAACTTTAATGAAGGAGGTAATGTAAATGACCGGTTTTGAAAATATGATTAAACAAATTAAAGACCTCCTATATCCTTAAAAAAATTAGATTAGGGATAGGTTTATCTATAATCTACTGATCTTATATCTACTGCTTCTGATACGGAAACTGTAGGAAAAATTTAATTCCAGCAACATCAACAAAGCTAGGCGGTATGTCCTAGGGACGAATTTTGTAAAACAAAAAATAAACTCCATTAGCCTTTACTTTAGCACGGTATCATGTGTTATACATAATATTAATCGATTTTGAAATTACGCGGTAGTATTTAAGTGCGTCCTGATAAGACCCAAGGACACCAACATGACGCCGATAAACTTTTTTAACAAACCTACTTATCAGAATCTACTTAAGTGAATTATTATTAGGTACCACATATGACACCGTGTGAGAATAAGGATTAAATTTCTGATAAGGAAACTATCATAAAAGTTTCAATCCGAGTAATACAGCCAGAGCGAGTCAAACCACTAGGTTGACACGTTCCCGTTTATAACGCATAAAAACGTTTATCATTTTACCAATTAGGTCACGGGTAAAACATGTTCTATGTTAAAATAAAATACATAACAAGGCAGGAAGCTTGCCTTGTTATGTATTGCCTTGTGATATTTTATTTGAACTCATTATGTAATAAAAATTTTAAGTTTTCGATCTCGATGACTTAAAGCCCATTTGAAATTGACCTCTTAGATGATCATCTAGGATGAATCATTGATAGTAACGAATGTAATCAGCCTTTCATCTTTCATCGAAAGTGAACCTGAAATAATTCAATGCGATATTGATTTTAGATGAAAGTCTTTTACTGTTAACAGCTAAAATGAAGACTCATTCGAAGGCAGAGATCGACCAATGTGAATTGCCTCTCAGTGGAAGTTGAACTATTTACGAGTGTGGGCTCTGATACACCTTTATTTCTTTTGTGAAAATTTTGAATTTTTTTAGTTTTTCATCGAACTACTTGTAATAACAGTTCTACATTAGAAAGCCTACAGACCAACTTCTCTGAGAAACCTCAGAGGGTTTTTGGCAATCGAATATGAAGCAAGTTAGGAGACTAGTTGATTTGAGTTTACTATGAAAGGATATGTATCCGTAAACGTAGCCCAACATACGTAACATAGCAACATATGAAAACAAACAAAGTTCATTTGTGACATGGTAAGGAGCATTAAGGATTTTACGAAGTATTTTGAATTGTTAAGATTGAATACAAGAAGAATTAGTGAAGCCCCAAGGTCCATATGTATAAATATTATTACTGGCATGTAAATAAGTGTTTGTGAATTATAGGAAACTTTAAATGTTTTTCGAATACATTTTTTAAGTAGTCTATAACGACGTTTCTTGTAGTTTTAGTCTTCTAAGTGGATTCCAAGTAAGACATTTGTTCTTATGGAGTCCTGGGTATCGTACCTGTTCAACAGTAGAACTGTAGAACAGGAACTCGTAGGTTTACGACGATGGTTAAAAGGTATTTTATTATATTAAAAGTTATTTTTCCAATACGACAATCAGATTATTTGAGTTCTGTTTTGAAAGACTGTATCTCGATAATGATTGGGTTATCACACATGAAATATTTTTTAGAACCAGGATGAAAATGAAAATTTGAGATCAAATCTAACATATTATTTATTCGAAGTATTTACCATCATTTTCGGTACACTTCTGCCAATGGCCTACCAAGTTTTCTATCCCAGATTTGATAAACGGTGAGTCACGCTATGAAAGGAATTCAGAAAATGCATTTTTAATGCCTAAATCATGGGTAAGCAATTTTCCTCGCAGAAAGTTGTCCAAACTCCGAAAAAAATGGTAGTCTGTAGAGAATAGATCAGGGGAATATGTGGGGTGTGGTAAGACTTTAAAACAACCCCTTTAATTTATTCACAGTCAATATTGAAACATGAGGTCGGACATTATCATGAAAAACGATTGGTCAGGTGCTTGATCAAATTTAAATGCATTTGGTCAATTTCTCGGCAGTTCTTGGATCAATTGTTTTTCCCGTCCAGGGGGCAGATTTTCCAATGTCGTATCTCCTGAGGAAAATTTTGTAAACCAACGATGGATGGTTCTTTCATTAGCACTTCCTTCACTAAACGCATGATTAATATTTCTTGCTGCCTAGGCAGCAGAGTGACCAAGTTTGTATTCATAAAAAAAATCGTTCGGAAATTGCGTGTTTCCATGGTCACGGTTAAAATTATACTAAAATCTGTGTGCCTACTTGGGGAACAAAAACAACACAGTTTACAAATAAAGGATTAACAAGTGCTTATTATAAATAGTAAATATTTTGATAGGAATCAATAGGCAACGCTTTAATCCTATATAAAAAAAAATTGGACATTTCATGTGTGACAACCCAATATTTGACTAATGTAACTTTAGCGAATTGAAATTGTAGGTAATATCTCATTTTAGGAAACATATAACAATACGATACATCGTTAAACGTGAAGGTTAGGATTAATAGAGCGAAAATCGAAAATTTAGCCGTCCGGGATTGCCATTACTGAGCCTGTATATACAACATACTATAATTTCTTTAATTTTCGACCTCTTGTTAGCTGAACCTCTTTTATACTTGCTAATTAGATTAATAATGTTTATACGTTTCTGCTCAAGAGGCCTATAAAAGAAGGAAGAGATGGTATTTTCATCGTTATAATAGTATGATATAGTAGTAATATAGTTTTTATTACTTATTTAGATCGATCCCTTCAGAAATGATACTTATAAAACTAACCTACTGCTCTTTTATAAACAGTGAAGTACCCTCCCTCCTTCCGTTCCTCCGAACTAGACTGAACTTCTAAACGTCAAATAATCTTGCAATACTCACTTGAGGTAGGCATGATGGTATAGAAGGGCCAATCCTGATCTTAGAATATACCATTTGCATAACATATTCTCTACGAATATTTATTAAATAGATTACATACTATTTTAAGAACTACTACCTCATCTTTATAATAAAGTTATTGCAAATGTAAAATATAATAATTACAAAAAAAAACTTTAAAATATTATTTATAATAAATATTTACCCTGGTTCGATCCAATTCGACAACATATGGATATATAGATCATTGTGGATATTTGTGAGATAACAAAGAACACTGGGGATTTTACAAAGTATTTTGAATTGTAAGGATTGTATAGAGAAAAAAATGGATTTTGGATGGTTTAGTGTAGCCACAAAGAATATCAAAAAAGTCTAATCACCGTCTTGTAAATGAATCTTTTGTGATGAATTGGAAGCTTAGAACTTTTGTCTGGTTACAGAAGTCGAAACCAACGAGCAGTATCATGTTTTAGTTTTTAAGTGGATTCTAAATAAGACCATTGTCTAGTTAGAGTCATAAGAAGCAAATCTGTTCTTAGAAATTAGTAGAATATAGTTAAAGGATATTTAAGGACAGGATTTCCAAGGTTCACGACGAATTTGTAGAGCAATGTTAATTATAATGGATTTATTTAAAATTATAATGAATCTTAAATAAATATTATAGTAAATTCCAATATCTCCTTAAATCCCTGTTAGACGCTGCCAATATGGGTAATAATTAAAAATCTAGTCAGTCAATCTCAACTATATCTGTTATCAATGAATTGCTTCAAAAATTATATCATTATTAGTAAATTTGTCAATTTAAATAATTTGTCTAAAAAATTGCTTTTATTTTTGTCTATTATAGCTATATAATATAAGAGAACAGTAAGTAGATGTGTAAATATATATTTTCAGCTATTTGTAAATATTCTGTCTTATTAACATTCAAATAGTTATTTTTTTTTCTATATATATCTTTTCCTTTCTATTCATTATATTTGTTTTATTTCATGGATTTTTTTTTCATCTTTCTAAATGCATTGTAATTATTATATTAGCATCATGTATATATTTATAATATAGTTCTATTTTAAAATAGATACATATACCATCTTTAATGTGTATGTGTGTGTGTATGTATGTGCGTGTATGTATGTATATGTATATGTAATGCAACATTGATTTTTTGAATAACTTGAAGTTCATAATTTTTATTTTTGCCTTTGACAAGATTTAACGATCTCCCGTTTTTTTGGTATTTGTTTTTTGCACCATATCTTTTTTATTTTACATGGACAATGTATTAGTAATTACAGGGATAAAATGGCGTTGATATATCAGTAAACAACGGAGTTATAAGGCATAAATCTTTGGATTTGGCCATTTTTACAAAAAAATTCATAAAAAAAAAACCGTAAGACTTTGTATATAGGTAAGTGACCTTAAATAGGTTCAAAATGAACCTCCCTACCCGAGATAATTTTTTGGTCAACGATCTTCCGAACACCCTGTATATATTACAAAAAATGAAACAATAATTTTTTTATTTTTATTTTCATAGCTGAAAAAATTATTACTGGGACTAAGATATGAAAACATTATTATTGCAGTTATAACGATTAAAGTAATTGGGCTAGATTATACTATAATCTGCGGTATATTTCCCGAAAGTAAATTGGCAAATTTGGGGCTCAACCTCAACAGAATAAGCTTGTCAAAACAAGAAACTAAATCTCAAAAGTTAAATTAAAGTGGAGAGGAACTAAGTACATGAGACCTAACTTCATTGCCACTCAAGCACAGGAATAACTTCTATTTTGAGCATCTAACTTAACATAACCGACCCTCACTTAATCTCTGTGATTATATTAACACTATCATCAAAAGTAATTGTAGTTGGTGACAATAGCATTTAATGCGAATAAAAAACGAACTAATGTCCGGATTTCCGTGATATGGATTTTTTTTTTTTTTTTTTGCTTGTGTAATGTAACCTTTGCAAAAATTTGAATAATGAAAAGTATTAGGCAATTGTTGTTTTTTTTTTCAATAGATCTTGTTATTCATATTCAAACGATGAATTCATAATGCAATATATTTATTGTTAAATTTGTTATTCTAAAATAGTCCGCAAGTGATGATCAATGATTAAACACTCGCATCGAAAAACCTAGAAAGTTATTATTAAAAAAAAAAAATGTATTTAATGGGTTTTAAAGAAGCCATTCGAGGTAAGACAATTGAAATGGTACGGCCAGGTTAATAGAGTCAGAGACCACCGTAAGGCATTTTAGAATCGAGACCGGAAGGAAGACGACCTCGAGGCAGAACGAGGCTCATATATCTTAATTACCGAGAGGTCGAACCGTGCTGGAGATGAGACAGTTATAAAGAATAAACTAGAATTTAAAAAACTATTTTTTTCATATCTGTATTTAATGCCTCATTGCAACAACAAATTTTCTAGGAATTCATTCCTAATCCAAACATCCCTCACTGTGAATAAAACACGTATTTCTCTGCTCTTTAATCTTACTACTACTACAATTGTGAAATGAGTTTTTTATTTTTTTAAACGTATATCGGATAAAAAATACATAGAGAGGTATGCGTTTTTAATATAACAAAAAGAAATTACTGCCCAACTTTATTGGGTTAATACAAACACAGTAATAATTTTAGGGGAAATAAATTTAAAAGAATGTTTTGTTTGCATGTAATTTGGGGTGAGAGCTGTTTAATCTAAAAAAAACATTCTAATATATCCTAAAATCACAATTCACCTTGAAAAAAAATAACAAAAAAAAAACACCAAATATTAAAGAAATTATAGCCATAGAAAAATTTAAAAATCGCTCAATTAACAATAAATTAGAGGTCCTAAATCTCAAAACATGTTATTCCAATTTAGTACATTCAGACTAATAATATACATTAACATTAATATACATCATATAAATCATCTATCCATATAATATATATATATATATATATATATATATATATATATATATATATATATATATATATATATATATATATATATATATATATTACACAGTACGGAATATACGGAAATCCCTTCGACCTGTATCTGGGAATACCAATAGTTTTGGAAATACCAACCTTCTCAAACCATACCAAATTCACTAGCATTGTTATAATTTAGTAGTAGGTACCAATAGCATATCCTCCATCAGCATTGTATGTAGTTTCCTACTCCTCCATATTTTGTAATTATATCTAGTTAATTATTCAAACACATGTGTTTATGTATTTATATTGTAGCTAACTTTATGGTCTGAAATAACCTGTATAACTTGTATAATTTTATTGAAACTTTTTTTTTTTTACTGTAGACCATGGTTATGAGAACAATATTATCTTGCAACGTCGCTAAAATAGTTATTTTTATTTATTGACTGAATCTCAAAAACCTTATTAAACATCTAGTAGTTACAGACAAGAAATAAATCAAAGAAAAAAAAAAATATATATATATATATATATATATATATATACAAAGAAATAAATTTATATATTTTTCTTTTTTTTTTTTTTGTTATTTATTTTCTTTATAACCTCTAATGATCTCGTAGTAATATCAGTCTTTCACGTAAAAATCTCTATTACAAAATGTCGCGGATTTTCTCTTAAAGGAAAGTGTATAAACACTGATATATTTGATTTTAAAATTTCATTTATTTATTTATTTTTTAACCGTTAAAAAACAGGCAGAATTCATTTTTTTTCTCTTTTATTTTTTACTTCATGATTTTTAAATTCACTAATAAACAGCTGGTTAAATCACTTTCAACATTCATGCAATCTTTCTCAATAGTTAAGACGCCAGTGCCTTAAAGTTAAGAGCTGGTGTAAAATTCAAAATGCCCTGAGTGACAGTACTACAGTGCTCTTACTCAGCCTCCATTAAATTGTTTACCAGTGACGCAGCGGAGAGATCAGCGCTGGGATCTCTTTGGATCTGACTTTTCCCTCTCTAGATCGAGTGTATATTTTACATATAGTGTATGATTCTGAATTTTCAGCGTTTAATTGAATTAAATTTTTATTTCCATCAGGTATCATTATACTTTTTCTTTAATTTACTTCATACATTCCACCGTTTGAGATTCCTTGTCTTTTTTTTTTTTTTTTTTTTTTTTTTCTTATTCTTAGTTTTTAATACTCAATCAATAAACGATTTAAAAAGAATAAGGAAAAAAAAAAAAACTTATATTTAATATTAGTTTTAAAGTTAAATTAGATAATATAATTGGATGTTTTTTTATGTATAGTAATATTAAGTATGTTTATAATGTTATCTATGTTGTGTAAACCCTCTTTCAGTTGTACATAAGGTAGAAGTATATTTTTTAAATGATAATATCGTATTAGTGTAAATAAATTTGGACTAATTCAACAATGGACAAAGAAATTAAATGTAATATTTTTGAAAATATGTCAGAAGAGTTTAGGATGTACGACATTGTTCATTATTCTCTGGTAATCATGGTGTACTTGACTGTTTGGATAGAAGGGTGGGTTAGAATGTCAGCTGTATAAACCGTGTAGGAGTTGAGTGGGGTTACCAACCGCTCCACAACAGCTTCATTGCATAGGGAAATTTGGTATGTTCATCATATTATGTTTTTCCTCTTGAGAGAAAAAAAAATACATAAAAGAGCATATTAAGATATTAGAATTAAAAAAAAGATATTAGATATCATATTAAGATATTAGAATTAAAAAAAAAATCAACTAATAAATGTTTATATATATATATATATATATATATATATATATATATATATATATATATATATATATATATATATACACACACACACACACACACACACACACACACATACATATATATAATAGTTTATAGTTTATATATGTTTATATTACGTTTCGCATTCGATGGGGTATAGGCCAAATTTTATTTTGACTCAATCATTGTAGAATATGCCAAACCTAATGAAAAGCTGTAATAAATCATATTAATCGAAAATTGTGTTCAGTTTATTTTTAAAATACTCTTATTTGATAATCATATTACTCATTAACTTCATTGTTTTCCCCTTTTTTGCGGTTAAAAATGCGAAAAAAAAAAGAAGTCTGAATGGATAACCCACCTCAAGTTACTGAGAGCCATGGTATCTATTGTACAGTTGTTGTATGCTCTAAATTCGACGCAAATCCAAACACTCGGGTTCACAATCCTCGAACAACATTCTATAAAGTGTAAGTATTTCTTAGTGTAAAAAAGAATTGAGTGAAACTAGATAAAAAAATGTAGAAAAATGCCGCAGACCTCACCTTTCTATTCCAATCTATACGATAAATCAAAGACTTTTTTGAGGAAACCACTTTTTTTTACCATAAAAGCTACAGTATCTCCATTTTGTTTTAATATTTCTCAAACTTTTCAATTTAACTACCTATAAATCGAAGCTGTTAAATAAATTTAAATTTAAAAAAATAAATCAGTAATCAAAGTTTTTAAATTACAATAGAAATCATAAATTTTATCAAAGCGGTATTGTAGAAGAAAAGTAAGTAAAATATATTTTATGAATAAAAGGGGTGTAACTAATAATGTCCCTACAAAAGCCGAGGTGATTCCCTCCCTTCTTCATCTTAATCCAATACTCCCATCCCGCCGCTCCCCCGAGACTTATTTCTTTGTAGAAATAAACTTCTCTACCGATTTTTAGAGAAATGAAATTTTATTTGATTAAATTAAAGATGAATCATTAGGGCGTGCATTATTTAATAAAACAAAATAAATATCTCTATTACATAATCGGCCTGATCAATTTAAATTTGAAAACTAAAAGTAATGATCACTACTGATGTGAATACATGTAATTATCATTTATTATATTATATTTTAAATATCAATATATAACCAATAATTTCTTTTGGAAAATAAATTAAAACTGTTTTTCATATTGTCTATTTAGTTTATGTTTACTAGCTTATGAGCAGAATATATTCTAGGTTTCTTTTTTGTTTTGTTTTTTATTTAAAATTATTTTATTTATTTTTATTTTATTAGAAATAATGAATATAATTCATGATAATAAACATTGTTGGTAACTAAAATAGATTTGATACTGTCGGAGAGAACAGAGTTGGGATTATTTTGGGCCTAGCTTGCCTTCCTATGATGGGGTAGAAAGGCTTGGTTCATTGTATCCCTGGAATGCTCCTGTATATTGTATATATAGTGTGATTGTACTTTTTTCTTTTATTTCTTTATACTTTAATTTTCAGATTATTTTTTACTTTTCTTTATCTTTTAAAGGTAGACTTTTTTAATATATCTTTTTATAATTTGTCATTTATTTATGCATTTTTATCTATTGTCATATTGTATGAACTGATTCATAGAAATTCATATTATTCACTTCCTACGCAGAGAAAGTCTTTGTAGGTAAAATGGGGCAAACCATATTTTGTAAATATATTTTTGAATAATCACTCTTTTAAGGTACAAAAAAAAAAAAAAAAAAAAAAAAAAAAAATCAGTTCCTTTCACTTTATTTAATTTCAAAAATATTTATTATTTATAGTGGCTTGACTTCCTATACAAAACAAATCATTAACCCGTTAATGGCAAGAAGACGCAAACAAAATTTCTTAATATATTCTGAAGTAATCACGCTTTGAATCTATGAAGGGAATTTACAGATACAATTAGCTTCATTCGTATTATATGATTTTTAAAAAATAATTATTTATTTTTATATTAAGAATGTTATTTTTTTTTAACCCTCCTCCCCTACCCACTGGGTCGTGAGCGACCCAGTGCTGTTTTGTCGACACCTGCACTCTCCTGAGTGAGAAGTTAAGGTGCGAGGTGCCCAAATACCCTCCCATCATGTCTTCCAGGAGCCGTCCTAGCGATATGGTAAATAATCTGTTGCCTTTTCTAACTTATATTCTAATTTTATCTAGAAAACTCTATGTGTGGGTCGCGTATGACCCATGGGTAGCTTATATGTCATGAATATTATTAACTGTTTTCGTATGTCTGGTCTAATTATTTCGCTTTGCTTTGCAGCAAATATGGCCGAAAGTTGCTTGTTTATTACGGAAGAAGATGGTTTAGCAGTAAGCAGTGAACCTGACGAAGAAATTATCCCGTTATTTATACGAATTTATTGTGAACGATGACGATGTAGCCGACAATGACGAATATATTTCTGACCAGGGAGATATATATTCATTTTATACTTCTTCACTCTGGAGAAGACATACATTGGTCGGGACCCTAAGAAAAACCAAGAGAGAGCTCTCTCCATCTATGGTCGATCCAAGAGGCCAAGCTGTTGGATCATCAAAATATTTTTATGATGACACAAAAACTATCTTGTGTTACATCCCCCCCCAAAAAAAAAAATTAATGTGTTGTACTTCAGTCCGCAATGCACTTATTAGATGGTGTAGATGAAGCCATCCACAAACCAGAATTCATAGAATTTTACAACTCCACGTTGACAATAAGCCATTTTCTTCAAAAAGACATTGTTGAGCCAGAGCCCAAAAAATCTTCTACCTCAAAACGTGCTAGGTGCAGTGCCTGCCCTTGGAGAAAGGATCGAAAAAGTAATTCGAAGTGTCAGCTTTGCCAACAATCCATTTGTGGTGAGCACAAAATGGGATTGCCCATCTTGTTTGGAAAAAAGCGCGAATAAATAATTTAGAAACAAGATTGGAATAGAATAAAACCTATATTGTATTATAATACATAATGTACATAGTTTAATGGAACTTTGTAATATACTATAATTTAATTGTCAGGTAATATTTATCTGTTCGTGATTTTTTTTTTATATAACTTGTTACTTCAATTAATTACTTTTTTTTTACTATTGTTCGCCTTTTCATAAATAAATATTATGTTTCTATAATTATAAGTCTTGTACTTTTTATTTTAAACACTAAATGATTGATTTTTAAATGGCAAGGTGAATTTCAAGGCCATGGGTCGTGCATGACCCAGGAGTAGCAATTGTGTCAGGATAAATGGGCAGGGGAGGAGGGTTAATAACTACTTTTCTTCGTAATAGAAGAAATTTTTGGCATTGCATTCATGAAATAAATGTTAATAATTATAAAATGAGAAATCAATATCATTGGCAAATAAAGACAGACTTTTGACGTAATGACTGGTTGACGATCAATATAAGAATAAAATAATTCCCAAACGAAAAGTAAACAAAGGATTAAGTGTTGTTTCCCAGGCCATATAAACAATGAAGATATAATTAGTCTTTAGATTCGTTCGAATATTATTGTTTTTACAGAAGATGAAATTATTTTTCTATGATCCAATTGTTCTTTTCAATTTAAAATATAATATAAAAGATATGTGTCAATACAATTTGAGCTTTCCCAAAAAAAAAAATTGTTTTTGTCGCATTAGATTGTAATTCTGACAGTGCGCCGGTCACATTCTGTTATGCAATTCAGGTGTGACACAACCGTCTTGCAAAATAGTTGCACTTTTGCCCCTTATTGTAATGGCTTAAAACACGAGCTGCTTACTTGGTTACAAAAGTCCTGGATGAACACTTTAATTTGGACTCATAATTAACTTTTCTTTATACGATTCATATAATTTTTTACTTTAACTAATCCTATAATTCCTTGTTGGCTTTATGAAGCCATTTGAATTTCTTAAATTAACGCGCAATATCAGAAGAAAAAAATAAAAAAAATCGGAATTGGATCAAAAAAAAAAAGGTTGAGCTACGAAGGACTCTGCCTAAGAAATCCAAGCAATAGAAAGAGCGTAAGTTATCAATCGAAATACATTTATGTTCGTTCGGATCTATTCGGGAAAAAATAATACCACATTAGTTGTTTAGACTATTGATGAATCCCAGATATAGTACCATATTTCCTGATTTCTAACTGAAATTGATCCTAATAACATCTTTTCCTTGACATTTAGCGATGATAAAGGTTATCAAAGACCGACGAAAAAAGAAGTAGCAGCTTTTTCAGTTGCATTAATATCTCTTTTCATGGTCATTATTTTTCTTTATAACGACTTATCAGATCACAACGCCTTCTCACCAATAAGTCTTCATCTGAGTAAGTGAGTCGGTTCATGTCCAGGAAAAGGACTTTCGCACGATGATTTTTTATTTATTTTATTTATTTTTTTTATTTTTTTTTTTATTTTTTTTTTTTATTTTTTTTTTTTTAGTATTTTACAAATATTGCTAAAATACTCTTAATTACATATATTTTCAAGTGGAAGGTGTTCCCTTATACATGTTAGAGAAGCATAAATTACATTTTTTTATTTTTTATTTTACTTATTTGAAGTTATTTACAATATAAAATAAAAACATACACAATAAAAAATGAAATGAACTAAATAAAAAATGTACATACTAATAAAAACATATAAATTAAAATACTAAATATATATATATATATATATATATATATATATATATATATATATATATATATATATATTAAATAGATTGGTATAAACACCACGTTAATTAATTAATGTATTTTTAGTACGTTTTTGGGTGTATGCAGTGATTTCTTGTCCTAGTCTTTTATTTTTTGTTCGATGGAGTTCACGGAAATCGGTGTAAGGGAAAAGCATCTTTGTGTCTGTGAGTGTATTGTTTAATAGATGGTAGGTTTAAGTCAAATAACATATTTAAAATTCCGATGCACTTTAGGTAGTTATTTACCATTTTCATACATGAGTTTTGAATAATTTTTAATTTCCTGCAGTTAGAGTCGCAAACTGCAAATAATTAAAGCTCCAGACAGAAGCTGAATATGTAATTTTTGACGTATAACTGTTTTTTATAGTAAAAGATAAATTTGTTTTTCACAGATAGTTGAGGATGTCTATTGAAATATAGGTTCATTTAGTAATGATAATTTTAGCTCTATAGCATTTGTTGAAAATATGTTTAGAAAATGTCAAATATTTGTCTGATTCTAAGCACAGTGATAGGAGTTGATCTGATCCTTGGAAAATATCGTATTGTCTATTGCGTTGTAGGACACTAATTTTTGGATTCCTAATGTTATAATGTAATAATATGTACGCAAGCTTTTTTTTTTTTTCTTTTTAAGTTTTTTTACCACGTCAACACGACAATAAACAGTTACCGACAAACTTCAAAAAAAATTAATAAATATTGACAAAAATGGAAACTGAAAGTTTGGAATTTTGCAAAATGCAGGCCAAACATAGACTATCGTATTTATTTTAAACAGAGCAGACATCCCTTGGAATGAATCAGTAAAATGCCTCGGTTTATCGCCTATATACCTCGTTTTTCCCAGATCATTAATACAAAAAAAAAATACTAAGCCAAAAACATTATATTCAGAATTTATTTCAATATAAAATCTAAACTAAGCCCCCAAAACGAACTTTTACTATACAAAGCAGTAATTCGAGCTCAATTAACGCACGCTTCTCTTGTATGGAGCTCAACTTCTGCAACCAACTACAAGAAACTAGAAATGAAAATTTATACATGAGGAACATCGACTATCCTCGATACAATAAAATATTAACTACACGATATAAATCTCAAATTCAACCAAACCTAAGCGTACTTTGAAAAAACACCAAATTCAGAAAATTCCCTTTTCTAAGAAATCAGTAATTATAAAAACACCTCTCAACAGATCCACCCACAACAAAACATGTCCTCCTAACGTAACACATTTTACACTTATCTTTTTTGTTATGTATGATTATTTCTTATATATTGTATATATACATATTAACTATTTATATTTTGATATGTAGGTTTCTCTTCATTCTTCCTACTGTTAAGAGAACAACTTTAATATGTAAAATTCATATGTTATTAAATAAAACTATAGTAATCATGTAGAGGGTGTAGGGCCGGCACGTGTATACGTCAAAGTAGTTTGTAGTTGTAAATATGTAAAAAAAAACATTATTATTATAAATATCTTTTGGATTTATCCGATAGTGGGTATCTCCCTTATCAGTAAAACTTCGATTCAGGATAGTATATTATATTTCTGTTGACACTAATTATGAAACCTATTTTACTGATGATTTTTTTTTAAATAGCAGTAGTAGTTTAATAAATTAGTAGTTAATAGTAATAAATTTGTTCCACTTGTCTCCATAATATAGTGGTTGCGATATTTTTTATTTATGTATATAGTAAGGTTTTTTTCAATGTGCTAGCATATGTTATTTATGAAGCTTGGTTAACCTTAATATACATAATCTAATAGTTAAAGCAAAAAGCTTTAAGACGAATAAAAAAAAATGAAATTTTGGATCGGACGAGTAGATTTTGAGTTATAGCCAAAATAATACCAATAAACGTATTTCACGGAGAAGTGGGACTGATCATAATTTAGCTAATCTTTACAATGTTCCCAATACCGTAACTTAGCGATAAATGGTCTGATCTCGGCATTGTTTTATTTTTCATTTCGTAGTTACTACATTGTTCCGGCTTCAATTTACTATTTGGTTGATGCAAAAATAATGCAGGATTTTATTTCCGTTTCATTATTAATTCTAATTGTGTAAACAAAACTAATCCACAATGCTGTTACACACATTATTTTAAAGCCTATTTATCTCCCTTACTTTCCTATATAATCCTTTTTTTTTAAACATTTAATTCAGTCCGTTCAGTGCCTTCTGACAAAATGACGTCTAGAACCGATTTTCGGCAAATTTACTTGTATGAATTCAAACTCGGTCGAAGTGCTGCGCAAACGGCTCGAAATATTAATGAAGTTTGGGGGCCAGATACCATCAATGAATCTACAGTGCAGCGATGGTTTCAAAAATTCCGTAGTGGAAAGTTTAAACTTTCAAACAAAGAAGGTGGTGGCCGTCCGTCTGCTATTGACAACGAACAGTTAAAGGCAATGGTTGAAGCTGATTCCACCAAAAATACTCGAAAAATAGCGGAAAAACACGATGTGGATTAGTCAACAATCGTACGCCATCTCATGGCAATTGGAAAAACAAAGAAGTTTTTACTGAATACCAAAAACCTGCATTATTTTTGCATCAACCTAACATATAAACACATTATTCGAAAAACACTTCGTTGTCTTGTTATAGGTAAAAGAAACCCGACAATAACCGCTATTGTGAACTTTTTTTTTTTTTTTTGCGATTTTGGGTATAAAGTCGACGGCTGCCGTAGGAAAACGTTCATCAGTTTTTTCCTTAAAACAGCCCTCTGGAACCTTATTTTATTTGCTGCCGCCTTTCTTGACCGGGGACTCTAGACCCGTGTTTGAAAACAGCAGCAGTGGTTTTTCTTTCACAAAACTTGATGATCTTTCAAACCTATCATGACAGGTTAGTGTCGTCGGCTCCTGTACTAGACGGTGTGTTTTGATTTTTAAAAAACGTTAGATTGAAACATAAAAATATGAATGACAAGTAACTATCAGGGGTCAGCAACTGAAAAAAAAGTTAGGGCTTTTCCACACTATATAGATGGATAAGGCGTTACTTCAAATCAGTTACTGACTGTATGTGAGAAATCGGAATATTAAAGAGAATGCTGACAAGCTAAGCGTACAAAATCGAAAAGCCTACATTCGATAGAACTTCAAAGAGCAATAGGGCTTTAATTTTACTATAGTTTAAAGCTTCACCTTAGCTTACAATTCTAAATAAAGATATAAATTATATGCCAGTCACCCTCCATAGAATTCTTGTACATAGCACCCATATTATTAGCTGTACTTAAAATAGGCAAATTGTCATAAGAGGCACAAAAAGGGAGGAACAAAGCTTCGGGAGAACCATACAAGGAAGAGTTCTCGAACACTGATTTACTTAGAATGGTTTTATTGACCTTTGATCCAATAGTATGCAGTTCAGGAGGTCAGCCAAAGAGAAAAAATAACAGCATTGCCACAAGAAGTCCTTTAATTTTACATTCGCCAATAAGATTCATCGACTGAAGAAATAAGCAGTGTTAAGGGACTTTCACAATTAGTGGCACTTACAACAACTAATATTGACTCCTAAACAAACTATTACGTGCTATTTTTTTTTTTTTTTTTTTTTTTTTTTTTTAAATATAGAGGCCAACACACATTTAATCATTTTCATATTTGTATTTTATAATTATGTTTTAATTTTATAATATTATATACGTTATTTTTATAGCAATATTGGTTTATTCTATCAATTAATTTATGTGTCAAAACAAGCAATCTGATTGTATAGTTTTTTTTGGCATTAAACAAATTATAAAATTTTATCTGGTTCAATTTATTCTTGAATCCTTCTTGAAGTATGAAAAAAAAGAATAAGAAATAATACTTTATTGCCACTCTTTGAGCCTAGCAATTTTAAAATAGAGTTGTTTAAATTATAAGTTAAAATCTTTAAATATTAAGACAAATCAATAATACAGATAACGCTGGTTATTTTTACTGGTATTTTGTTTTGTTTTTTAAAGTAAAAAATGGAGTAAAATAAGTTTCCCCCAATTGTTATGCACTATTCAACAGGGGTTCGATCAAGAGTCTTCAAAATTGATGAATATAATCTAACCGTAATTTCCAATAAAAATATAGTTGTTTTTATTTAATATATTTATTTCTTTTTTTTGTTCATAAATTAGTAATAATGCTTATGTTACTGGTGGATATTGCTATTGGTCAATAAATATATATGTAACTAAAATATATATATATATATATATATATATATATATATATATATATATATATATATAATACCAATAATATATACACACAATATCCAAGTTTTCTTCTTTTAAATGAAGTAAAACGCCAAAATAAGTGAAGTATCTGTTTCTTTCTTTCTTTTTTTTTTTTTTTTTTTTTTATTCATTCAACTTCAGCGGCCATCAGTATTCTGACTGGATAATTTCTTTAAAGGCTACTATCTAGATCAAAAGTCCAATTTGAGTTTTTCACAGATCAATTTTATTTAAAAGCTCTGAATTTCAATGTTTTTAAAATTAGTATCACTTTTAACAGTAATTTAAAAAAGATTTTATAAAACCTCGTCTAAGATATCTTTTGTTGTAGGAGCGTCTTGTTTTGCTAAGTAAATGATCCGCTAAGGGGAAATTCCCTTGGTTTCGGGCAACGGCTTGGAGAACTAGTCGTGACACCTTGCTGACAGACTGACAGCCCGGATTAGCGGGTTATCATATTAATTTGTTTAATCGAGTGAGGGGCGTCATACAAATTTCGTATCGAGAATAAATATTGCCATAAAAACTGACAGGTATTTTATCATAGACCGTGATACAATTTTATTAAAATTTGATCTCGGTTTTTTACTTCAATATTTTATAACGATTTCACTTTAAACAATAATAGGTCGTACATAACAATGATTCATGATATAAATAACATTTATGTAGTTCATATCAATAAATTAACTTGAAGAAGAACGGAATAGTGGGGTAGTTAGGGGTACCCAATTTATTTTTACTATTTTTTGCTAAGTATCCCAATGCAGTTCCACTCACCCCATCATACTCCCCGCAGGGTAAAAAGGCAGTGGCCTCATGATCTATTCGATATAGATGATACAATTTAGGCATGGAGTCCTGGCAAGGCCATCTTCTTCAGTCTGCGTGACTGTACCATTGCGCTCTCACACAGCCTCCACTGAGAGAGAAACGCTGGGATCTCTTAGGAACGGGCTCGTTCCTCTTTAAGTGGAGGTACAAGTCTTGTTAGGGAATCCATCAGATGTATGTATATTGTAAATAATGTGTGATTATCTGCATATTCATTATTTTGTTACAGTTTATTAATATTCTTAAATCAAAGTTTGTACCATTTTTTTTTATTGAATAAATAAGATCTTATATTTAAATAGAATAACACTTGAGCTAGTTCGTTGTGTGTAATAATATTCCTTCATTTCAAACGCCTAGAGAAAGATTACCAGAAGTTAACATAATAGCTTTCAGTGTATATTTAGTGTTTTAGATGTTAACATTATGTTATTTCCATTTCCTAACATGAGAAAATTTATTCGAAGTTAATAATATTGGTTTAGTGTTTTCTATCTTAGAATATAAAGGCATTTTGGGTGGAGCAGTGGTCCGATATCGTTACCTTAATATATTTCTCAACTTAAACAACAACACAATTATTAAAAATTGTTAACCTGATAACTGATAACGATTACAATAATGATAACGATTACAATAACATGTCAAACTTAAAAATAACTACTCATCATTTTTTTGTGACCAAGTGGATTTTTCATTTTGGATTGGATTTTTTGAAGGATTTTGGATTGGATACGAGATGAGTTAGATGGTTTAGTAGAGCCCTAAAGCTCAACTACGTACGTCCAAATAGTTTAATCACAGTCATGTAAATAAGTCTTTTGTAATGAATTGGGAGCTTTGAACGTTTGTTTAGTAAACGTTGAAGTAGTCTGTAACGACGAGCAGTTTCTTGTATCTTTAGTCTTTAGTGGAAAGAGTAGAAGCATATTTCCCAAACGATCTGCATATAATTAGAAAAGTTTCATTAAAAATATTAAACATTAAAAACTAATATCTAAACCAATTTTATAAGGTTTTGTTACTTTTATATATATATATATATATATAGTTTTACGTTGTTGTAGTAATATAATATAGATAAAACGGTATATCGTAATAAAAATATCGATATAAAAATATGTATCAATACCCATCCATATTATTTAGAAATCGCACCTGTTTCCAGTCGTTATTCTTGCTTTTTATCTCTTTTCTGACGTTACTATCCTCAGTGATAAACTTTAGTACTCCCTGAAAACGCTATTCAGTCCCTTCGATACATCTATTCTATTAATTTAATTATTTCGCACTGCAATTTAAAATGATCTGTTAAATAACCTACATACTGTAATAAAACTTTGCAGAATATGAGTATTTATAAATAGTTCAGGTGACGCTTTGAATAATTTAATTCTAAAAGCTATTATAAACTGTATGCAAAAAAATTATTAAAATATGTGAGATGAATGCGAGGGTGCTATCAAGCAGTGCATGAAGTGTTCAGTTCATTGAAATTGCCGAGGTCTGTTCTTTAAGTGCGAGCCGTGTAGAGCAAGCACCTTTTATAAATGCCCCCTTCAATTAATTAAAAGTACAAAGACAAGGATCCAGTAAGGTGTTTTTCATGGATCTCTAATGTCACTTCACTGTTGATAAATTACTTGGATACTGAAGAAAAGATCTTGATGCAAGGCGACTTTATTATAGCCATTTCTTTTTGTTGCCGCATCTGTTACTAAGACAAAATAGAGCTTTTTTTTCTTCTGGTTTAGTGGGGGTCCTGAAAAGAAGAGATTTATCGAAAAGGAAAACGTTGGAGTTATTCTTGGAAGTACTTCTGTATGTGACTGTTGTACAAATACAGTAAGCTCTCTTATCCGTTGTTATACTTTAACCGTCGCACAGTGGGACGAAACCGGTGATTATTTGGACATGGCATTATAATAAAGTTTCATTTAAAAAAAAAAAATTAGAATATCCTTTGTGTTTTTGTGTGTAGAATTTAACGGTGAAGTATTTTTCTTGATATGTATGGTGATAATAAAGCAACAATATACAATACATTTTATTAATAAATTTTAAAAACCATTGAAGGGAAAGAAATAGGATTAAAGCTTAATTTAAAGAAATGTAAATACATGATATTAAACACAGAGGGCACCCTAGAATTCACTGATATAAAAATAAAAAAAGTGAGTTGCTTTAAATACCTTGGACAACTAGTATCAATTGAAGTTAGATACGTGGAAACCAGCAAGAGATCTTCTTCTCCCTGGAAAGTTCTTCTTAGAAACAAGCTGTTTTTCATATCGAAAACCCCAATGAAATGTAGAAGAATTTATGGGAAAGTACAGTCATGCCAACATTAACTTATGCTTGCGAAACTTGGTCAATAAATCAAACAATTATCAGGAAAGTACGACTAACGGTGAGGGGAACGGAACGTTATACCTTACAGATCACAAAGAGGGATAAAAAATTGAAAGAAAGTGGATTAGGTTTAAAACGAAATTCCCTAATATAGCTCTGATAATCCACAAAATAAAATAGACTTGGGCAGGACATCTCGTGAGGAACAAAAATGATAAGTGGTCCAAGAATTGTATAAATTGGTACCCCCGAGATTACAAAAGAAGTAGAGGACGACCACCAAACCCAAAGTATAATTATAGTGAAATTCATAAAAGAAAAAAAAATGAATTCAAAAAACCTCAGCCATAAGCTGATTTTGTATAAATGTAAATGAAAAAAAAAAAAATGTATATATATATATATATATATATATATATATATAAATCAATGTATGATTATGAACCAATATTGTACAAATAAAGGTTTATTATTATCACTTATAAATTACAACTGAACACCCATTGCAGGGTGCCTATTACCATTACTGCAATGTGGAAAAAATGAAAAAAAAATAGCTAAAACTAAATACTTTGAAATTAACAAAATACAATTCTAATGTAAAAATTTCAAATATTGTTTTGTTTTTCACAACTGGAAAGGTTCAAATAAAAACGAAGTTTAATTAGGCCGAATCACAATATTAGAAGTTAATAAACGAAGCCTAAATACGGACAAAGTCGGTCGTATTCGGATAACAATGGAACATATTTCTCTCATTAAATACCTAAAGTAAAAACCTGTGAAGTCCATTTTTTGAAAGAATTTGGAGGTTTTCTTCAACACGCAATAATTTACTCAAAACAACCTGAAAGTTAAAGGATTCAAATAATTATTAAAAAAAATTTTCATGGAATATTTTTTGCCACCATTATGCCTGAAACAAAAAAAAAAAAAGTTATTTTTCACTAAATTAAACTGCCCTAAAAATATTTCTTCAGAGAAAAATCAAAACTTTTAACTAATTCTATCCTTGGTCGTAAATGGGTTGGACGAAGACTACAATACAAGCTTTCAAATGTTCGGAATTTTCTGAAAAAGTGATTTTGTATATAATCTTATTTTTTTTACATTTGCTTCGTACATTCTTAAAAACGGCGTTTAGTGCTTACTTCATTATGTACGATTTCAAAGGTGAGTTAGTTTGCTACTTAATATAGTGTTACTAAGGCCAATGCTTCTTTATATATGTAAATATCTGGCTAAAACATATATATTCAAACAGTGTAATAGTGTACATAAAGTACGTTACGTCATTTATTTTTGTTTAATGTTACTATATAAGTTTTAATACAATAGTAATATACTATTGACTATGAAACTGCTGTTGATGATTTTTTTTTGTGATATATATGACAATAAATAAAAAAATAATTCAATATTTTATTATAGCACGAAAATATATACATCAAATGATTTATTAAGTAGGATAAGAAAAAAAAAGCTTAGTTACAGAAATATTTTTCATACCAATAAAAGCAAGAAAGTATTCTACGCATTCATGTAATAACAAATAAATGTTTTACGATTTCATAAAAAATAACACAATGGAAATGTACAGAACATTCAGATACATTGAGGGAAAGGAGAACAATTTAAAAAATCTTAATAATTCGCTAATAAAATCGTAATGAAAAGATTTTTTTTTACGCTCTTTTAATAAAACAACACAAAAATTCCTCTCCTCTAAATTAAAAAAAATTCTTCCTCCTGCCTCTGTCCCCTAAGCGAAAGAATCCCACTTGGAGTTAATTTATTGCATAAAATATGTTATCAATTTCCTTCCTTATTTAAATGTCAACAAGTTTGAATTCTTTTTTTTTTTTTTTTTTTTTTGTCGTATCTTTTCTTGCCTAAGGATTCTTTTGCTCAAATAGTCCCTATATCCCACTCATCTAATTTTAAATATATCCCATTTTGTACTAAAACAGTGTTTGAAAAAAAAAACAGTTTTATAAGTTTTATTAAATTTATTTTGATTAATTAATTAATTTTCATTTACATTATTGACTAGTTAAGTTAACGTTTTAGCGAAACTAACACTAAAGTGTTACACACTAAAGTGTCTCGTATGCTTTTAAAATATCGATTTTTTTTTTTTTTTTTTTTTTATTAATATATGATTTGAAAGTAATAGTGGGTGGTTTCTTATGTTTTATTTCTTGCAAATTTAGCTAATTAAGTACTATAAAATATCACGTTATTTAAAAATTTTGTGGTAATTAAGTAACCACAAACACACAAAAAAAAATTTAATATAACCGCAGACATTTTTATATATGTAGGAGGGCGTCACTCAGTGTTGGAAGAGATGTACGGGAAAACAGTGTTAAATTTGTGGGTTATTACAAGCTGGCATGATAACCAAAGAGGCAATTTGAAATGGATTTACTAATTCCGCAACTACAGTATGAACATTTTATTTTACAATTATATTTATTTAGATATCTTTTTTAATTTATAATTATTTTTATGCATTTTTTTTGTTATTATTATGTATAAACAATGCAGTGGAAAATCTGTTCAATACTTCATGATACCTATAACCATTATTATTTTTGTTAAACTTTTTTTCGTGTGGTCTTTACCTGTTTAATTATTGCACTATTGATTTATTGACCAATAAATTTTATAAGGAAATTACATCATTTGCGATTTTGTACTGTGTGAAAGAGGTGGAAAATGAAGAAGTGAACATAAACTGTTAGTTCTATATACTACATCCCTAAATATAACTATGTATAAACTCTCCGTCAAAAGTATTGCAACACCCATAATTCTCGAGATTTTCCTGGTTTTTACCTTAATCCATACTTGGTTTATATTCATATTAATATTATTTATCAAACGTGAGATATTGAGGATTAGACATTATGTTTATATATTATGTTTTTAGGTTTCCTTCGGTTTATCATTCGTTTCTTTATTTACAAGTATGCTAAGATTAGTGGAAGCAGTCTTTCAATATCATAATTTATTTTAATAACAATGTTTATATATATTATAGGAATGTTTATTACAGACTTCAAAATCTTCCTTTAGCATGAAAAAAAAAAAATAAAATTTTAAAAAATTCAAATATTTTAAAGTATCGCAACTTTTGACGGGGAATTTAATTGTTAAGAAGACAGGTACCAATTTTAATTTTGTTGCTTTTTATTTGATCAGCCAGAGATGTAAAAACATATTGAGGTATTAGAATACATTTTCAAGAGTACACTATCAGAGTGAATTCGAAGTTAAGGGGAAAACAAAAAAGGAGAAAAAATATAACTTGCCTGACAAAGGGATTAAGATATTATCATAAAGTGGGAAATGAAAGAAAATCGGATATCCGGAAGATAGAATATAGATATCAATAAAAGAAAGTAATTAACTCCGGAAATCACCAGAGAAATTTAACAAAAACGAATTCGCATTCAATTCATCTTATACTGACCATGAATTCTAAGAGAAAAAGCTGGTGCACGCACTTACATTAGTACATTATCAGACGTTTTATTAGTAACTTTAGCAAAGGATAACAAAATTGAAAATTTCCTTCAATACATACAACTTATCTTCAAAAATATTATTTAATAGCATTCCATGTCGCGGCTTCGCCCATATAAGTCAAGAACTTGGATAATTTTAACTAATAATTTAATCAATAAAAATCTTGTTTTTAAGTATGGTATTGACCATTATTTCTTCAATGATATTTACACACATAGCAGTAATTTTTCTCCTGGTTAAAATTCCAAGGATTAGGTGTTTGAAGATTACATAAAAGCATAATCCGATATCCAATTTTTAAGTTAATATTCATAAATTTAAGTTGAAAAACAACTCATGTTAGTAATCCAGACGGACTGAGACTATTAAGAAATCTTGCGAATAATGGACTGCATTATCAGTGCTTTAGTTGCTTGCAACAAAAAGCCCATGGATCATATTTTTACAAACAATATCAAATCAATGATTTGATTTGGTTATAATTTTTATTCGGATGAAATAATTTTATTAATTTAATTTTTAAGCTTAAAAGTTCATTTCTGTCACTTTAAAACTGTACATTTAAATGATTATTATAGTAAACATTATTTATTATAAAACTTCCTAGCACTAAGAAGAGAATGTAATTAAAATTTGGTTCCGACGGATATAATAGTTTTACTGAAACCCTGTTGCAGAATGGTGCTAGCTAAATATCGTTCGATTTTTAACCTTTCACTTGTCGCGCTGTTGTATTTTGTACAACATTCGTCTTATTTCTTTCTCTCTCATATCCGGTGAGCTTCCCGGAAAATCGGCTTTAGCTATTCCTTGAGATACTCCTCTATTTGCTGCCAGTAATTTTTCATTGTAATAGGAGTAGTTTCCTAAAAAAAATATTCAGTCCTCAGTGTTGCACAAAGTACAACAAGCGACCGCTCTCGTTTTGGTTTTTTTCATCTCTTTCAATCAGCTGGATTCTGTATAATGTAAGTAGGATTCTTTTGCATTTATTCTTTTGCCTGGAATTGGTCGCCTTCATTACGTATTAAGAATGACCCAGTCTCTCGTAGTCTATTAAAAGTTAACGAAAAGACACGATTAGGCACTCTTCTATTAAATCGGCGAGCATACTCCCCGCACCGTTACAGAAACCATACACAAAAATCATATCAGCGTATTCAACATTAGAATATGTATGCGGCATTGTGGCTGATGCTATTCACATAAAAATATCTGAGTAACTGACTGAAGACTGATTTAGGAATTATAATCCTAGAAGGAAGCTAAAAATAAAAGAATGTAAAGGATAACATTAAGTGTTTACATATCTCACTGCCTAGCCTGACGAACTTTGAAAGGTGATAATCGCTACCTGTAACATTTTTATTTTGTTTATTTTTTTGCGATTTTCTCTAAAACTAAGCAAAAACGAGCAAATCTCTAAAGGACTTTTTTTCTTAGTTTTCCGGTCCTCTATAAGTTCCTGAAGTTTTGCCATTTAAATTCGGGACACCCTGTATAGTAGTAGTTGGTTAAAATAAAAGTTGTTTCATGGGTGTTGAAAAGTTTTATCTTTTGTCCAAAGAGGTACCCAGTTCCATCACGGTCGCCTAGGTTTCACAGAAACGTTAGGTTTCTAGAAAGCTGAATTTTCTGGAGTAGTTTTAGGCCTTAGCTTGAGAGCCTGGACAAGGAGTCTTGGTACACCCGCGCAGGCTAGAGCTGGCGAGATCAATCTCTGCCTGTCAGCTCTTACAGAGATGGATGTCAACTTTACAAGCCTAATAGGTTCCGCACTGTATCGGCCCCAGTCTCTGAATCTACTTTGGCAAATCACTCGTCTAATTGATAAATTTTTCTGCAAAAATGAATGACTATATGGTAGAATGAAACATTATGATAGAAGTAACGAAAACAGCAGACCGTAAAAGGCAAGGGAATCTATTTCTCTCATATTAATTATATGAATTCGAAGTTTCTCTACTCCGTAAAAAAACAAAAAAAAAACTTTTCCTGAAACAGGAGTGTAAAATAACATGTTTCAATTTTTATACACGCATATCGATTCTATTAGTTTATTTTCATTCATATTTTTATGTAAACTTCTTCTGAAGTTCCTACCAATAATTTATTTCATATTTCAATAAACAAATTATTCGATTTTAGGAATTTAATACCATTTTATCATTATATCCGGGGGCTGTTGAAAGATCAGTATCCAATCCTAAACTGTTCAAGTATGATGAAAAAAAAATGGCTTATAATCATATTACAACAATATTGGCATCTGGGTGGAGCTTTTTTTCTGAAAAGGTAAGAATGTCACCATCGTGAGGCCTATTCAGAGCCAAGTCAGTATAACTTACTTCTTACGACATTAGCGGCTGGATGTACCGCAGGGCTTGACATTTTTTATCATCCTTAGTTTACTCGGTGGGCTCTCATCCCACATATATTTTCATCCACCTTTGCTTTCTTTTCCCAGGAGTTTCCATATGTCTTACCATACAAAAATCATGGTACCCCGCTTTTTTATTTCATCGTGGTTCATCGAGATGGTGATTCGGCAACTTTAATCGACCCAAATGATATACACTGAGAACCCCAAAACGATATTTCGTTATTGAAATCGATCCACAGCTAATATTAAAAAAAATCTATTTTCTAACTACAGGCGAACTTGAACCCAAACCTAGGAGAAACGGGTTACCATCCTTACCCACTAATCTGTTTCACACCATTTTAAAATAGTTTATAAAAGTAAATTAAAAATTGAAAAATAGAAAATATTAACTACCTAAAAACAAAATATACGTCGATATGGTGGGGCGAGTAACCCAGTTTCAACAAAGTTTCCTAAAGGAAGGAAAGCTATTGGTATACTAATTTCAGTTCTATGGAATGGCAACGTTTATGTTAAAAAACATTACATGTAAGGCCCTGGAAGAAAGCGTAATACTCCATAGTTCGGAAAAATGATAAATATGTTGAAGATAAAAGTAAAAATAGATCCTTTTTACTATTATTAAATTAATATCATTTATATATTATTTTGATGTAGGAATAAGCATTTTTGGCGATATTTACGAAACAGAAACTGTGCTATGATTCCTCTAATGTTACACCATTATTAGTAGTTCAAATATTTGAAAAATTGGCACTAAAAAACTTAAAGAGATTGATAGAAAATTCCGTTTTCCAAGTTTATCAGTTTTGCATTTCACTATTCAGAAAGGTTTATAAGGAAATAGGTTTCATTCATGGTAAATCAAGATATTTCAACCAGTGAAAATATCAGCACTTATCATCCAGACGTTAATTGATAATTAGTAATTATTTAATAATATTTAGCTTTAATTTAAGTTGATCTATTAATAAGTTTATTATAATCTAAACTTATTGGATCTATCTTTAGACATTTAAATTTATTTTTCTTGTTTACGACTGTTGCTTACTGAGCTCTTATATCAAGAAAAAATTAGGTCATTCATTGAATAAATCAAATTCTTAATTAATTAGTCAAAATTAATTAGTTTTTTTTCCCACCTTATTTCTTCCTTTTCCCTTAGCGCATAGCTTTTCTTCAAGGGGTTTCCTTGGGGTGATTTATCCTTTACGCCCACCCAGTCGAAGACTTCTATTTTTTTACAACATGCTATTATTGCATTTTTCTCAGTGGCCAAAATCGATCACTGAAAACTGTTCTAAAATGTTTTCAAAAGATTTTTGAAGTGTCAGAATTCCTTTTTTGCAGCCTTTTATTTGTTATTGTATGTTACTTTCTGAATTCTTCTAGAGCTTGAAAAAATAAATTCATTCACCCGCTCAAGTGTGAAGCGTCCGGGTTCCATTGGAGCCTCCTGTTGATCCACTCCTTGCGAACCCCCTCCCATATATTGTGTTTTTGCCTCGTTCAAAGACAGGTCCACTTTTCTTTTCTTTTTTTTTTTTTGGCTTCATCGATGGCGATAAATTCCTCCTTCATTGATGCCAGAGTTCCCATTATGACTTAATCGTCTGCGAAACGAGGGATTATGGGCGATCTGTTATCTTTCTTCAATGTAGGCTCCATATGAATTTTTTTAACCGAATTTTTGATAAATTAGGTAATAAAATCCCTTTTTCTAAACTAAAATTTTACATTTACTTTAAATTCAAAAAATAGTTTACAAATGCACCAGATTTAAATATGAGTGCCATATGAATTAGTTTGGTATGCAGTTTATAGTCTAACCAGATGCCTTTGTATGTCTGTAATAAACTATCTACCAGGTCAGCTTTAGAGCCATAAACCAAACGCCTCAATCACTCCTTCCTCCTTTGCGGTCGCTTTCCATCGCTTTTCATCCGGCCACAATTTCGTAGGTAGCTAGTTGTAAGACTTTCGGGCATTTCTGAGTCGTGTCTGAACCACCTTAAGCGATGTTCCCCCATTATTTCCTCTTAAGTTCTTTTATAAAAATTCGTTGTAGTAGTCGCCTTCCTCACACGGTCCCTTCTTGTTTTCCCTTCCACCATAAAGCACATCATTTCCATAACATGGACCTGACTCATGCCTAAAGTGAGTCCGCTCCTCACTTACTTATTGTTAGATCTAGAACGGGAGGAATCCGTTTTTATTAATTACGTTTTAGTATGCTTTAAGACTTTTTTCTTCCTTTTAATTAAGAATTCTTAAATTATTTTTTCCCCAGAAAGCTTGGTTCAAGAAAATGAAGCATTTATTTGCAACACTTCCTTCTCCTTTATCTGGCCGTAAATGAAGGGATCCAGGAAAACATAAATCATTTAGAAGGGATCCAAAATATCTGATATTACTCACTTGATTTATTATGAATCAATGAAGCTGTTCTATTGGTTTAGGTTGTTTGTTTTCCTTCTTATTATATATATATATATATATATATATATATATATATATATATATATATATATATATATATATATATATATATATATATATATATATATATATTTAAATTTAAAGAAATATTTTACTATAAATAAAACCTTACATAATTGATTCCAGGAGCCCCATACCATACATCCAAGAAGTGGTGTATAAATATATAAAATGTATATCAGCATGGTATGAGATCCGCTTGTTATATTTCTGCTCTTAACTAAAACTAATAATAATAAGTGATTAATAAGGTTCCATTATAATAAAACTATACTCCTCATACATTTATTTCTGAGCCCATTTGGTAAAATGGAAATATATTTTTCTCCACTTATTGCTCAGTGTCTGGAAAGTTTCCATTGATGAGTTCTAGTTTCAAACGAAATAACAAACTGGATAGCGAGGGGATGGACTCAGAACAGGCTTGAATTATGATGGCTTACAGGAAACGTGGGAAGAATAAGTGGGGAATGAGATAAAAAAGTTCAGCAGTCCCTGAAGTTGAGATGATGCCAATCTTCACATGCCACTACTGATATCGGTAATTGATCATTAGCCAACATGAGCTTTGCCTCGATTCATTTTTTAAGTTCGCAAATAGCTCGATCATTGGATATAACGTTGCTGTTGAATGCGAATTAAGTCAAATAATGTAATTTCTTGAGTGAGAATTCAGTTAAGATGTCTTAAAAAACATCGTTATTTCATTTAAATATTTATAGCCGGTAGAAATTAATACAGTGGTAGACTTCATTTTCTGATATTCTCAACTGATCAATTGATACTACTCTCCTTGAGCATGAACATCAAACTTTTATATTCTTGCACAAAACAAATAGAATTATAAGAATACTACAGTTGTAAACGTTACGCTAAAAACTGTCCAATCAATCTGGTTTTGAATAAGATTTTTTTTTTTTTTTTTTTATATGCCTGAAAAACTGAATTTTTAACAGAAAAGATTATTTGGAAAAATGGATTGTAAGGGTATTAGTATATAGAATTTTTTCTAAACCCCTATGGCTAAAAATAGATTGATGAAATCTTTATTTAATGGATCCCGCCTCCTTTACTTCACTGAAGGGGCGTTTTAAGATGTTTCTGAAGAGACCAGTTGTTTGGAAAATAAATCATTATTAGTCACTATCTAGTGGTGGGGCTCACAGTGGGAAGATGAAGCGAAAATAAAAGTTTTAACTTCGGTCAAAGTTGTTTGAAATATTTTTACCACCTAACTTTTTAGTTTTCCTGTCTTTGTGAGTGTGTTGAATAAGTGTTCAGTTCACGTCGTCAAAGAATGTAACATGCCTCCGTGATATGAAGTCTGTCACCTTTGATAAGTCTAGTTACCTTTGATAACATCAGATCTTGCCCTCTGTAATATATTTCGCTGAAATACCCTTCTGCGTACCCGGTTCTAGGACTGTTGAAGTCGTTTGTTGTATGTCGGATGTTTATTAACATCGAAGCTCTATACAAAACAGTTGGTCTTAGAACACACTTATCTATCATTAAGTTCTGTGACCTCAATAGGTGATTAAGTCTTTAAGACTTTGTCCTTATTGTCTAGATCTTGTAATAGCAGTGGCTAGTGTAATTTGCTAGTGTGATAGTGTAAGTTGCAGGTGGGGAGTAATGTCCAGGTGGGGCCGTCATTATGCGTTTTTCCAGCGACCGTTTCGATTTTAGGAAGTGATTATTTATTTCTCTGAAAAGAAAAAATATATGCAGTTGTTATTCTAGAGATTAATTGCAATATGTAAAGAAAAAAATTTGAATCGAAACTAAAGTTATTTAGCGTTTTAAAAAAAAAAAAAAGAAAGAAAAGAAATGTCAGAATCGTATACATTAAAAAAACTCTAATTAGAAAAAGTGTGTTTAAGCATATATCATTTCAGTATTCATTAGATAACTAAAATTTTATATATTCATTCGTAATTTAATTTGGTTTATCGAAAGTAATAACATGACACAAATCACATTCACTTCTTGTGCAATACCCATTGGTCTGGTCTAGAATCAATAGTAGAAAATCTTCGAAATGAAGAAACCTAGGATGATTCTTTTAATTTTTTTTTTTTTTTTTTTTTTTATTTCATGCAACCTCGTTAAGTCGGACTAACCGGGACCGCGGTCGAACCAACATAAAGAAAATCCGGGTTAAACGGAGAATGTTGAAAAAATAAATAACATGTACAAACAATAAAACATTTTTTTTTTTTATTGCGGAAAAACACTTGAAATATACGGTAAACTATAAGACAAGTATGCACAGTTTAATTTTTTAAGGGGGCCGACTAAACTAGGTTGTACTGTAATAAAAACATTTAAATTTTTTAAAATTAAATTAATTTTTTAGTGTATTTGTTGTTTGAGATTCACAACTGTACAAAGAAATATATAACATAAATATGAGTGATAATGAATGTAATGTTACTTGTGAAGCATCGCAACCATTTCAATGAAAATTCTAACCTAAAAGGTTCCGAGGCCTTCTTCCTCTCAGAAGCCCTGGAAGATTATCGGGACACTGGATAGGCTCTTCTTCGGGAATTATCTGGTTGTGGTAAAATCGGCAACATATCTGACGTTTGGGATAAGTTAATTCTTGACACTGTAAAGAGCATAAACGATACAATATATATATTTTATATTGCAAGGATTGCATTTATGTTTTCATACCTAATTTTATAAAGTAGGTATAATTATAGTCATGAAAATTAGGCGTTAGTAATTTATAAGTAGCCAACAGTGATCGTTGAGTAAACACCATAATGTTTGGAAATTACGTTCAGTTTCTTGTCGTTTCTGTCTTGTATGTAGATTTCAAAACGTTCATTTAGATGGAGTCAGTCTTTAAGTAGCGGATCTGTTCAACAGAGATCAGTGTAATATCATTAAAGAATACCGTAAGAGAGGAATTCATAGGAATTCATATTTCAGAATACGTAAATTATGCCATGTGACACACTAAACAAAGCCCTATTTCATTTACAATATTTTTTTAAAACATTATAAATAAAAAATTATATAAAATCATGAAGTACATACATAAAATCATTTGCGTTACAAATTACATTCAATATTCGGCTCTATATTAAGCCAGTCTAACCTTTGCTACCTTCAATTTCAAGATGTTTATGCTGTATTAAAATCTACCACGGATAGTTACCCAAGGCTGGTAGTTTCTGCTTTAAGTCTATGAACATATTCTACTTCAAGGTTTCTACTACTATTTTCAGATTATTATTCTACGTAAGAAAAAAAGTTACTTACTTCAATAATTATGTTTTTTTTTCTAATTATTATAATGTTTGTTCGGAAATGGAATTATATAGCCAGTCGTAAAGTATTATTACTATTATTACTATTATCATTACTATTATTATTATTATTATTATTATTATTACTAAGCTACGTTTCGTAACACTTGTATAAAATTTCTTATAAGATGGTCCTGAGGCCATATTCTTTTCAGACGCCTAGGAATGTTATTCAGAATCGAATGGAAAGTGCAAAAATTAGTGGGTTTAAATTTTTATGGATTTTATTTATTATAATTATTAAACTAGCCATTTATAAAAATCGATAACTATATATATATATATATATATATATATATATATATATATATATATATATATATATATATATATAAAAAAAATCTAGTAAATGTGATGGTAACGTACATAACGAACGCACTTTAATAAAAGTCTTTTTCTCAGAGGGTTGTAAGGAATATAATGAGAAACTAGAAAGTTGAGAGACTAGAGGATTTTAATGGTTATGGAGTTTACGATGAAAGGATAGGTATCTGGTTTGGGATAAATCAGCAATATATGGTCAATATTAAGGACTTCATAGATAAGTTTATTTGGGTCAAAGTAAAGAGAATTACGATTTTTTTTGAGAATTTTAGATTGCAACAATTTGATACGAG
Source organism: Euschistus heros (assembly GCA_003667255.2). Lineage (NCBI taxonomy): Eukaryota > Metazoa > Arthropoda > Insecta > Hemiptera > Pentatomidae > Euschistus > Euschistus heros. The sequence goes on along the minus strand of RCWM02000477.1, from coordinate 526,787 downwards.
ATGCACTAGATATTTCAGTGGACCCCAGATTTTAAATCCGTCAATATAGGTCTAATTAATGTTTTGTAAATGAGTCTTTTGTAACTAACCGGCATTACAAAATGCTCTAAGTTTTTCTAGTAAATGTTGAACAGACGAGCAGATTCTTGTCTAATTAGTCTTTTATGTGAATCCAATATAAAACGTTTCTCCAGGTGGAGGCAACGAAGGGTAAAAGTGATTTTGTGGGATTTAATTATATTTATTTTGCCTTCCAGTTTTGATAGATTTTTAAATAAAATTAAAGTAATTTTGATGCAAGATTTACTTTATGGATGGCATATATATGGCTCGGTGAGGACGGATCTAGGATAGGTAGGAGTGTTAGCGGTATACGCCGTGTACAGGATAGAACCTAGATTACTACCCTGCGGAACACCGGCAGATAGGTTAATGTGGAAAGATTACGAAACATTATAAGCATCAATAAGCTCATGAATAAGTTTCTCTAAGAGGAGTTTTCTTCTTATGTAATCGAGTATAGAATTGGTTAAAAATCTATTATATAGAAAAAAATTGCCATTTGATGAAGTGCACTTAAATATGCTTTTATCCAGACAATATTTGTGAAAATAAATCTGAATTTAGAATGAAATATAGTATTATATTTCAGAAGAAAAATGAGAACACATAATTTGAAACAATAACAAAGCATCCGAGAAAGACAAGCTGAGACAAATGGTCATTCCTCGGTAGAAACCTGGTATTAATTTCCATTATAAATGAGTTCAAGGCTCAGCTCAGGTATCCGCTAGGTACTGGGTCGTCATAATCTTTCCAAAATTAAATCCTTTAACTACGAATCCATTATCCTTTTCACCAATTGACATTATATTATTTACAATATAATAAAACAATGATAATTATAATAAAATATCAGGAAATGAAAAAATATTTGAGAAAAAAAAAAAAAGCTGTGAATAAAGTATTATAATTTTGTATAAGTATATCAATAGTTTTCTTGTGTCATGTTATTTTCACTCTCAAAATGTGTAACTTTTGTCACACTTAAAAATTAAAAAATGAAGCTATATTGGTTATAATGAAAGAAGGTACGTTTTGTCTGCATTTTTGAAATGTTAGGCCTTTTTTTTTCAAGTTCTAACTCTGTTGGTGTTGCTCGAATCAAAAATTTTACGACAGTTTCCTCATCAGAAGAATTAGATTATAGACAGATATACTTATCTAATGTTTTTCTTATCAGGGAGTCATTTTTTTATAATATTCTTTTGCTGTTTGCTTACAGATGAATGATTTTATTTCAAAATGTAAAATAAATTCTACATCTGTATCTAAAGAATTATTTTAATGAATAATTCATCATAACTATTATATATACTTTAATAGATACTGCTAAAAAAAACCTACTATAATAATAACGCTGCTAAAACTTTTTGGCATAAATTTAAAACCAATATATCAACTCTTTAATTAATTCAAACTACAATATATTTTCTGCAATAAAAACTGCTGTGATTATTATTTTTATGAATACATTCAGATTTCTTTTTTCATTTTGTTTTCTACTTATTAGCTGAAAACAGAAAGAATGTACCACTAAAGAATGTAACATGCCTCCGTGATATGAAGTCTGTCACCTTTAATAAGTCTAGTTACCTTTGATAACATCAGATCTTGCCCTCTGTAATATATTTCGCTGAAATACCCTTCTGCGTACCCGGTTCTAGGACTGTTGAAGTCGTTTGTTGTATGTCGGATGTTTATTAACATAGCAATGATGATTACATAAAAATATATACATTTTTGATTATTTCAATAAATAATATAGGCTTATACGATTTATAGGATTTTTTGCATCAAATCTTTTTTATTTTACATGGACAATGCATTAGTAATTACAGCAAAAAAAATGGCGTTGATTTATCAGTAAACAATGAAGTTATAAGGCATAAATGTTTGGTTTTGGCCATTTAAAAAAAAAAAAAATCATAAAAAAAAACTGTAAGACTTAGTATTTAGATAAGTAACCTTAAAAAGGTTCAAAATGAACCTCCCTACCCGAGATATTTCTTTGGCTAACGATCTTCCGAACACCCGTTATATTTTTTTATTGTATTATTTCTTTTATCTTTCATTCATTTATTTCATTCAGGATAGATCATAAAAAATATATTAAATTTAAAATAGTGCAATTACCAATGGTATAATATTTCAAGATTGATAATGAATTATTTGAGGTTAATCATGTGATTCCTTCGCTACCTGGAACCGGCCTATTTGGTCGTTCTTTGTTCTCCAGAGATAAATCTGGAAAGTTGGCAAACCACCCTTGGCACATCTATTTCCTTGCAGCATCTTCGCCGTACTCCTAAGAGATTTCCTCCTTCGAGGAAATTGAAACACTTTTAAGTGGGAAACGTAGATTTTTCCTAGTAATCATAGAGTATAAATAATCTTTATAAATAGAAGAGTTAGACTATTCTTTTTCATTTTCTTTTTTTTCACAAAGTCAGGTGTCTATGAACAATATCTATACTTACTGACACAATTTTAATAATTTTCAATAATTAGTGCATAAAATGAAAACCTAGTCGAACCCACTTAAATAAATCTTGACCTTTCCACCCTGGTTAGAAAAGGTTGGTAACCTGTAGGATAACCCATCCTCCTGCCTAAAAAAAAAATAAATAAAATAATCCCTATTGAATAAATCCCCTACCTACGATAACTTCTTACTTGGAATTCACATACACGAATAAAACGACAAGAAACTGCCCGTCATTTTCGACTTCTTCAAGATTTATTACACATACGTTCGGATTAATAATAAAATAATCGTTTATGACATGAAAGTAATTAGACTTATTTGGAAATGCGGAGCTGAGCATTGGAGCTCCGCTAAACCATCTAATTCATCTCGTATCCAATCCTTACAATCCAAAATCCTTTCGAAAAATCTTCAATGCTCCTTACTTCGTTACAAATAAACATCCATAAAGATTTTTATGTTCCATTTGCTTAATTAGACCAATCCAGAAACCTTTCCTTTTGTAGTCAGCTTTACAGCAAATGGCCTCTCACACCAAATGGAACATTGGAAATATTTACAGAAATTTATTCAGAGTTATTAAAGACATAGACATATTTTTTTTGTTTTACTTTGTTGATATTTACAACTGTATACAATATATACGGTAAGTAAATTTTCAATGGCAATTTATATACGGTATACAACAATGACATGTAAATAACTCGTTAGTAGCACTTAAATAATTATTCTACATTAGAATGTTCCTCGGCCATGTTCTTTTTAGACGCCTCGGAGGGTTATCGAGAATTGACTGAGAAGCAAGTTGGGAGACTAATGGATTTGTTTAGGTATGTCATGAAAGGACAGGTACCTTGTTTGGACCAAATCTGAAACAAAAGGTACATTTAGATTGTTATGGGTAAATAATTTGTGATATAATAAGAACCATTGAGGACTTTAGTATGGTTACGATTGGATACGAGAAGAATTGAAAGGTTTTTCGGAGCCTCAAAGCTCAACTCCGTATGTCCAAATAGGTTTAATTTACAATCATGTAAATAAGTCTTTTGTAATTGTTTGGGAGCTTTGAACGCTTGTCTTGTAAACTTTGGAGCAGTTCCTTTTCTTTTAAATCTCGTAAAACATTTTTGATTAGTAATTATGTTTGTAAATAATTTATTAATTTTATTTTAAAACCGTAAACTTTCATTAATTTGCGGACAACTCTATATTCTGATGGTTTATATTGATATTATAGCTTTGCGGATTGTCTCATTTGGTTAATAACCTGGATTAGAATTTAACACGATTAAAAGGATAATTCGCCCTGTTTAAGTAATGAGGTTTGTTTAAATCAAATGTTCGTATTATATTTTGTAACATCCAACATCAAGTGCTGTGATACAAAATAGAATATATGTAAATACGCGATTGCTGTTTATTTTGCCTCTATTAATCCTTCTATAGGCCAATCCACTCCATCAGTTGGGTAAACATTACAGAGTTCCTATCGAGGGAGGCTTGCTGGTCTGTAGTGGTAATATTGGAGGCTTCGATGATTCTATTTTGAAACAATAGGTACCTTATATAAAAAATTTAAATAAAAGAAGTTAGAAATAATTAACATTCTTGATTATCGTGTGTTTGTTAGCAGGATGTTCTGTTGAGCCCAAAAGCATGGTGCAAATGATTAAGGGTTGCTGCAATGCATGGCAGTTGTACTATCTGGGACTGGCTGGGGGGGGGGGGGGGGGGGGGGTAGCTTAGCGATTGTGTGGTCATCCCATTGATTACTCTTCATTCAATATCCAAATCGAAAACCGACATGAAATCCCCCAATTCGGCCCTGGTTGAATCTATATAACGGGTTCTATTGTCATTCTGAATTTGTACACCAAAGTAGAATACATAGATAAACCCCAGAGGTTATTGACTGAGGAATGATAAACCAGTAAATTTTGTAACTAAAAATTCGGAACTACTGTAGCGGTATCCATGGCTTGGACTCAGCAGTAGCTCTTCAAAGAGGATGTCATATTTTTGTTGCGGTATTTATATAAATATATTATACAGCATACATATATATATATTTATATATATATATATATATATATATATATATATATATATATATATATATATATATATATATATAGTAATATTTATTTTTATTATTTTTTTAATGTTTAACTAAAGACTACTTCTATGTTTAGTGATGGCAACCAATTTTGTGTATGATATATATTCAATCTTATTGTAAAGTTCTAGTTATGCTTTATTTAAAAATGAAGTTAATGTGATTATCTGTCGAGATCTACTGGTTTGATTTCAATATTCGCAATCATCATTCTCGGCAATACCGATATTTCTTGAAACTTTAAATATTATCACAATCATTTCTGTAAAATCGAATATCTTAAATATTTTTTAGTTCAACTACAAAAACAATTCAAAAACATTGCTCCTCATTAGGACTACAACAAACCTTTTCTTTTTTTCTTCATACATTCATTTATTAAGAAAGTATTACGATCTGAGAGGGCAATAAGTAATATGGATGGTTTTATGAATGCATTCGCACAATACGTACAATTAGAAATAAATGAAAAAATAAAAAATAAATAAAGAACCTTATAGTATAAATTAAAATAAAAAAGTAAAAAAATATAAGAAAGAAATAAACAACCCCAAACTATAAAATATAAAATAAAATTACATACCAGTAAATTTAAATATTTGGGAGAGGTAATATGTTGCAACGGTTCTGAGAAGGAGAGCATCCTGGAGAAAATTACAAAACTAGAAAATTATACAAAGGATCTTAAAGAAAATCTATGGACCCAGGAAGACATAGGAGGGGTACAGGCGAAGATCTATCTAAGAGATTTACAAAGAAATCAAGGACCTGGAAACTGATGTCAGAATAATAAGGCTGATGTTCTATGGGCACATGAGGAGGATGAAGGAGGAAAGATTAAACAAGAGGATCTTTGACAGGATTTATAGCTACAAAAGTATGGGAGGACATACGAATCAAATGAGAGAGGAAGTAAAGAAACTTAAAATTTCGGATGCAGACTGTCTGGATAGAGACACGTACAGGAAGACACTGTAAAATCTCACCTGTATTAGGGGAGAAGAAAATAGGGGTACTAAGTGGTCCAAAGAAAGAAAAGAGATGCATTCGAGGATCATGAAATTGCGATGGGAAAAAAGGAAGTCAAGATCCCGTAAACAGCTTAACCAATGATATTTGGTATGGTCCTGAGTGGCCGTTATGTGTAAAAAAAAAATAATAATAATAAAAAAAAAATTAAAAAATTACATAAAAGAAAATAAAAATATAAAAACAATAACAATAGTAAAAACAAAAATAGGATTATATTAAAAGTTAAAAAGACTTGCTTCTCCCCTTACCGAGGAACACGTCAGGTTCAAAGAGATCCCAGCGCTTCTCTCAGCTGTGTCACCGGTGTAGAAAATCTCAGTAATGGCTAAGTGAGAGCGCTTGTGTGCAGTCACTCTGGACATGAGTAGAAAAGCTGGCCAATGCCAGGACTCCATGTCGAATTTTATAATAGATCTCGAGGTCATTGCCTTTATAACCTGCGAGGATTATAGGGCTGAGTTAAACTAGATAGGGATTGTGTTAGCGGATTTAGATGATGAGAAAGTTTATAATAAAATTGGAAAATTTGACGGTTATAGATTCAAGAATAAATGGTATGTTAAGGTCATTGTGTAAGGATACACCAAAAATAAACAACGTTTTTTGAATTTTTTTTTTTTACAGTTTTTACATAACATGTTTAGAACATCGTTAATTTCGAATGTTAACGTCAAATTCAATACATTGCTCATCCATGATGTAATCCTGAAGAGGGTTTACTTACTTTTTGTATGTAGGGTTTACTTAAAATCCTTTTGTTTGTATTAAAAAAGAACAATTTTAATCAATATATATTTTTTAAACGGTGACGTAGCTAAGTTTATAAATGATTTTTAATACAAAATTCAAAGCAATCTTTTATGAAATCTTTAATTATGGATACTAACCATCATTGGACCATGTCTCAGAATGAAGATGATTCTTCAACCATCAATTTTGTTTGAATAGGAAATGAGAAAGTAAAAGTGAATTTTAGGACTTATAAAGTTAGATATTCCTCATGAATAACTATTTACAATAATTCAATGATTACCCCATTTTTAGAAATCTCTGAATCTTATTTAGTTTTATAGCACATTTTATTCTTGCCACTTCATGACAATAAAACGAAGTTCATTTCCCATACAAATATAGAATTTTCTTTTTGAAAAAATCGTTATTTCATTATTTTTTTCCAGATCTTTCATTCCGACCAACCCAATTCTTATTTACATCTTTAATAATTTAAGTTCATTGGCTTGCACTACTTATCTGCACAGCTAGCCCTACATTCTCAGACATATACTAATTATAAATGCTATTCTATGTAATAATTATACTAATATAATAAATAAAGATGAACTTCCTATTAAACGGTTTTAGGGCTGTATACGTAGTGCCTCAAGGCTGAGTCTTAAGCCCTATACTCAGTTGTTTCAACAAAGCCGACAAACCTAAACACCCTAATGATCTTTGGTTCGCTATTGATTTGATCCTCATGAAACTCCATGGCCAAGTTTGGCAATACAATGAACAAAATACCTATAATTTCAGAAATAAAATTTGTTAACTATTGCTAATTTTGAATACTAATAAGTTTTAAGATATTTTCCGAAGCATCAGTTAAATATTTTCTTGAGGGAGAAATATAAAAAAATTAAGATATTTACTAATAAGTTTTAAGGACTCCATCTGGACATTGGAATCCACATACAAGACTAAAATGACAAGAAACTGCCCGTCGTTTTCGACTACTTCAACATTTACTTGTCAAACGTTCAAACCTTCTACTTAATTACAAAAGACTCATTTATATAACAGTAATTAGACCTATCTGGACATACGGAGTTGAGCTTTGGGGCTCCACTAAGCCATCCAATTCATCTCGTATCCAATCCTTGCAATCCAAAATCCTTAGAAAGATCCTAAATGCCCCTTAATTCATCACAAACAAACTTATCGACAAAGATCTTAATATACCTTACGTTTCTGACATAGCTTATACCAGATATCTGTCCTTTCATAGCAGACTCCACAACCATTCAAATCCATTAGTATCACAACTTGCTTCTCACTCCATTCCAGATATCCCTCCGAGGCGCCTGAAAAGAAAATAGCCTCGGGACCTTCTAATATAATGATGTATTTTAATTTTCATATACAGTTGTAAATTTCAATAAATCACTAAAAAAACAAAACAAAAAAAACAAAACTACATTTTACATTTTTTAAATGTTGGAGCTTTTTTGACAGGCTCTAAATATGTTGCACGGATCGTAAATTTTCCGACAGTTTCCTTATCAGAAGCAGAAGATATAAATGCAATAGATTATAGATAGACGTATCTATGATTTAGTGTTTTTCTAGTCAGGGAGAAATCGAGTTTATTTTATCATAATTGGGGATATATTTTTTCTTGTAACTGGCTATATACACATAAAGGAATATATTTACGTTAGTAAATAAAAATAAATTCCTAATGAAATATGTTATTTAATGACGCAGTTAGGCAAAAATAAATCTTCAAAATCAATGCAGGTATTTATTTACTATCTCGTTTATTATAAATCTAATCCTAGTATATTCATATAAATTGTACACTGTGAAATCATATCAATCTGGTTTCTTCAGGTTAATTATATATATGTAATATCAATTGTTTATAATAAAATTTAAACTTTAACTTAATTTTGTTATATTTCTCCCTCAAGAAAATATTTAACTGATGCTTCGGAAAATATCTTAAAACTTATAAGTATTCGAAATTAGCAATAGTTAAGAAATTTTATTTCAGAATTAATAGGCATTGTGTTCATTATATTGCCAAACTTGGCCATGGAGTTTCCTGAGGATCAAATCAATAGCGAACCAAGGATCATTATGGTGTTTAGGTTTGTCGGGTTTGTTGAGACAACTGAGTATAGGGCTTAGGACTCAGCCTTGAGGATATGTTCGATGGGAATTAGTGGAACGTCATTAAAGAATACTGTTGGACAGGAAGTTGTAAGTTTACGAGTAAAGGTTATTTGATGGGATTTATTTGGATTTACTTTGATTCTACATTTTTTACACCATTCTTGAAGGTTTATGATATGGAATTGGAGTGTTTGGGAAGCAATAAAGGGATCATCGTTTACTGATAACACACAAGTGTCATAAGCATATGTGGTGAGGATGGTGCTAGCATTTGTAGAATGTCAGCTGTATACACCGTATAGAGGATTGAGCCCAGGTTACATCCTTGAGGAACACCTGCAGATTGGGTAAAGAGAGAGGAATAGGAAAAGTTATGATTAACTTTAAACGTTCTATCTCTTTGGTAAGAGCGGAATGGCTAAATGTGATTTTTTTTTTATTAAAACAAATTTGGCTCCAAAATAGTAGATTCTGGCGTTGAATGTTATACAACAATAATATACTCCATCAAATTGTAAAATATACTAAAAATATCAAAGTGAAGAGTTTCAGGTAAATAAAAAAAGGAATGAATTAATTTCTCTTTTTGTTCACCTGTAATTCGTTAAAAGATGTTTTTTTTTGGCATTTTCTAAAAAAAACATTAGCTACCTTTGTATGTTATTCTTAAATTAATCTCCATTTTTCAGCTATCTTCTTTTCTAACAAATATTAATAATACTAATAATTTACAAGTTGAATGTTTTATTTATGATTTTCCTAATTACAAATTGATATACGTTATGTTGGGTGATCTTCTAGAACAGACAATAATACAAAATCTACATAATAATAAAAATAAATGAATTAATATCGTTAGTTATCATTAAACTTGTGATTTTTTTGAGATGCTGGGTTACTGTATTGGATTACTGGGCGAATCCAATTGTCGTATACATCCCTTATACCCCAAAGGGGGCTGGATTATTTTAATTACATCCAGAGGTGAGAAATTTATGGCTCGAATCACAAAGATAAATCGCTCTCATTTATAAAAGGTTTTTTGTGTTGAGTATTTTATTGAATAAAAGGAAATTAATGGGACTGACCACATTTAATTCCCTGCACAAGTTACTTGGATATCATCCAGGACAATAGATCCTTATTACATCCTTTCCTAATATTCCCCTTATTATTACATATAAATATATTTTAATTATATTTATTACAGTTACTTATAATTAATAATAAGTAAATTATATTTTTTACTATAAATTATAATTACTTGATTTACAGCACACTCATTAAAATTGGAATTAACTAGTTTTCTTAAACAGATATTCATGCCTTTTAGATAACAAAATCAGGCAAAAAAAAAATTAAAAAAAAAATAAATAAATAAATAAAAAATAATAATAAAAAAAAAATTTGGCATAATACGTTAAACTCACAGAAGTCATACCGGTATCTTCCTTATCTTCGAGATCAAAATGTCCATGAAATTTTCGGAACCATCGCTGCAATGTACTTTCACTGATGCTTCCTTCAACCCAAACAAGATAGATGATACGCGCAGCTTAGGCCCCACTTCGATCAAGTTTTAACTCGTAAAAATAAATTTTATGAAAATCTTGTTCTGAAATGGTAATTTTCAGAAGTCCTTACTCATCTACTAAACTAATCTTTGAAGAAAAACAACATTAATAACCATTGTTTGTGACCCGTTAACTAGACTGGAGGATTACCTTGGTTACTTAGCAAGCACTTGCCTAAACAAAATGAATATTCAAAAACTGTATTTTTTTTTTCACCAACCAATATCTTCTAATGAAGTTCCTATATTACCTTGGTTACTTAGCAAGCACTTGCCTAAACAAAATGAATATTCAAAAACTGTATTTTTTTTTTTCACCAACCAATATCTTCTAATGAAGTTCCTATTTCTAAAGAGCTACCAACGTATCTTTTTTTATACAGCAACACAGGGTTTCCTGGCTGGGATAGATGGGGTCGGGAATTAATTACTTATAATTAATTCCACCCTGAGACAGGCAAGTTTGAACTAGGGATTTTTCGCTTATCATAGTTGCTAGGGTATTGCTCTTTATTTCTAAATGCGTTAACTCTGATGCTGTTGTATCAGATTGTGAAACTGTGGAATACAGCTAGAACAGCTACTCACGAAGTATGATATTAATATCAATAACTAAAAATATTTCAACATAATATAGACTAAAATCACAGGTGAATTGCAAGTTCTTGTTCGCTGAATTCCAAAGATTATCAAATTTTTCTGTTAAACCATATTAAATTACTTTTCAAAATAAACATTTTCTTTGAGTATGGGTTCATCAAAGAAAAACTCTTTATGTACGGATATAAATGAGATGGCTTGGGTGGATCGCAAATTAAGACGTTTTGAGCTTGAACTAGAAATATGAAGTCAACGATAAGGAGCAAATAACTTTAAACGAAAAGATAACCAATCAAGCAAACCTAGAAGAGCACTATGGAAGAAGAAGGAAGAAGGAAGAAGGAATCAAGAAGGCCGGAAAGGACGTTGAATGAGGTCAAGGCGTAAAGCGTAGACAGAGATGGATGGAGGCGTTTTATGTCGGCTCTAAGTTCCAACAATACCCTCCAAAATAATAATGAAAAAATAATCCTACCTGTGTGTGTGCCTTTAATTCATTCAATACATAGAATTAGTGTTTGTAATTAAATTAATTCCTTTAGAAACTTTTTAACGATATAAATCGCCGAGCTCTATTCTTATGTACACTCCCATTAAAAAAAAATTGGAAAACCTAAATTGCTGACTTTTTTTTTTTTTATTTGAAGCCTAGCTCATGTTTTATTTACTTTTAGTAATATAATTAATTTATGAATTAGCTCATGAGGGACAGTAGGGATAATTCGTATATATGTTACTCTCTATTTGTCAACACAGGATTAAATGTTTTTCATGAATGATTTCACTTCTACTTATAATCTGTATTTACCTTGACATTGTCCCGTACATCATTTTCATTCATTCTTTATTGATTCGAGTGATGAAGAGTCGTTTAAGCCTCGATATTTGGTATGAATAGTAACTCTTCACGAAGAAGGGAAATCTTTGCAATGCATAGCTAATCGTCTGGGCTTTCCTTTATCAACAGCTTCAAGCATTAAAAACATTCGAGGGTTAAAAGGCCTGTGAAAAGAACTCTTCTTACTGATGAACACCGTAAACAGAGACTAAGATTTGCAACAAAGCACCAAACATGGACTGAAGTGTGATAGAAACATGCCTCGAGAACGGTAGTCAGTGCTTTCGGTCAGAAACTGTGACATTTTTCGGGACACGATTATTTTCTGGTGTCCAATTTCTTGAGAGTCAATACAGAGTTTTAAGGTATGTGGAAATGATGCCAGACCATAAAAGGCAACATGTGTTTCTGAGTATCTCAATGCAACAGGTATCCGTAACATAGAGTGGCCTAAAACCCATCGAACATGAGTCTGATAATCTTAAAAGGAATGTTCAATCGCTGGATACTCCTCCTACCATACTTGAAATGTTGATGGGTGGGACAACATCCCTCAAGATTTTATTTCAAAATCTTTTTAGGGGTGTGCTAAATAGGATGGAAACCGTTATTAAAACCAGGGGAGGTAATACATCTTATTAAATACTGTTCTAAACCCAAGAAATGTAAAAACTTTTTAAGGAAGGAAATTGTTGCTAGAAAGTTTTTGGTTTAATTAAACATGTTAAATATGATTTTTTTTTTATAAATAGTATATTCTTGACAGTTTTAATTTATTGTAAAAAATAGCTCCTGCTTTTCCCAATAATACAGCTAAGAAAGCATCCCTGGGCTCTCTTTGGATTCGGCGTTTATTTATTTTTTATTTTATTTCTTATTACCATTTTTTTTTTGGGGGGGGCTACTAAGGACCAAGGAGCTCTTAGCTACTTTTCAGTGAGGATCTTCTTTTTTCTCTTCCATAATTCTTTCATTTTCTTACTATGAGCCAGCTTTCTCTCCTCTATCCATTTGGTTCCTGTGGTCTACTTACTGGTAAGGGATACTAGGAAAACTCCCTGTCAGATAGCTTGTCGGAACTGCAGTCGGTCTTGTGTTTTATCCTGTGGGATCCCTAGTTGTTCCAGATCTGACTTCACTGATGTGATCCACTTGTTCTTGGAAGCCTTACCTCTACCTGCCACCGTAAATATCCTGTTTGTTAATATTATGGGATTCATGCGGGTCAGGTGTCCATAAAGGCCAGCCGCCTTTTCCTTATGCGTGTCAGGATATCCTCCTGGTGTTTATATAGCTCATTATTGTACCGTATTCTGTGGCCAACCTTCTTTCTATGTATTTCTCATTAGGGCACCTTGGAAGTCACTGTCCTCCTCCTGCATTCTTATTACCATTATTATTATTTGTAATATTAATTTTATTTTTTATATCTTATATTGTAACAAGTTTATATTTTTTTAATTTTTACTGCTAAAATTTTCATATATTGTATGAATGAATTCTAAAGAATTCGTGTTATGGTAAACCATCCCTATTACGTATTGTCATTAAGTTAGACTTATAGTAATGTTTATTCAATTAAATCAGCTTCTTTTAATTTAAAGTTTTCAATCTGTATTCAGTTTATTTTAAAGCTAATCTTATCGTTGGAGATATTTTGAAATCATAGTTTAACGAACACAAAATAAGTTACTGGCTTAACTGCATTTAAAAAATATCGATATGTCTTGTTTAACAGAGTAGATATTAATCACTAATCTTTTAATAATTAGAAAATTATTACATATATTTTCCTAGCTTGATTTTTCATTAATTTAATAGCTATTTTTTTTTTTTAAATGTCCTTTAAACACTTTTCTATAAACATAAATATAACACACAAACACACACACAGAGTCAAATAAATGGCGAACATATAGCGGAGTGAGAGATATTGCCTTAAGACCATCCCAATAACGTCAAAGTGGATCGGGAGCTTGTGACAAATCACATCTGTGACCATCCAAGACAGTTCTTGACTTCAACGAAAGAGTCCTCAATTCAAATTAAATATATCTAAAGAATACCAAACCACCGGAACATTCCGAGATTTTTGGTTTAAAAATTGTTTTCTGTTTTACTTATATAAAATTTATTTATACTTTAAGTAGAAGCGTTAATAACTTCGAGGAAAAAAAAAGAAGGAAATTTCTATTATTTTTTTGTTTTTTTTAATTGTGATATCTATTCTTACATGTAAATACAAAAAAGTGGAATCCAGATTGTGAAATAAAACTTTTTGAAACTTTGATGTTATTGGGTTGTCTGAAAATTAAAGCAGGTTCATGGTCTTAAAATATAAAAAATAAAATAAATGATCTAAAACATTTTTTAGTAATCAAAATACTGACAATAACTCTTTATACGTTTCTAAAAACGAGTTAACTTTTCTAAATCCTTTCAATAATAGTTTGAGACTTTAGTATTCTAATTCTAAAAACGCATTTTGTTATTTGAGAATGCTACTTATAAGATTATTTAAAATATATTGTTTTGCGTATTATCCTTCAATAAATTTTTCTCCATCTATAATTTCTTCTTTTCATTTATTTATAACTATATATAGCACTTGAAGTTTGATATTATTGTTTTTCCCCATCTAGAATAATTTCGATCGCCCAGATCAGTAAAAGTAAAACCACTTTGTGACGTTAGGAATGTCATTCAGAGTGTTGTTGGAGACGTAATATTGTTTACTTTCAGGAACTTAGATTCGAAGGATTCGTCATGTTTTATAAGGCAATTTATAAAACGAGTTCAGCAAAACAATAAAACAATTTGGAATAATGGTATAAGTACAAAGCGTCTTAAGACAATGGAAACCTGAACAAAAGGATTCTGAAGTCAATTTCTTGGTTATTACGATAGATAAAAAGAATTTCTTAAAGGAAAATATATGATATCCTAATGCTCAATGCTGTAATCACTAGTATTTGTGAAGAAAAACAATTTCACTTTAGTGTTTTGGTTTAAAATAAGTTTGTTTTTTTTTGTTTCTTTTTATACTTTATTGATATATAACTATATATAATATATACATATGTCAATAACTTTTAAAGAAATACCCATCAGTGGCACTTCATTAAATGTCCTACATTGGAAAGTCCCCATCCCCAAACCATCTTCTTTTCACACGCCTCAGAGAGATATCTGGTATCGAGTAAGAAGCATGTTGAGAAACTAGTGGATTCGAGTGGTTACCTAACTAGTCACGGAAGGATAGTTATCATGTTTAGGACAGATCTAAAACATATAGGGCATTTAAATCATGATGGATATTTTTATTTTTGACATAATATGGATCATTGAGGATTTTACGAAGGAATCTAAATTGTAAGTAGAGATGGGCTGACTAGTCGGTAACTAGTCAATAAAGCCGACTAATTGACTGATTTTGTAGTCAGCAACTAGTTGAGAATTAGTCGGTAAAAAGAGCCGACTAGTCGACCACTTATTGATTTGTACTTCAACACTTAAAAAATGGTTGATTGGAATGAAAATATGGCCTTCTTTGATTATAATTTTTTTTTTCAGATTTATCTTTACAGTTCGCTATTTATTACAGGAATAGGAATTCTTTTTTGTTTTGTTTTTTAATAAATTGCCAAACGTTTAGAAAGAAAAACAACAAATAAATTCGATAATTTCTACACTACTGAATAAAGATCTTACGTAATCTACAACTTTTTTCTTTTTTAAATCACAGTATTGTTATTGTTTCATAATTAAAAATATTAAAGTTTAAGTGTCATGGCCGAAACAGTAGAACACTCCCGTTATCGCTCTGGCTTTAAACTGTTGTCTCAATGGGATTAAGCAACCTACTGCTTTGTAAACTTCTGTACTAACGCTATATATTACAGTGAACAATTTTGTGATAATTGTGATATCAGGTTAGTGCTAAATTAACAATTACATGTGAGAAAACTGGTGCACGTGAGGTATAAGCTATCCACGAGTGACAGTCTCTTACTGGTCGGCACTCCAGGTTGAGCTAAAAATACTTTAGCTAACCATCCTTACAGTCACTAGTAGCTCGTGGCTTACATGGACTTGTAATTCATGTTCCTGCGTTCGAGGCCACGTCTTCATACATTTTTTTTTTTTTAATATTAGAAAATGTTTAATTTTTTCCGTATATCTTATTTGCCTATTTCTTTTTAGTAAGAATATTTTTAATTTAATTATATTTCCTTATTTTGATTTATTATTGTAACATGGAGACGGTATCGGAGGAAGAGACCCCAATGTCTAAAATCAGCGAGACAGACTCTCAATATCTTTCTCAAAGGATGTTACAAAAACGACATCGAAACGCTGCCCCCAGTTCTGCCGGAAATTCTCCTAACAAAAAAAAAACAAAGGGAAACAGGTATCACCTCCTACAACTCGCAGTAAAACTACTGCAAACACAAAAGTAGATCAAACAATCATCACAATTCCCACCAGCAATAAATTTGCAGCCCTGGACAAACATCCCACCGAACCAGCTCAACAATCTAAAGAGTTTTCCTGAACCTCCACCACCACCAGTCTTTATCTCCAATGTAAAGGAGTTCTGGCCTTTTTGTCAAGAAATATCGAATCTTATTGGTCAGACAAATTTCAAATGTTTTTCACGTGTAAGAGACATTAAAATTAATACCGTGAATAAAGACCATTATAAAAAACTCATTCATTTTCTGACCACCAAAAACTACAACTTTCATTCATATCAACTAAAAGAAGATAAAGCGTACCGAGTAGTCTTAAGAGGGCTTCATAATACCACTCCAACCGAATATATCAAGAAGGACATAGAAGAGATCGGCCACAACGTTAGAAACATCTCGTCCGTGCTCCACCCTACACAAAAATTTCCGCTACCGTTATTTTATGTTGACTTGGAACCTGCCAGCAACAATATTGAAATATTATAAATCACCAGACTGTGCTACTCAGTTGTGCGATTTGAGCAGCCAAAACAAAAACCTGCGATTGTGCAATGTACTAGATGTCAAAGTCTAGGACATACAAAATCATATTGCCACCATCCAGCCAGGTGCGTCAAATGTGCTGGACCCCATGCTACAAGAACATGCCTAAAAACTAAGGAAACACCTGCAAAATGCGTCCTCTGCGGTGAAGATCACCCTGCAAATTATAGAGGGTGCGTCGTGCACAAAAATCAACAAAGACAAAGATATATATTTGCAGCGTCGAAAAATCGACGTCAAAACTCTCATGAAGTTGAAACAGAGCTTATAGATCCTCCGAATTCCCTCCAACAAGACCATGAAGATCACCTTTTCACCACAGAACCACAGCCGTAAACTTCATCAACCATCAATCCTCCTCAGAAGAGAATTCCTTCAACATACTCAAACATAATAGGAAATCCTCAGGCTCGACATCAGGCGCCTCAAACCTCCCAACCACAACCTGTCCTATCCAAAACTCAACCTCCTCCTCAACGTCCCAGCCAGGACATTCCTCCATATCATTTTCCTCTCCGAGTAAAACTACCCCCACAAAATCAGCACCCTGTTTCAATCCAAACTTCTACAGCAAACCTTCCAACCCATACATCAACAAAAGTTGATACTGTTCCTAATATCCCAAGACGGGTCCAAATCCCACCTAGCACTCCTAGATATAATCCTCCATCACAGCTCCCCGAATCAAATCTTGTTCCGAATCCAGTAGACATTAATAACATCCTTTCGTCCTTCCTTTCAGAGCTAAAAGAAACGATTGCACCGCTCATTTCACTCCTCACCAGATTCCTTTATCAAGTCCCACTTAATATTCCGCAATGAGCCCAAAGCCCCTGACTATCATTTTGTGGAACGCGAATGGACTGCATAACCATCGAGACGAACTTGACATATTTCTTCATGACAATAACATAGATGTAGCCTTACTGACGGAGACCCACTTCACAAACAGATCACATTTCCACATACGTGACTACATCACTTATAGATCCGACCATCCAGACAACACAGCACATGCTGGTTCTTGTATCCTTATCCATAGATCCTTACCCCATTCCCTAATTCCTTCCACTCCAACTGTACAAATACAATCAACCTCGGTGATCATATCAACAAGTCCTTACAATTTAACTTTCTCAGCTGTATATTGCCCTCCAAATATTCCCCTTTCCTATAATCATCTAGAATCCTTATTCCGATCCCTAGGATCTCGCTTCATTGCAGGAGGAGACTACAACGCTAAACACCAACGGTGGGGTTGTCGATCATCTAACTCCCGTGGCAGCATCCTATCCCGAGTCTCCACATCCAATACCTATTTCATCCTATGAACCCTACATATTGGCCAACATCCCTCAAAAAACGACCCGATATCCTCGATATATTCATTACTTCCCAGGTTTCATCTTCCCAACTCACAATAAAATCCCTAAATGACCTTTCCTCCGATCATAGTCCGATACTGCTTTTCCTGCATTCAACTTCTGTTCCTAAACCCACCCATCCTTCGTTGATTACTGGCCGAGTAGACTGGGACAGTTTTCGATATGATTTGGAAATTAAAATAGACTTAAAAATTCCACTTAAAACAAAACAAGACATTGATACTGCCATAGAAACACTAACGACATCTATACGCAATAGCATAATAGATAATACCACAAAAAGAAAAAACATACAATTCTCTCCGGAGTAATTTGCCACAACACCTTCGCATCCTTTTGAGAGAAAAGCAAAAAAGCAAGAACCAGGTGGCACAGAGCCAGATATCCATCAGACAAAAATAACTACAACAAATTGACTAACAAACTAAAAGTAGAAATAAAAAAATTCAAAATTCAAAATTTATATAAATATACTGAAAACCTTAACACGACTTACAAATCCTTATGGATTGCCACCAAAAAAATGCTGCAACTAGAAAAATTGTAATCACCCTCTTCTAACTGAATCCAAAACGTGGTCACGATCTGACAATGAAAAATCACAAATTTTCGGTCAGCACCTTTTTAATACCTTTAAACCCCATCCTGATATCCTTAACCCAAATCACCTTGAAAGTATTGAAACAGAAATAAATATCCCATTTCAAATGTCCCTTCCTCCTAAAGCATTCCATCCTTCAGAAATATCAAGTATCATCCAAAGATTGCCCATAAAGAAAGCCCCTGGACATGACCTTATTACATCCCATATCCTAAAACTCCCTCGGAAAGCCATCCTATTCCTAACATTCATATATAACGCTGTACTCCGAACAACATATTTTCCTGATCCTTGGAAATTATCCATAGTAAAAATGATACCTAAGCCCAAAAAGCCACCGGAACACCCTTCCTCATATCGTCCTATTTCTCTCTTGCCAATTATGGGTAAAATCTTAGAAAAACTTATCTTAAAACGCTTGTATCCTATCCTAGATTCCAACCACATAATCCCAGATCACCAGTTTGGATTCGGAACATCACATTCCAAAATCCAGCAATGCCATCGTGTGGTGGACGTTCTCTCCTCCACATTGGAGCGCGGAATGTACTGCACGGGAGCCTTCCTCGATGTAGAACAAGCATTTGACCGAGTCTGGCACCCATGACTGCTTCACAAACTCCGTAAATTACTACCTTCTACATATTTCCTTATTCTCCGCTTATACCTCAGTGATAGAACTTTTAAAGTTAATCATAATTTTTCCCTATTCCTCTTATCCTCTTTCTTTACCCAATCTGCAGGTGTTCCTCAAGGAAGTATCCTAGGTCCAATCCTCTACACGGTGTATACAGCTGACATCCCGACAAATCCTAGCACCATCCTCACCACGTATGCTGATGACACTTGTGTGTTATCAGTAAACAATGATCCCTTTATTGCCTCCCAAACACTCCAATCCCATATCACAAACCTTCAAGAATGGTGTCGAAAATGGAGGATCCAAATAAATCCCAACAAATAACCTTTACCCTTCGTCGTAAACCTACGACTTCCTGTCCTACAATATCCTTTAATGATGTCCCACTAATCCCCGTTGAACAGATCCGCTACCTAGGACTCCACTTAGACAAACGTCTTACATGGAATCCACATACTAGACTAAAACGACAAGAAACTGCCCGTCGTTTTCGACTACTTCAACATTTACTTGACAAACGTTAAAACCTTCCAATCAATTACAAAAGACTCATATACATAACAGTAATTAGACCAATTTGGACATACGGAGTTGAGCTTTGGGGCTCCACTAAACCATCCAATTCATCTCGCATCCAATCATTACAATCCAAAATCCTTAGAAAAATCCTAAATGCTCATTACTTCGTCACAAACAAACTCATCCATAAAGATCTTAATATAGCTTACGTTTCTGACTTAGCTCAAACCAGATATCTATCCTTTCATAGCAAACTCCACAACCATTCAAATCCATTAGTGTCACAACTTGCTTCTCAATCCATTCCAGATAACCCTCCGAGGCGCCTGAAAAGAAGATGGCTTCGAGACCTTCTAACATACACCTCGTTATATAGAACCTGTAGAAGTGCTACCAATGGGTAGCTCCTTTAAAAACAAGTGACGTGTCATTTTTATCATTATCATCATATTTACTTGATGTATTGTATGTTTATATTGTAAATACAGTTGTAAATTTCAATCAATAAAAAAAAAAAAAAAAAAAAAAAATATTAACTTTGAATTGAAATGTGAACATGAAAAAGGAAACATCTATATTTGCTATTCACAAACGTGTTTATTTTCAATTGCTTGTTTTATAAAACAGCATTGTGACGTTAGCGTGAAATTCGTTCCCACCACTTCTATTCCTTCAGCACTAGTGAAGGACCGTTCCGACTTAAAAGCGAAATGATGTTTTACTTTACGTTCCAATGTTGGAACGTGTTCCAGTTTTCTTTCCACGTCAGTTTGACTAACCTACTATATACTAGTGAAAGGTAGTTCCGACTTAAAAGCGGAATTAGAATTTAAGGTCTGTTCCACTTTCTGTGCCACATCAGTTTGACTAACTTACGACCTACTTACCATGCAAGTTTCTTTCCATCCCTTGTTAATTTTCTCCTTCCATTGTATAATTAAAAATTGTATAGGTAAATGTGAGGAATGTTTAAATAGCTAAGTGCAGTTATTAAAGAAATGTTTACTTTTAAATTTTTTTTTTTTTTGGGGGGGGGGGGGACAAAATATGAAAATCAGACAGAAAATATTTACAGTTTTATTCTTGAATTAAAAAATAGAAGTTTTTTAGTTTTATCAGCTGAAAGGCGAGTACGGCGATTACTTAAAACCATCCCTGCTTTCGAAAAGATCCTCTCGCACGGCACTGATATTGCAACGCAGTCAACCTATCCGTTACAAGACTGTTTGCATGTTCAGCTTGGTTCTGATTCTTAAAAACCAAATTTTCATTGCGGGAACGAGTAACATGCAGCATACCGACAGTGCCTTGCTTTGCTCGAGAAAACTAAATTTTTCTTGTTGATTTAATTTATATTTGAGTTTTGTAATTAGGTTCTCTGTGGATAAATCGAAGTTCATTTCTCTGAATCCGAAATTAGAAGCCGAGCTCTGTCGGTAGAATAGAAAATTTCAAAGAAGGCGGTTTATTTTGAAGTAGCTTCGTTTTTTTATAGATTTAAAGTTTAAAAAAAAACTATTTATTGAAATTTGAAACTGTATACAATATAAAAATATAATACATCAGGTAAATGTTATTATAATGCTAAAAATTACACGTCACTTGTTTTAAAAACAACTACCCATTGGTAACACTTATAAAGGTTCTAGATAATGAAGGTCCTGAGGCCATCTTCTTTTTAGGAATCTCGGAGGGTTATCTGGAATGTAATGAGAAGATGTGATGATAATGGATTTGAATGGTTGTGGTGTTTGTAAATTTAAAGCTAGTTTTAATTTTATATTTTGCTTAAAAAATATATTAAAAATATGAATGTCTTCGTTGCATCCTACCTAGAACTCCCTCGACGGACATCGAGTATCGGTCGGAAGCATAAAGTAGGGAAAAGTTTAATCAGAAAAGCTCCTCTCCGAAGACCCCCAGACCCCCCCCCCCACACAGCAACCCCCCCCCCCCCAAAGTACACAGACTTCGATCATAACCTACTTCGAAGAGACAGAATTCAATCGGTGGAGTATACTTCGGTCAAAGGAGAAGTCAATAAAATTCAATGGTGCTCCGGATTAGGGAAGAAATTGAGCTATATATGGAACCGATGAATAGTTTTTTGTTGTTGTTTTATTTATAAAATACTTTTCCAGTTACAACATGTTTAGCGACGACAGTAAAATATAGTAATACTTGGCCTGTTTGATAAACTAGTACTTATAAATCTTTACCTCGGAGGTACAGAGCACTATGTCCTTTTTTTACCAAAAATACATTATTACGTTGTCTTATTCACCTTTTTTCCCTTTATTCAGAGGTGTAGAATTCTGTGTCCTAGACAAATTATTTGTAAGGTAAGTTACATAAAAATGTTTTTTTTAAATTTTTTTTATGGGGAGGGATAACGTCCTGAACTCCAATTAGGACAGGAAGGACGGGTTACCAACCTATTCTAGCCTGGATGGGAAAATCAAGATTTATTTCGTACACATAAGTATGATAAACAGTTCAGGAAATGAAATCTTTTGTTCTTTAAACTGTTCTCCTGTAAAGTTACAGAAATGTGACTTAGTGTTCTGCACCTCGGAGGTACAGAAATTTCAATACGATTAGTTATTTCAAAAATGTGATGTATTTACTACATGAATATCAAAGCCTCGTTCAAAAGGCTATAATCTATAAGGATGGTAATGAATCCTTTCATTCAATATGAACAGTAAAAATAAAAAAAATAAACCTTTTATTGTATAAGCAAAATACAAATAAATAAACAAACTAGCAAGCAAAAAATCCACATATTGCTGTTTTCATTTTATTGGCCAAAACTTTAATTCTATTTTAAGTTTTTACGTCCTCGTACCCTTAACTCATGGGCTACAAAACGTACAAGGATTATTAAAAATAATAATTAAATAAAATACAGCAGTAATTAAAAATATTACCATGCAGTTTTAAATTAATAAAGTTTAGATCACATCCGCGCTTTCATTACATTCGATGGGGCATAAGTCTAATGTGATTTTGAATAAATTCTTGAGAGATATTCCCCATCTAGTGCAAAAATGTAATAAATTATATTAATTTTAAAATTGCATTACTTTATTTTTTTTAAACACTACTTGCTTTTGTTTCGTTAATATTTTTAGTAATCTTAATAATTTTCGTGTTCTCCAGTTAAAATAGGGAAGTAAACACCTAAAGAAGAATACAAATTTTATCCCTACATATCAGACTTAAAAGACAAGAAACTGCTCCTCGTTTACGATTATGTTGCAAACAAACTTATCCATAAAGATCTTAATGTTCCATATGTTGCTGAGATGGCCCGAACCAGACAACTATAGTTTCATAGTAAACTACATACCCAGTCGAATCCACTAGTCTCTCAACATTCCTCACACACAATTCCCGATAATTTCCAGAGACGTTTGAAAATAAAATAGCCAAGATACCCTCTGATGTAGAACTTTTATTGAAGTGCTACTAGTGAGTAGTTTTTTGCATGTCGTTGTAATCATTTTCCTCAAATTTACTTGTTGTATATAATGTATACAGTTGTAAATATCAATGTATATTTTTTAAAATAATAATAACAAAATAAGGGATCTTGCACCTTTCTTGTTCCTCCAATTGGAGAGAGCAAGCCAGATCTTCGTGATCCCAGCAATGCAATCTCATCTGCGTATTTGTTGACAAAAACCTAGTGGAGAGTGAGGGGATAATGTTCCAATGTGTTAAAGTTGCCACAACATGAAATAACTAAAAGTTTATAACGGATTCTATCAATTAGTTAAATTCTTAAATTCAACTAAATTGTACGACATAAAGTGATTTATAAATAGACCTTGAAATCTAGTCAAGATGGCACTGGGTCCTGGCCAAGGGCACTGGGTCACCATGATGTTACATGTGTTCGTTTATCATTTCCTTTTTGAATCTCAGAATATTTCCAGATTACCATTATTGTTAAACGGACATGAATCATTTAGATGGAGTTATAAATAGAAAAGAAAAAGAAAAAGTAACAGGGCTTCGATTTGTTGATAACTCGCGCTTCCGGAACTTTTAGCCCGAAAAATGAAAAAATCAATCGGGCGAAATTTTCACCAATCAGTATATTGTGAGTGGACAAGCCGGATCCAAATAAATCCCAGGGCTGCTCTCTTAGCTGCATTGCTACTCACGATAATGGAAATATGCTGGTTGCTCCAGTATTGGCCATATATGTATATATGTATATCGTACAATTTAGTTGAATTTAAGAATTTAACTAATTGATAGAATCCGTTATAAACTTTTAGTTATTTCATGTTGTGGCAACTTTAACACATTGGAACATTATCCCCGTGGAACAGTTCTACATCAGAGGGTATCTTGGCTATTTTATTTTCAAACGTCTCTGGAAATTATCGGGAATTTTGTGTGAGGAATGTTGAGAGACTAGTGGATTCGACTGGGTATGGAGTTCACTATGAAAGGATAGTTGTTTGGTTCGGGCCATCTCAGCAACATGGCCTAATATACAAATAGTAGTAATGCCTAAATATACATATATATATATATATATATATCACTATATTCAATAAAATATATAGGGTATATATATATATATATATATATATATTATCGGGAATTGTGTAAATTATATATTAAGGCTACTAGGTTTTAGTCAATTTTTTGACTTACAATTAGACAATGTATGAAATTTATATTCATTTAGTAATAGCAACCTTGAAGCTGGAAGCTCTCAATAAATTAATTTGTTTTAAATAGAAAAAGATAAAGTATTAATATAAACATTGCATTTTTTTTTATATTAGCAGGACTTGGCATAAAAAAAGAATGTTCAAAAATTAGTATCACATCAATTTATTACATTTATTATCACTACGCAAGCTTTTAAAAATTCTTTAACCAAGTGTCATCGTCAAAAATTGAAGACTCCTTTTTGCAAAATCGCTGGGGGAAATCCGGGAAAAAAAATTGACTTCATCAACCAAGTTGAGCTGAAACCCTAAACAAGGAAGAGATCATTATTCACTATCCTATATCAGCCAACATGGCCGCCACGGCACGTGGTAAAGTTATTAGGTTCGTCTTGATGATTTCCTAAACCAAAATAAGTTAGTTACTTAATTATTAACAATAATGAGTTGTTTAAATCCTAATATGTCAATACTTTTATATTGACTGCATTTTTACAACACTATAATAACCTATGGTGAATGAGAGGTTTTTCGTCTTTCTCTATCACTATTTTTTAAATTTATTCATTAGATTGTAAATATTTTTTTTATAATTTATAGTCATATAAGAATGTTTTTGAACATTGATATATAAAAATTGAAAAGTTATTTATTTTTTACCTATATTTTTATTTTTGCATCTCACATAAGGGACTTAAACCGAAAACCGGTTCTTTAAATTAATTAATTGATATGCTTATATAATATAATCAGAGGTATTTGGACCTACCAGGTTGGATGATGGGCTTCACAAAACTATCCAATTCTTACAATCTAAAATAATTAGAAAAGTTCTCAACACTCTTTATGAATTTAGATGTGTCGCAAACATATCCTAATGGATATTTGTGTCTACATAAAAATTCAATTACTACACCTTAGTTGGATAGATTGATACATTAAAATGTATATAACGGTTTACATACTAGGCTAGTGAGACAAGTAACTGCATGTTCCCTTCTACTTTCAACATTCACTAGATATCACTAGACTCAGAAGACAGTAAGTAGACCTACTTGGAAATATGGAGCTGTACATTGGGGCCGAACTAAACCATCAACAATCTTGTATCCAATTCTGACAATCCAGAATCCTTCAAAACATCCTCAATGCTCCTTACTTTGTCGCAAATTATGTTCCTTATGTGATTTGACACAAACCAGCAACCTATCCTTTCACAGTAAACTCCATAACCACTAAAATCTACTTGTCTCTTAAATTGCCTTTTATTATATTCCCAATAAACTCCGAGGCGTCTGAAACGGAGATCTGGAGTCTGGGGGCATTCCAATACAGAACTCATCTACGATACATATTTCATTATATCTTTTTTCAATAATTTCTTTTATTCACTTCTATTATTATCATTTCAGATATTTTTATTATTATTCATGATATCTTATATCTTGCACAGAGATTTTTACTGTTTTCTTTTTTTCTTTTTAAATTTATTTATTTTCATATCGCATATTGTGTGAATTGATTCATTGTCATCCATAATACATATTCCAATTTAGAGTGACAGATTTTAATATTATCAAATAAAACAGTTCAAAAACATATTTCCTTGTATTTAAGTGAAGAAATGGTCAGGGGTGATGTCAAGTAAATAACATTTTATATAAATAAATAAAAATAATTTGAAAAATGAAAAAAAAAAATACAAAATATATTAGCTAACAAAAGAATTAATAGCTGTTTACATAATTAGAAGAATATCTTAAGTTAATTAAATATACATTTATATAATTAACTTAAATATATATTTAACTAACTGCAGAACTTCTTCTAATTATGTCAACAACTATTAATTCTTTTATTAGCTAATTTACTTTGTATTTTTTTTTTAATTATTTTTATTTATTTATTATAAAAAAAATTTTGTATTATCCTGGTCACATCCAATTTTTGTTATTTTAGCCCTGGAGAAGACCAGCACAAGCCAGGTCGAAACATCGGCATGCCCAATATAAATTTTTTTTATTTAAAAACGTGTTTATTTACTTGACTGCACCTCTGGCCATTTCTTCACTTACATTACATCCTACAGTCAAATATAGAATCATTATCATTACCATATGTTTATTATTCCTTAAGTTTACTTTATATTTTTGTTTGAAGCAGTTATAAATTTTCATAAGTTGTTAACAAATTTTTTTTTTTTTTGCGATATATTTTTATTTGATACTGTACATATCATTACTGCTTAAATGATACAAAATCGATTGATTTGTATATCGCTACTAATCAATCGCGATACATGAATTTTATTTATTTTTTCTAATTATTTAACTTGCCTATATAATAAGTAAGTTTTAATTGTAACAATGCAACATAGATATAAATGAAAAAATTCAATAGTCTTATTACAAACCATTATAAATGATTAAATGACATAGGCTGACGTTCAGAAATGTCATATCAAGCTGGAATCAATGATCCGTCGGTGGATGGTGGCCATTGCGGAACCGGTAATGCCATCATATTCCCATCTCTATTCATGCAAGGTCCACCACCAGGTCCAAATTATCTATTATAGTATGATACGGTATCTATATCTCTATCATGTATAGATATTATTTTCTTACATGAAATGTTTGTTTTATTTTGAAAAGTTTAAAAATATTCTTAATTAAAAAAATCTGATCCTTTTTATTTAAGTCAGTTTTCCCTCTTGTTTTGAGGAGTTACCTTTAACCCATTTAGGGCCAAGGCTAATATTAGTTAAAAGTTTTAATTTTTTTAAAAGAAATAATTTTAAATAATTAAATTTAAATAATGTTTTTTTAAATTTAGTTTAGCAAGACAAACTGACAAGAAACTGCTCGTCGTTACAGATTACATTAACATTTACTAGAAAAACGATCAAAGCTCCCAATTCATTACAAAAGACTTTTTTACATAAATGTGATTAAACCTATTTGGACCAACGGAGTTGATCTTTGAGGCTCTACTAAACCATCCAATTCTTCTCGTATCCAATTCTTACAATCCAAAATCCTTCGAAAAATCCTAAATGCTCCTCACTTTGTCACCAATAAACTTATCCATAAAGACCTTAATGTTCCATATGTTGGGCTGAGTGCCCAAACCAGATACCTACCCTTTCATAGTAAGCTCCATGAAACTTATATAGTTCATAGTAACCATGAACTTGCTTCCCACTCCATTCCCGATAATCCTCCGAGGCTTCTGATAAGAAGATGGCTTAGAGATCTTCTAGTGTTGAATTTTTATTGAAGTGCTACTGATGAGAAGTTCTTTTAAGTTTTGACATGTCATTGTAATTGTTATCAGCTCATTTACTTGAAAAAAAAATAGTTAAGCCATTATAGCGGGAAAAAATGGTGCGCTCATGCAACATTGGTCTGTAGAATATATTTTATTTTTTTTCAGATATAGGTAAGATGATATATTTATAACTGCTAGAATAATACTTTTTCATGAAAACGACAAAAGTGTTCACACAAAAATCACAATTTTAATATTTTATTCGTGGTATACTTTAAAGAAATCTGCGTGCAATTTAACATTGCATCGCGCACACAATTTAATTTCTGGAACCCTTATTTAGCTGAAGGTAACATTTAAATCTTACAACAATCATTAAAAAATGAGCAATTGCGCTTTTATTTTTCAATGTATTTATAAAACAGAAAATTTATTGAAAAAATTTGTTTTTATAATCACAAACCTTAAATAACTAGATAATAAAATATGAAAATATTTGAATTCGAAAGGATTAGTAAAATTTTAAATCAATGTTGCAGACATGTAACAGTGGACGTAAATGGGTGAAATTATATTCCAATAACTCTACAGGAAGTATCCAAGACAATGATTTGTCAACGAGTAACCTATTGTTAAACAATATTTATATAATACTTGTAATTATCTTTATAAATATGTTGCTACTTTCGCAAGAGATCTAACAAAATATCTTGGCAATCGTGGCCGAAAGACATTTCAGTGAAAAGGACTTAGTGGTCTAGGTATAATTAAAAAAAAAAAAAAAACACAGCTGTATCATAAGCTCGCAGTAATGGTAAAAAATATAAAAACATGAATAATATATAATCAGAATCTAATCATAAAATAAAATAAATGTTTTTATTTCACTTTATTGATATTTACAACTGCATATAATATAAACAATTAGTAAATGTGTAGTAAAATTATTGTAATGTAATAAAATATTTTGCATTAGAAAGTGCAATGTTCTTATCAGACGCCTTTAAGGGTTAGTGGGAATCGTGTAAGAAGCAAGTTGATAGACTAGTGTATTCGAATGCCATGGAGTTTACTATGAAAGAATAGGTATCTGGTTTGTACTAATTCAACAACATATAAAACATTAAGGTCTTTATGAATAAATTAATTTGTGGCAAAGTAAGGAGTATTGAGGATTTTTCATAGGATTTTTTATTGTAATGATTGGATAGGAAATGAATTAGATAGTTTAGTGGTGTGTCAGATCTCAACTCCGTGTGTTCAAATGAGTCTCACTACTATCATGAAAAGAAAAATTAGTTATTAAGCGGTATCTTAGAGCATCTGAACAGTAAATGTTGAAATCGAAAACTGCAGTCAATTTCTTGTCGTTTTACAACTCACTTTAATACTTATTAACCGCAGCATTCAATTAATTTAAATGAGCTGTTAAATAAAATGAGATGAGCCTTGAGGCTGTATTAAACTTTAGAATGTATCGTGTATTAAATTTTACTCTCCATAAATTTATATTATACGGCATAAATGTTTTATGGCATCTAAAATATAGCTTTAGCTGAATTTCTATTTCGAAAATAAAGTTATTTATAAATGACCCCACCGTTCTTTTATTTAGCAGATTCCGCCCAATATAGATAAATATCTGTCCATTTCAAACTCCATACCCACACAAACCCTTCTATCAAAACTTCCCAATCGATTTCCGATAATCCTTAGAAGCGACTGAAAAGATGGCTTCTGGGATTTTCAACATAGAATCGTCATTGGAGTGCTACTCCTGGACTATTTACGATATGCTAAATGGCATATTACTTGTATATTTATTATATCTATAATCTCGGTAAACATCATTAATCATTAATGCGATATTTTTTCTGGGCATACAAAATATTAGTTTGTATAAATCATAATAAAAAACATGTTTAAAATTTAATATTTCATTATACCTAATAAGAAACTATATAGTAAATCCGTTGGATATTTTCTTTTTTAATTTAAACGGTAAATTTTCCGAAACTCGATGGCTCTGTGGGTATTATCTGATATTTATTTTTCGGTTTTCATTTTTAACCATTGAAACCCAACGTTTGTTTCGTGTGAACTAGGAATATTATTTCAATTGGTCCATCGTTATTTACAAGAATAACATAATCTTCCTATTTGGCTGCTCTCTCTCTCTCGTTATATATATATATATATATATATATATATATATATATATATATATATACACAGGGTGAGTACCTCTTAGTGTAAAACAAAAAAATGAGTGACACTAGATCAAAAATGTAGAAAAATGCCGCAGACCTCACCTTTCTATTCCAATCCGTTGCAGATATACGATAAATCAAAGATTTTTTGAGGAAACCTTTTTATTAGTTTGGATTTATTTTATTAGATTGTATTATGTAAGGTTTAAAACCCAATGATAATGAAAATAGATCTCAATTTTGCCGTTAGCTTCTGAATGCAGATTGTGTTGAAGAATACTACTTTTTGAGGTGAATATTATAAGCAGATAAGTCTGTTTTTACAGGGCAAGGAATTTCTTCCTATTTCTACCTATAACTACTAAGGCATTTCTAATACGAAAATAAACCAACGATATACTTGGATAAGGAGAAATGCCTTCCCCTATAAAAACAGACTCATCTGCCTATAAAATTCACCTCAAAAAGTGGTAATCTTCGACACAACCTGTATGTACTATAATCTGTACTAGAAGCTAACGGCAATATTGAGATTTATTTTCATTATCATTGGGTTATAAACCTTACATTGAAAATCTAATTAAATAAATCCTAAATAATAATAACAAAATTTGAAAAATATTACATATTTTTATCCATATAACAAAATGGAGATATTACAGCTTTTATGCTAAAAAAACGTGGTTTCCTCAAAAAAGGCTTTGAGTTATCGTATATCTGCAACGGATTGGAATAGAAAGGTGAGGTCTGCGGCATTTTTCTATATTTTTGATCTAGTATCACTCAATTATTTTTTTTGCACTAAGAGGTAGTCACCCTGTATGTATATATTATATTTATTTATACGAAATAATGCACGTTTTCATTTTTTATTTTTTTTTTAACTAACACAATATGCAGTAAACTGTTGATATTCAATAGATTATTTTTTTTTTTTTTTTTATGGATGCCAATATTTATTATTCCTCTCCTAAACAAGAGTTTGTTTTATTATATATATATAGCTAAATAAAACGTTCGCGGGACTGAGTTTTTAAAAAGAGGTTTTTATTGACTGACATACACTATACAAGAAAAAGCACAATTTACAGCCTAGTACAAGAACTGCGTGTTGAACATCTGTGAGTCCTACGAGTGACTATATCAGAGTGTCATCGGGCGCAGGTGGAGGTGGCCTTTTATACAGTTATCTAGGAGAGGGGATAGTGTACATTTGTTTATTATCCCTAATACCATTGGGTTTCCATAACTTCTCCCCCCCCCCCCCCAAGTTCCGAGGTCTCCGATGGAACAAATATCTTAGTGTAAATAGGTTAGATTCTATACAATAAAAATAAAAGGTTTGAACCTTATACATTTCTCAATACCTTTTACACTAAGACATAACATTACAATAGATAACATTCTATAAACAAAAGGAATTGGACCTTATAATTTAAGTTTATACAAAAATAAAAGGATTATATCTTGTGTACCAAGTTTAGGATTTGTACTATCTATAGTTTTACATAAATAAAAGGATTAAACTCTGTACTGAAATACAATTATCAGCTTCCTATAAATAAAAGGATTATACTTTGAACTTCCTGTTTACTAAGTCAGGATTTGTTCACTTGAAAAATAAAAAGATTAAACCTTGTACGTTTAGTGCTAGAATAGGATTTTATACAACTGTCATAAACAAAAGGATTAGACCTTGTCCATTTCTTAATATTAACAATAAGCTTAAACTATAAAATGTTTATACATTACAAAATTCCTTACATGCTAAAGTACAATTTTCCTTATAACTAGAAAATAACAGGATATTTCTTAATACTAAACAATTCATATCTATACATTATTTAGACAAAAGGAAAAATAAAATAAGAGTCTTTGAATTAGTTTCCTCTATTACAAATAATACTTTTAGATTCAAAATTACACAATTAAAATAATAATATTTTAAATCAAAATAATAATAATTCAAACACTCCTTAACAATAATTACAATAATTACAATTAATAATAATTTTAAAATAAAATACATACTTTTCAATGATCAATCAAAATAATATTTCAAGACAAAATAATAGTATCCTAATATTCATGATAGTGACTTCAAAATATTAATTACAAAATAAATCGGAAAGAATATTACTGTGAAATAAAATAATAATTTGAATGATCTTGTACATTATTAACATTGAATATAATATTTTACAACAAAATACAAAAGTCCGACTTTATTAAAATAACTACAGCATTGTCAATTTAATACAGATAATTCTTTCAATATAACATAAACATTACTCCCTAATACCATTATATGTATTACGTTTTATTAAAATAAAAGATTTTTAAAACATTTTAATATTGTTTAAATAAAATTAAATATTTTTAATCATCACCATTATCTGAATCATTTGAGTCATAATCATCCGAGATATCCGAAATATTCACGCGAATGGATTCATTATCGTCGTCCGAAATAGATTGTTTCTTTTTCCTTTTTTTCCTAGTGGGCCTTTTAATATTGTCAATATGAGTTTTAATTGGTCTTTTGTCTTTTACTAGTACATTTACTTTTTTAAATTTGTCTCTACTTTTTATTTTCGCTTGGGTATTTTTCAAATATTCCGTATCTCCTAATTGTTTCTGAATATCTACAGGGTCTTCTCTATTTTTATTCAATTTTTCAGTCCTTGTTTCTTTTTCGTCATTTATTTTAGATCTAATTAGTTTATGTAATAAATAGTTGTTGGTCCTTATGATATTTTAATACGTATTGTTCTGTCAGGTCGATGTTTTCGTTTGATTCTAATCTGGAGGTTCCGAAAGTAATTTCATTAGGCGTTAATTTCAGTTTATTGTTTAATGTGTTATTGTATGCTATTATTGCTAATCTCAATTTCTGTTGCATCGAACATTTATCTTTTTCTTTTCCTATTATTCTTAATAACTCGTTTAGGGTAGAGTCGACTCTGTTCAATAATCCCAAAGAGTTTGAGTGGCTGGCTGAGGTATAATGTAAAATAATATTATTTTCTTCACAAAACTGCTTTACCAAATTATTTTTCATTTCCGTCCCTTGGTCTAATGATATTTTGTATAGGTGTGGGAAAGTATGTCATATAGTTAGTCAGTGCGTTTATTATTATTTATTATTACGTTAGATATTAATTGCGTTCTTTGATTGTAAGGTTTGAGCAAATAAATGTTTCGAAAATGTGTCTACTGCTGTGAAAATTATGGCATTGTTAAAATTAAAAATGTCAATCATTAATTCCTGAAACGGTTTTTCTGGTGTAGGTGTAATTTGAAATTTGGTCTTTATCGGTTTACGGTCATATTTTGTAACTTTACAAGTTTCGCATTTATTAATATACTCTGCTATTTTATTTTGCATCCCTGGAAAATAATATTCTTTTTTGAGTTTCTCAAACGTTTCATTTATACCCCTATGTTTAGTTTTGCCTAAATGGTAATTATCTATAATTTCTATTTGTTCATTAGGATTTTCGACGTCATTCACAATTTGTTTGTATTTTTTCAATTTAACCGATGGATATTGCGTTTCTATTATTTGTTGTATTGTTCTAAAATAATCGTCATATAAATTTTCGGTTATTTCGTTAGGTGATTTACAAATTATCCCGTTTTTTATTAGGTTCGAGTATTTGTTCTAATAATAAAGCGATATCTGATTTAGCATAAATGTTTAATTCGTATCGGCGTTTTCCAAATGGTTTAGTGAAATTAATTTTTGTATTTCCCCTTTTTATAATTATTTGTTTTTTTTTTATATTTATACATTTTTCGGGTTCACAAATTCGTATTTGTTCGTTACTAGATTCCTGGGAATGGATTGTTTCTAAATCTTCTTCCGGCAGTACTTCTAAGTCCTCTATTATCGCGTCATACTCGGAATTGTTTTCGTCCGCTATTTCCTGATTTAATAATTGTTCGACATCCATTTCCTCCACGTCGCTATTATGATTCAATTCGTCGCTTCCCCTGGAAAGTGCATCGGCCACGTAATTTGTTTTTCCCTGAATGTGTTTAACTTCGAATTCAAATTCCTGTAATTTCCAAATCCACTTCATTATACGCGTGTGTTACCATTTTTCATTGAGAAAATCCACGTTAAAGGTTTATGGTCCGTGCATAAAAGAAATTTTGTACCGTATAAATAAGGCTTAAAGGGTTGCCCATACTACCGATAGTAATTCTTTTTCTATTGAACTATAATTTAATTCCGCATTTTGTAATACTCGGGACGCGAATGCTACTGGGTGTTCTATTTCATTTTCGTCTTTTTGTGAGAGCACGGCTCCGATGGCTTTATTACTGGCATCTGTAGTTAATATAAATGGCCGTTCCCAATCCGGGTAATTTAAAATTGGTGTGTTACTCATCATTTCCGTTAGGGTTTGACATGCTTCCTTAATTTCCTTTGTGCCATAAATGTTTGTTTTTAATGAATTAGCAATCGGTCTGGTAATTTTTGCGTAATTTTTAATAAACTTTCTATAGTACCCCGTCATGCCCAAGAATTGTCTCATCGTCTTTTCATTACGCGGAATGAGGAAATTTAAAATTGCTTCTATCTTTTTCTCGTCTGTTTTTAATCCGTCTGGGGTTACGATGTAGCCTAAAAAGTTTAATTCGGTTTTAAAAAATTCGGTTTTATCTAATTGTATTGATAGGTTATGTTGTTTTAGAGCCTCAAATACTCTTTTTAAATCTTTTAAATGTTCTTTTTCGTTTTTTTTTTGAGTAGACTATTATATCGTCGATATAAATCATAGAATTGGGGATATTTTGTATCATCATCGTCATCGCTCTTTGAAAGGTTAGGGGTGCATTACACAAGCCAAAAGGCATACGCAAAAACTCAAAATGCCCATTTTCGGTGGAGAACGCGGTTTTAGCTATTGAATCTTTATCCATTTCAATTTGGTGAAATCCCGACGCGAGATCTATGGTGGAAAATATTTTCGATCCCTTTAGTCTATTTAATAAATCTTCAATATTCGGTAGGGGAAATTTGTCTTTTACGGTTGCTTGATTTAATTTCCTATAGTCAACCACTATTCTAATTTTTTTTTCTGTCCCGCGCGTCTGATTTTTTTGGTACGATCCAAAGCGGAGAATTATACGGCGATTTGCTAGGTCTTATTATTTTACTTTTTAATAGTTTATGAACTTCATCATTAATTTGTTTTTTAAATTGTTCCGGGTAAAGTAATTACTTGTATTAATTGGATTTTCATTCGTTGTTATTATTTTATGTTTTATAATCCCGTTGATTTTAAATTCTCGTCGTCCCTTTTTAATACTTCGCCATGTTGGCTAATAATTTCGATTAATTCTTCCTTTATTTCCGGACTAATATGTCCGTGGCGAATTAAATTTTTAATTTCGTTTTTATCATTAATAAAAAATAAGTCATTCTCTAATTTGAATTTTTTCTTTTTAAATTTTAATTCATTTTTTTCTAGATTTATTTTTAATTTTAGTTTTTTCATTGTCTCGTAGCCCAATAAAATGTTAAACCTTTCGCTAAACGGAAATATTAAAAATTTGACTTTTTGATTAATTCCTATCAGGGGCATTAGGTCAATTATCACGCTTTGTGATCCTTCCGCCGTTCCCGTAGGTGTTCGTATCGCAAAATCCTCTTTAGAAATTTCCGAGAAACGTGGAATGTGATCGGGGTGTATATAATTTTTTGTGGCACCCGTATCAATTAGCCATTTATTTCCTATACTGTCAATTAAATTTGGTAAGTCGTTATTTAAGTTTAAGTCGTGGATTTCTATTTGTTTATCCTGGCTATCGTCAATGGTCTGTTTAGAATTTAAATTATTTATATCCAGTCCGGAGGTCTGCTTGTGCTTGGGCCTAATTCTAAAAAATGATCCTGTCTTTTTTCCAAAGATTCAATCCGCTCTAACAATAATTTTATTTTTTTCATCTTTTTCTTCCTCAATTGTATGTACCCTATTAGAAACGGTTCTCATCGAAACGGTGTTTGAATCTATTTGAGGTTGCTGGTAATTTTGCCTAATATTTCTGGAGGGTGGTTTATTAAAAAAATTATGTTGTGACTGGGGTCCCACGGTTGATTATAAATCGGAGTCATATATTCTTCAATAGCTCGCTGTTGTGGCCGGAAGTTATGCTGGTTGTTATTGTTATAAGAAATTAAGGTTGGACCTTGTTCATGCTGTTACTGTTGTGGTCGGTAGTACTGAGGATTATTATACGACGCATATTGCTCGCGGTGATACTGATGGGGTCGGTAATTTTGATAATCATATTGGTTGTTAAAATTTGGTCGGTACTCTTTATTTTTATAATTATTTTCAAAATTTTTCTTTTTATAATTATTTTGAACTGGGTTTTTTTGGTGTTTTTATCGCCATAAATTCTATGTACGATGTGAGCCGCGTTGTTTCTTAGTATTTCTTCTAAGTCTTCTAATGAATCGAATTTTATATGGTAAATGAAGTCAGTTAGTGCTGGGTGTAAACTATGTACTGCGTGGTGGGATATCTGTTTGTCATACCTATACATTTCGTCCTGTTTGTCTAATATTTCATTGTATGAATAAATACGTGCGTATAAATCGCATCTTTTTTGGCCCAGTCGTTCTAAGAAATCGAGTGGGTTTTCATTATGGTAAGTCCGCGTATTTAAAATTTCTGAAATTAATTGTTCCCTAGTTCTCGTGTCCTGGTACTTTTTCTTTAAGAATTTTATTATTTCTTTTACTGTATTAAATTCCTTGTCATATACGGCGACTTTAGCTTTTCCAGTTAGTTTATTTAAGATTGTTAAAACAAGTTTAGCTTGATTTGTATTTTTATGGGTATTATCATCTTTACAATATAAATTATATAAAAATTCGCTATTTCTGATAAAATCAACTAGATGAAACGGATTTCCGTCATATTCCGGGATTAATGCTAAATCGTGGTTTTTAATTTCAAGAGTCATATTATTTTTTTTTTTAACTAACGTAGAACCAGTTATTTTTAAGTTGCTTAATTTTTCTTCCAATATATTCATAAAAATGCTAAATTAATATTTTAAATTATTATACTTATTACTAAATTATATTTAAATTACAAAATTACTTAAAAAATAAAAATAAAAATAAAATTAATTATACTTTTTCTTGATACAACGTTGTCTTCGATGTCTTCTTGATGACGCTCCCTTTAGCTCCTTCCCGTCGATTCTTTAGCAAGAGGTTGTAGGTCCTTTTGGTCAAGGTATTGGAATACCAAAGCGCTCCCAAAGACTTGAAGATCTGCTGATGTACTAATACTCAGCTCCCAATCTTCTCATGCCAGTGGAAAGAGGTCTCGCTGTTCTGTACCTGAAATAAGATAGAACTGCCGCGAAGTTACGTTAACGCTTCCAAGAGTCCCTCCGTTCGGGCGCCAGCTAAATAAAAGGTTCGCGGGACTGGGTTTTTAAAAAGAGGTTTTTATTGACTGACATACATTATACAAGAAAAAGCACAATTTACAGCCTAGTACAAGAACTGCGTGTTGAACATCTGTGAGTCCTACGAGTGACTATATCAGAGTGTCACCGGGCGCAGGTGGAGGTGGCCTTTTATACAGTTATCTAGGAGAGGGGATAGTGAACATTTGTTTATTATCCCTAATACCATTGGGTTTCCATAACTATATATATATTCATGTATACATTTAATTTAAAAATATTACAATTTTATTACTATTTATATTTTACGTTTTTCAGCACGACGGGCATGACGCTGAACTGCAAAAAATTACCTGCTTAAAAGCCGACGATGAAGAAGAACCACCCGAGGAAAAGAAAGAAAAGTCATCTTCAAGGTAAGAAACATTTTCTCAAGTTATTATTTTTTTTTTTTTTAACCACGTTAATTAGCATTAAAAAAAATTATTTTTGACATAAATACGCCGCCTGTCTAGGGCTCTATTGTTATATACCTTCAAAAATTTAAAGCTCTCTTGGTGTTGCTCGGATCAAAAATGTACCGACAGTTTTCTAATCAGTATTTGATTGTAAAATATTTTTTTAATATAAAATTCGTCACTATGATCTACAGTTTAGGAGCTATATTTACTAAGCTATATTTATGTAATCGACGGTTCATTTGGATGTGACACTAAGACTTACGGGTTCAAATTTCCAGCTGAAGAACATATTCTGTATACAATCTCCGAGAAAATTATAGGCCACCCCTATTTTTTTGTCAAACATTACCATAATTCAAAGCAATGAAATATTTTGCGCTATTATTACTTTAAAAATGACAAATGAAAACCACTATATTTATAGTACAAATTCATTTTTTTTTTTCTGCGAATAGAATGAAAAACATACAAATGAACGCGACAAAAATACAGGCCTGTTAACTTATTTATCTATTGTCTCTTAGTAGATGTAATTCTTGAACCACTATTTCTCTCTCAGACTTTAGCCAATCGTTATGGAAGAGATTAAAATTATTATTTAACTAATATCGACCCAGTTTCCTACGATGCAAGTTTTGAGATATTCTTTGGAGTTAAACTGTCTTCTTTGAGCATAAACTTCTCGAAAAAGGTTTCCTCAGCAATGCTCAGTAATATTCAGACATTGCGATCGGGATGGACAGAGTAATTTATGTTTAAGAATATTTATGTTTGTTGGCTTTTTGTGCCTTTGAAAGGGGAGGTTATGTCTTCAGTTTATGACATTTGGTAACTGTCTGGTCTTAAACGAAATGCGTTGAACATTACTCAAGGAATACATGTATGAAGAGGAACATCTGCTGATGTCGGTTTGGAAGAGAGTCTTTCCTTGACTTTCTCGCTGTGGCTGAAAACATGGACTCTTGGCGTAAAATAGCTCACTCGAACAATTGTTACCATGAACCTACCAGTTCTTCTCTTTTGGCTACAATTTTTACCCAGCCATAGGAAATTCCTTATGAGATGCCTTATTCTATTCATAATATGAGTAATTTTCGATATTGTCCAATTTCTATCACGTAATGTTTTAATTACGTTTTTTTTACTCTCTAGCAACTCCCTTCGTATTACTTGATTAAGATTAATTAGATAAATAAAATAACGAAACATTCCATAACATTACAACTTTTACGAGGTTAGGAAAAGAACTGAGACTGTTCTTTACTTTCTGCGGATGTAAATATTAATTTTTTAGATACTCCATGAGCAATAAGAATCAGAACTCAACAAATCCGGATTTCTTTCAGTAATTGCGTGTTGAAGGCAGTATTTTATTGTTTTGGATAAAGTATTACATTCTATATTAATAATAACTTATAAAATAAAGGTAGACCTATAATTTTGTCGGGGAGTGTGTAAATAGATGGATAATTCCGTGATCTATTGTTTTTCCCAGTCAGGGAGGAAATAATTATTTTTACCCATTATATTTATTTTATTCTTTAAATTTTTTGTATTTGAATAACTTTATTTTTTTAAGTTTGTAAACATTAAAGCAACAACAATTCTCAACTTGAAGGTTTCTTTTTTTTCATCACGACTATTTTATATTTGTACTGGCAATATTATTATACAATTACATTAAGAGAGAGAGGAGGGATAAGAAATATAGCGGCTTATTTTATATTAAATATATAAAAGTCAATTATATTTAAAATATTTTATTTCTCATTATAAAGATTAATATCTTCATTTTTTATTCCTTTGTCGTTGCAGTCTATTGAGTTTATTGTCTTATCCCTCTGCATAAAGAAGAGTGATCAATTTTAAGATCTTAAACATTGATATAATTTTTATTGTTTCTTCTTATAACAGTTTTCTAGTTTTCCTTTATTTCCATTGATATATCTTTATTCTATGATCTTTTTTTTATTTGTTAGTAAATAATAACTTATATGTGAAAACAATATAATACAAGTCTAATACACTGACAAACCACAAATTACCCTCAATTGATTTTTTTTCATTTTCTCGGCTTTAAGTTTTATTATTTTCTAGGTTTTTACGTCCCCATATACTTTAACGAGGCCACATAAAACATATTAGAATTATTCAAAATTATAATATTAATTAAATAATAAAAGTTGGGATAATAAGATCAGGGGGAGTACAGAAAGCGGCACAATGAGGAACTGTATCTCCATGTCAAGAGGTTAACTGACGTGATGCGCAAAAGGAGAATCTCCTTCAATAGTCACCTGAGACAAATGTAACCTGGAAGATTGTCCAATCGCATCCGCGCTTATTTTAACGGAAAGCCATAAAACCAAAGAAAGCTGGTTTAAAGAAGTAGAAAAAGACTTACAGGAATTGGGTATCTCACTTGTTTTGTAATACAGTTGTAAATTTGAGATACAAAATATTTAAAAAAAATTATTGCCCTAAACTGGGGCAGTTTGTAATATGTATTTGCCAAAATAAAAGTTTCGTGACGAAATTTAGAATTTCTAATTTGAAGCTATTGTCGTCCATTGTAGGCCTGTCCGATCAGATGTAGTCTTTCCTAAATACTTGAATTGTTTGATTTAATTTTTTAAAATTTTTTTTTTTTTTTTATAGTTTCACCAGTATCAGTCAGGACTAGCGATACTGATTCTATGAACGGCTCCAACTTTCAACTAATCAGTGAATATATCAGATTAGTAACCACACATAGAACTATAATAGAATAAATAATTAGAAAAAAAAAGGTTAATGAAATAAAATTATGAAACCTATACTTACTTAGTTCTAAAGTGGAAGTATACTTATTATTAACACTTTCGACCCACAATAGAATGGACATTCATCAGTGATTCCATCAGTGACTACGTGTGATTTGGGTATTCAAAAATGTCCCATGTTTAACTAAGCCTTGGGTGTGACAGAAGGTCGGTCACTTCAAAGGAAATGTATGGTAATCCTCTAACACGATTTTCATGTAATTTCTTTTTGAGGAACGAATTTAGAAAATTCAGTATACTCTCATATAACCCCCTTTGATGTGACGAGATTTAAATTTGGCAAAAAAAAAAAAAAAAAAAAAAAAAAAAAAAAAAAAAAAAAAAAAAAAAAAAAAAAAAAAAAAAAAAAAAAAAAAAAAAAAAAAAAAAAAAAAAAAAAAAAAAAAGGAGCCGACTTAAACAAGTAAGCTGGATATAATTCTGATCGGATATGGAAGGCCGATCGATCCAATTTTTTTCAAGGTTTTTATGGGGGTTTTAACGTTATGCATAATGCTAGTAGTGCTTGCGATAGGGAAATTAGCGTCCAAAAGAACTAGCTTCTCCAGTCTGAAAACTAGAAAGAGCCAATAAGAAAAAATTGATAAGATTAACGTCTCGATGTAACTGCAGCTGACATGCTGAACTTGGTACCTGTCTTATAGGATACAAATGTATTAACTGACTATTCGAGATTCAAAATAAACGACGTCAATGTTAGCTTATTAAAATTATATCGTAATAATTTTAACGAAAATAATTTGAAAAAAATTTTTTTTAACAATATTTTTTTTAATTAAAAAACATTTATACCTTATTTACAAAAAATAAAATAAAATAATAGGGCATAAAAAAAAAGATAACCGTTTTATCAAACTCCAGAGTTCAAAAGTCTGTAAATATCTTAAAGCTATTTACTATTTACCAATACTTAATATTCCCTTTAGAGCATTCTCCAAGCTCGTTTCTAGCACTGGACTTCTTAAAAAAAAAGCCTCAGTTCAGTTATTTATTTTAAACAAGAAACATGACAGTGTCCTACGAAATTCTCCTAATTTTAAGACATTACTGGAAAAAAAATTTCACAGCCGCTGAAGTAACTCGTGAAATCATTAAATATGAAGGGAAAGGTGTCCTTGAAGAGCGCACTGAAAAAAATTTAGAAGTGGAGATACGACGATGGAAAGGAAGAAGGGCTCTGGGCGGCCATTAATAAATATTGATGAGGTTCTGAAGGAAGCTGTTGAGTCAAATCCGTCCACAAGTACTCGCGAATTCGCCAGGGAGTGTGGTGTGTCGAAAGATACTGTTAGTCGCCATCTTCTCTCAATGGGAAAGGCGAAAAAGACCTGTAGACTGGTCCCTCACGAACTTACTCCTCAACAATCAGCAGTCGAACCAAAGGAAAGTTTACAGAACTTCATGGGTTTGAAATCCTGCCTCATCCACCATATAGTCCAAACCTCGCACCATCAGATTAGTACTTGTTTCGATCCATGGCCCTTTTCCTTCAAGAGAAAAAATTTGATAATTTTGCTGAAGTTGAAAATGCTGTCCAAGAGTTCTTTGATAGCCATCCCAAGGAATGTTATCAGCGTGGCATCAAGCAATTGGCTAGCAGATGGGCAAAGACGGTAGAGAACAATGGACTATACTTTGAGTATTAATTGTATATAAAAAAAAAAAAAAAAAAAAAAAAAAAAAAAAAAAAAAAAAAAAAAAAAAACCTGTACCACTTACAACCCATGAAGGGTCTCGGGTTGAGTACTTAGGTAGAGTGTACTGTTTCTGAGCCAACGGTTGTGAAAGGAGGTGATTTGGCCAGAATTCACGCTCAACCGCCAGGTTTTTCCCCCAATTAAGGGTACCCACTCTTTTAGGAGGCTGGGTGTGCCCCAGGAGGGTCTCCCGACCTCGAATTCGATCCACGGCCGAAATAACAGAAAATAAATTTTCTGCCTTCAGTCGGGCTCGAACTCGGGCCCAGGAGCATGGTAGTCAAGTGCCTTACCCACTGAGCTACGGCGCCTCCCGTAATATAATAATAATTATATAATTATATAATTATAACGGCCGTCTAATTGAATATAATAATAATACAAATATCTGTTTAAAAAATCAGGCTTATATTTTTTTTTCTTTTTTTTTATGCATTAATCTATAACATTATAGAAATTTTTATATAAATAATTAAATAAAACAAATTTTTAAAAAATTAAATAATAAATAAGTAAATATGTGAATATTAGTGACAATGCAACTAAAATAAAAATATTGAACTTTTTTATGTAAACACAATATTAATTAGTCTAAGTAGATAATAATAAGACCATCAATAAACAAGTAATGGACATTGCTCAGTTAAGTTAAGATAAGTTTTTGTTGGGTTTCGGAATGGATATAACTTTTGCTATTAATTAAAACGGGGGGGTAGTAAATAAAACGGATTATACTGTTGTAGACTTTAGTTATAAAAAAGATGGATTTTTTGCTTATTTTTTTTATTACTATTGCGGGAATTGAATCTTGACCAGCGGATTTCTTCGTTTTTATTTTTTTAATACTTTGCTTGTTTCTTTTGGGGATATAGCTGGAAAGATAGGAGGTACAGGATTCTTGAGGAATTTATTTACTAAAGTCATAACTTTCCGGTGATGATGATTTGATTTGTAGTTTGGTGTGAGGGAGCATACAGAACTGAAATATTTGGCCAATAATTCAGTTTTTTCTTGGTCCGAGTAAACAAAACCGTTATTATCTCTAAGTGGAGGTATGGACTGTGAGGAATTTGTAACATTACTCAGTAGTTTGGCTTGTAACATGGAGAATAGACAATGTAAAAATAACCACAGATTAAGAGGTAAATGATATATTAAATAATTGTAAAACTATTGGTATAATGTTATACATTAATGTATTTAAAAAAAACAATTAGAAGCCTGATGATGGAGCATTGTCTCCGAAACATGTAGCTACAAATGTTAAATAAATAGGAGTTATGCCAAATAAATACTTAAATATTATTATATCTCTTTCAGCATAAAAGGTTATGAAGTGATAAAAATGAATTGAAATTGGCACGTGGTTACTATTTCACCAAATATTAAAAAGTAAAAATTTAGAAAAATAAATAATTAGATAAGAAGAAAAACAAAACAACACAAATTTACACTTATGCTGAGAACTCCATAGTTGGTTGTACAAAATAATATACAACAAGTAAATGTGTTGACAGTGAATACAATGGCATGTAAATAACTTGTGAAGAACTACTCACTAGTAGCACTTCAATAAAATCTACACTAAAAGATCTCTAGGCCATCTTCTTTTCAGACGCCTCGGAGGATTATCAGGGATGGAGGAGGAAGCAAGTTGGGAGACTAGTGGATTGAAGTGGTTATGAAGCTTACTATGGAAGGATAGGTATCTGGTTTGGGCTAAATCAGAAACATATGGAACATTAAGATCTTTATGGATAAGTTTATTGGTCACATAGTAAGGAGCATTGAGGATTTTTGGATACGAGATGAATTGAAGGATTTTGGATTGCAAAGATTGGATACGAGATGAATTTGGATGGTTTAGTAGAGCCCCAAAGATTTATCTTGATTCTCCATTTTTAGGCACCATTCTTGAAGGTTTTTTTTGGAGGATATTTT
Organism: Euschistus heros; assembly: GCA_003667255.2. Taxonomy (NCBI): domain Eukaryota; kingdom Metazoa; phylum Arthropoda; class Insecta; order Hemiptera; family Pentatomidae; genus Euschistus; species Euschistus heros. The sequence continues at coordinate 482,487 of RCWM02000477.1, read as the reverse complement.
TGGGATTGGAGTTTAGGATATGGGATTGAGAGGCGATAAAGGGATCATTGTTTACTGATAACACACATGTGTCATCAGCGTAAGTGGTGAGGGTAGTGGTAGGATGAGTTGGGATGTCAGCTGTGTACACAGTGTAGAGGATAGGACCTAGGATACTACCTTGAGGAACTCCGGCAGACTGGGTAAAGAGGGGAGAATAGGAAAATTTATGGTTTCCTTTGAAGGTTCGGTCACTGAGATAGGATCTAATAATAAGGAAATATGTAGAAGGTAGGAACTGACGGAGTTTATACAGCAGTCCCGGGTGCCAGACTCGGTTAAACGCTTGTTCTACATCAAGAAAAGCTCCCGTGCAGTACATTCCGCGCTCCAATGCAGAGGAGATAACGTCCACCACACGATGACATTGCTGGATTGTTGAGTGTGATGTTCGGAATCCAAACTGGTGATCTGGGATTACATGATGGGATTCTAGGATAGGATACAAACGTTTTAAAATGAGTTTTTCTAGGATTTTACCTATGATTGGCAAGAGAGAAATAGGACGGTATGAGGATGGGAGCTCAGGTGGCTTTTTGGGTTTAGGTATCATTTTAACTATTGATAATTTCCAGGAATCAGGGAAATATGTGGTGCGGAGTATAGCATTATATATGTATGTTAGGAATAGGAAGAGAAAATTTAAATTTTTTTTATACAATTAGTGGCTATTGACAATATTTAGAGGACAGGATCTGGGTGGATAGTAGGTGGTTAAAGAAGTGGTATTTGAAAGTAGAAAGGGTAACTGAATGACGAATATTGAATGAGATGGAGATCCATAGAGAAGAGGATCGGACTACGAAAGATCTGTCGAAAGTGGCTGAGCAATGAGTTTATATATTCTAACTGGCATTCCCGGTCGCGTCATCGTCCGCTATCATAAGTAAAGAACTTTTAATTTTAACTAATAATTGAAGTTAACATAAATTATTTATTTATCGATAAAAAAAATCTTTTATTGTAGAATGTTTGCAAAAAGGAAAAAAATAAATTCATGAGACATCCAAATAATCGAGTTTTATCTCCCGATGTAATGAGAATGATTTGATTCCTTGACTATGAAGATGGAGATAAGGCTTTCCAGTTCTGAAACGCCTTACATAATATTAACCGTGAGAGAAATAGTTCCAAGATCCACTACAACGTTTTTGTTATTCTAGCCTTGAGATTTATTAATTGTAATAGCCGAAAAAACTTTAATTGGAAATTTGAATAATTTAAATTGGAATGGTAGATTAGTAGGAATTATTAAGATTCTTGAGATTCTAGGAATAGATGCTAGTTCTTCAGTCGCTGTTACAGTGAGAATTATATCCTCATCCAGGCATAGCTGTAATTTTTAACCAGGCACCATTACACTGATCAGTTTGTTTAACAGTACATAAATATATAATAGGAAAGACAGTTTTTATTAATTTTTATAAACAGGTTGATAATCCAGATGAATGTTTACTAAATTATCAGCGATGTATCGGTCGATTTTTAAAGTTTCACTGGAATCCGCATGTCGCACAAATTATAGCTTTTTGAATAACAATTTCTACTTTAAAAAAAGGATATTTTAGTATCAATTTTAAACTTGAGATAGCGCCGTAACATGGTAACCTCTTATGCAGAATGGAGCTCGCCATCTAGCGGTCGATTTTCAAACTTCACTGAAATCCACATATTTAACGCATTTTTTTCAATTTAAATCAGTAAGCTTTATAATTGCTAAACCTTCCCTGACTATGAAGATGTAGATAAAATGTGGTACAGATTGGTTTAGTAGTTTTCGTGGTTAGTGATCACTAACGAAAACTGGCTTGTCCTTTTATATAATAGTATGGATATTCTAAAAACAGAGTTACCAACATTATACCAGCTCCCAAAGAGCGCATTGCGAAACAGGGCAAAATCAAGCAGGTGGAAAAGTTTAAGTACTTTGGCGAGTAAATAGTACCCAAAAACTCTGAGAAAGAAACGAACATGTGCAGGATCAACAAGTTAGAAGTGGCATATCAGCTAACTAGGAGCGTCTACAACAAAAGATCAATGCAAAACTTAGACATTATTGTTCAGTCGTACACCCAGAAGCATTTTACGCAGCAGAATGCCTTGCAATCAATAGAAATGGTCTTATGGAAAAGCTAGAAGCGAAAGAAAGAAACATCATGAGAAAGATTTTTGGTCCCATCAGAGAAAATGGTGAATACAGGAGACGATATAACAGCGAACTGTACTAGCACATGGAGAGAATAACAGGCGCCATTTGGAAAAGGAGGATTCTTTTTTATGATCATGTAACACACTTGAGCTCACAGATGCAGACCAACTAGAACAGAACAACACTCGAAGACATCCAGGAACAAGCTCCTCTCCAGAAATAACTTCGAGGGTACAAGAGCTTCGAAGAAAGACAAAGCTGAAAACAGGCAAGAAGTGGACTGATGAAAGAAAGAAGGCCCACAGGATAGGAATGCCCGAGTACTGAGAAAGAATTAAAGCTCAAGGACGCAAGCAGTTGAAATAACGTGGTCCGCAGGAGGCCGAAACGAATTTAAAAAAAAAAAAAGTATAGATATTCTAATGCATGTGTTCTTTATATGATATAGAACCATTAATATGATTAGTCACATCCGATTCACTTACCCCAAAAAACTAAAAATTACTAATTTACCAAGCCAAAGACGAACTCAAACTCCAATTCATTTTTTTTTTTTTAATTTTTTATCATCAATGTAGCGTAAGTGTTGGATATTGAATTGTAATAAATTATACGATTTTTAATACTTCATTTTTAAAACCTGCCCTTAATCATAAATTAGAACACATTTGAAGAGTTCAATGCATTATGTAAATAAAACTCATCCCTTGTTAGTTTTTTTAATGTTTTAACATTTGAATACAAGTTACATCAGAGATCTTTGTAACCTCCTCCTAATTATTAACAATCAATATGCACTACATAATTAATGCAAATAATTACAATTATGCTTTCGCGTCCCATTTGTATGCTTATTCGCTTCCATCTATCAAGTCACATCATTAATTTGAATAATAGGAAGCAATAAAAACTCTGCTTACTGAATTTTTCTTATTAACAAATTTTATTTTAAATATTGATCTGTTAAAAAAAAAGTATGGCCAAAGCTCATTACAAGGGACATTGATGAATCAAAACAAGTTTAATTATGCATTTTATTACAATCTCTAATTTTGACACATGTCATTATTAATTGTATATACTTATCTATTCTTAAAATACCGAAAATAAATTACTTGAAGTAAATTTATAAACACCTAATATTTCAATTTACATAAATAATTTTACAAAAACATGTTAATTTCGGATGTTGTTGTTTTGTTTGTTTTTTCTTTCATTAACACACATAACACTTTAAATATATTTTTCAATTTTTCTAGCATAAAAATTGTACTAATTTAATTCTTAATGCATGCATTTTTATTAATTAAAAAAATGTATACTACTGGACAGCTTATACATTTAATATTATATACATTTATATAGAAATCTTCTGAATATAAAGTCTATCTAATATTTCAATAACTAAAAGTAGCGTAGATTGTCAAAAGAATTAAAATAAGAAAAACGAAACAAAAAATTGTAAAAAGTGCAATGTTCCAATTAACAATGAACATACTAAATATAATTGTAATAATTGTTTAGAAATAGAATAAAATGATCTAGCAGATGAAAAACACATTATTATGTAAATAGTTAAATATTTAATTTTTGTTTGGTTTTTTTGTTGTTTTACAATAATTCTTTGTGAAAATATATTTTCAATCCTTATACTCCATACTACAATTATTGATACATTATAATGACATTTATAACTACATATTTGGTAACATAAATCTGTATTTCTTATGAAAATGAAAGAAGTGAGGGAAATGCTCACCTAGCAACTAACGGTGTACCAGATCGGCTAGCGACCAATGCCGGGTTAAGGGAGTGAGAGAGAGGGGGCGTAAATGAAAGAGAGTTGAAAGAGACAGTGAGAGAGAGAGAGAGAGAGGGAGAGAGAGTGTGTGAGAGAAAGAGAGAGAAAGAGAGTGTGTGTGAGAGATGAATTTATTAATAATATAGTTCATTAATGAAAACTATGAGTAATTATTACAATCCGCCTCAAATGTGGGAAATAAGTAAAATGGAGAGCTTTATAATTGCATACTTATTGTACTTGTAAGCATTATCCACTTTCTTGCTGACAAAAATATTAAACAGAAATACAGTAAATCCTCGATCGTCTGTTGGCTGATTATGATGAACTTACCAATGTTAAAATAAATAAATAAACGGTAAAATCTTTCGGTGGAATATGTTTAACTATGGTTTCCCTGCCATCCGAATCCTGTTACTGGGAGTTTATTGTATCAATATCATTTTTATTCTTAAAGTAAATAAAATAAGTATTTAGTATAAATTATTATTACAAGAGAGATAGAGAGAAAGATTTTATATAAAGTTTTATCTTAAAAAAACGATCTACATTATTATTCTGAAAAGATCATCATTTAGATTAACGAAATTATTTTTCCTATGGCAAGAGATTTTTGTTTCATTTCAAAGATTTTACGCTAGAACTAGACATTGGTGAAAATTTAATAATAGAATAGAGGGGAATATTAAATTAAATAAAGCATGATAATGAAATGAAAATAGCATTTATTGTGCAACTAAATAATATATACAATTAAACAATAAATACATACACGTTTATCTTCCTTGCACTAGCCTTCCTCTTTTTAAGAGGAGTAATGGTCTTACACTTCCCAATGTGACCAGTCCTACTGGGAAGCGGGATTCGAAATCCGATTCCACTTTTCCCACCATAAATTTTTATTCTTTACTGTTCTCCACCATGTTGGGCCAGCCTCTTTTTTAAAGGAGTAGCTCCATCTCTTCAACTGCCTTTCTCTGTCCCTACTATTCTCATATGGTGTCCACTCGGTTACAGTATATGACCACCTGTCGTCAGTAGATCTCAACACATGTCCAGCCCATTTCCATTTTAATTTTTTTATTAGCATGGAAGAGTCTTTGAGCCCTGTTTTCTTTTGAATATCAATGCACTTGATCCTATCCTTTCTTTTGATATTTGTCATACTTCTCTCTATTGCATTTTGCCAGACTCTTACTTTATTTTCTTGAAACTTTGTGAGAGACCATGTTTGGCTTCCATAGGACAGAACTGGAAAGATACATATTTCAAAAGTTTGTTTTTTAAATACCATATTAACATTGGTTTTCATAATACTCCTTAGGGACCAGTATTTTTTCCAACTCTGTGAAATTCTTCTGTGGATCTCTTTATTTGTTCTATCGGTGAAGGATACAAGTTGCCCGAGATAGATGTGCTCGTTAGTGTATTCTATGTTATCATTGCCCATTCTTATTTCTATTTCTTCACTATTTGTCATTAATTTAGTCTTATCATAGTTTGGGACTAGACCTACTTTTTTACGTTCTGGTACTAGTTCATTCAACATAGAAACCATTTCCTCTCTACTTGTTGCGAAGAGCACAATGTCATCTGCAAAGCGTAGGTTGTTCAGCCACCTTCCATCGATTCTTACTCCTTTTCTTTCCCAGTCCAGGTTCCAGAAAACCAACTCCAGGACTAAAATGAAGAAAATTGGAGAGAGTTGATCGCCTGGTCTCACACCTTTTTCCACAGGGAAAACATTTCCTTTTCTTACCATTTCAATGTATGCCGACATACCTTTATATAGCTGGTCTATAATTTGTATATATCTGTTCTGTATTCCTATAATTTTGAGGGCTTTGGATATGCTTGCGTTATAGATAGAGTCGAACGCTTTTCTGAAGTCAAGAAAACAGAGGTACAGAGGGAAATTATATTCTTTGAAACATGATAATAATTAGAAATTAAAATTAAGAGAGGGAGAGGGAGAGAGAGAGAGAGAGAGAGAGAGAGAGAGAGAGAGAGAGAGAGAGAGAGAGAGAGAGAGAGAGAGAGAGACCAACAAGTAGAGCCCTAGCTTTCTATGCTAACGAACCCTTTTCAAATCCTGGCTTAGAACTCTAAATTTTCCCTTAATAGAAAATTGTGGGCTTTGTTAGAGTATAAACCGTTATTTGAATTTTTGTAGTTTTATTCAACCCTAAAAATATCGATGGTGATTAAAGTACAGTACTGACCACACTGCCTCATAAACCTAAAACTCTACCCTGAACCTCTTTTTTACATCTCATAAAACAGCTATATATACTAAACTTTTAGGTCTATATAGAGTAAATCACTAGTTTTGATCACCTCATCAGTTATGGGCAGGGTTATACAATTTTCGCAATAATAAGGGTCTAATCCATTTATTTGTGCTATCACCAGGAGAAATATCTCTGAAAAGGGTTTAAGATTCATTTACTTACGAAACTCTCTCTCCTATGCCTTTCTATATATTTTCCTCAAACAGAGTCCCGAAATACCTCTTTTTATTTGTAAGATCGTTATCAAAAGTGAGTTTTTAGTTTTTGAGTTATGTAGTTTTTCATTATACTTCAAGCTGCCATACAATCTCTATTACGTTGGACTATCTGATTTTAATTAACAATAATTTTGAACTGACCATAACCGGTTTATAAAAGTACGTGATATGAGTTATGGTCACCCCTATCCGTTTCAATTTTCTTTGGTGTTACTGACGTTCTTTCTGCTAAAAAATATGTCATTTTAAAAAAAATCAACGAGAAGTCCGTCTATAAATTATACTCTTATAAATATTTGTTTTGATTCATATGCAAGTATCGGCTCATTACGGTTTTCTAAAATTAAGTAAGTAACTTCAAAGCTTGTGAATGAGTGATTGTGTTTTAAAATATGCATTCAATTTTTTGTTGAACCGTATTTTATAAGTATTTAGGTTATTTTTAAAGCTCTAGTCGTTCATTAGGTGATAGTCATTTTTAAATTATTAAAAACCTTTTTTCAAGATTATTTTATCACATGGGCATAGCTAGTCTTGGCTATGACCATAACTGGTATTTGTAAAAAATTATAAAATTTATTTGAAAGGAAGCTTTAGTGCATTTGTCAATTTTACATTCAAATATTTTTGAGAATCTGAATATGTAACCAAAGATGTACGATTACAAACTGTATCAACGAAATTTCATTTTAAATCGGCAAGTTGCCTTATCTATGACCATAACTAGTAATTTGCCCTATTTAAAATATATCATATAGTTTATTTTTATAGAATATACCGTTATTCATAGTGCATGTATATTTTTTTTTTTTTTGGAAACTGGTCCCAAAAACATTGTAAAACAGTCTCCTGTTCTTCCTGCATTTGACATAGCCCCTCCAAATATTTGCTCTTGGACCAACACACCTCAGGGACGTCCCTCTGCGTGTTTAGTTGCTCTTTTATTTATTTTATTCTATTTTTTATCCCTGGTCACAAAGTTTTTTATTTGACAATGTATTCTTGAATTTTAACTTCTGTCGTTAATTTCCCTTGTAAGTTATCACAGTAGAAGTTTTACTACATTAAAATTCATCTGAGAACCTCATCTTATTAAATTATTCATAAGAATGAAAACGTCAAATATCAAACAATTTTTATATTTAATATTAATAAATTAATTAAAATTATTTGATACCGCTAAGTTTATTCAACCGCTAATAAAGTAATTATTATCTTGTAAAAAATTAAACTGTTACAATAAAAATTAATATATCAGTCCGATTAGGTCTTGTATACCAATATACTTATCTTGTACATTATACTCTAAATGTAACCAGTATTTCTACATTTATTTATAAATTAACAATCGAGTTTTTCATGCCATGTAACCGCACATGAGATAAACACATAAGACATATTGTATAAATACTTAAGAGCAGATTGACTACATAATATCTAAAAAACAAGGAGACTCAAGCACAAACAGTTATAAATTAATAGTAATAATATAATTACATATTTATTTGGCATTCCTTTTTATAGAAGCTTTAGTTTATTTTTCTTCCTTATGTTATTTTATTTTTTATCCTTATACTATTACAACCCATAAAGGGTCTGGGACAGCTTTTCCAGGTGTGGGGATTCTTCACCGCTTTTGAGGAATTATTGGTCTTAGTAGGGAAAGGAGGAGTCTAAAGAAGTCAGTTTGAAAAAAATAGTAATAAAATTCAGTTGTTATTTATACTTTTGATCTCCGTGTTATTGAATGAAATAAACATAATCTTCCGTGCTAGCGTTCGATGTTTGATCACAAATGTATAATATATTCATGGTTTGATTATTTGATGTCTCAGAGAGCATTAGGCCTTTAGCTAACGGAAGTTGCTTTAACGTACGTAACTCCTGGCAAACGCTTCAGCTTATTTTGTTTATTGATATTTTATTCTGAGGTATCATAATGAATAACTTACATTTATGATATTATAATTAATAATAAAAGTTTATTTAAGAAACCTCTATGCTTGAGTTTTTTTTGTTTGTTTTCTTTAAACAAACATACATTATATGACTGAGATGTAACAATTGTAAAGTTGTTAAAAAAACAAAATAATATACGATTGGTTCACATATAAATTTTGACTAGTAACCCAGTCAAATAAGAAGTTTTATACAGCAAATCTCGGAATGGAAGCAATGAAGCTGAATTTTTGCATATACCCTTGTTTTGGCCTTCTAAATAAGTGGTAAAAAGTCACCGACCTTAGCATGTTAGTATAATTAGATATTCAATGTCAAAGGTCACAAAAATCATTTTTTTTAAATATCTCGATTTCTATGCTTCAGGCGTCAATCGAGAACGTTACAAAACTTGTATATAATAATATTGTCTATAACTTTTGTTCTAATTCATTTTTTTTTTCTCAGAAAAAATGTCAGAACCATATATACTCTTCTGCCACTTGAAGCAAATATTTTATTTTATTTTTAAGGTAACAATTGTTTTTCTCGATAATTATCGATTTTTAATAACTATATCTCGAAAACCGTTGTTAGTTGAACAAATATGTATAGAAACAATTTTATAGGAAATTTAATTAGCTTCAATTTTGATTTGTGGCATATTTTTCCAGAGTCCAAGAAAATTTAATACTCTACAACTTTGATTCTGCCATTTTTTTATGAGAAACGATAGTGGAAGGCACTAGAAGCAAATGTTTGTCCGGTGCCCGCTACTCCTTTTCCGCGCTCTATCCCGAAAAAGGTTAATCCTAAAAAAAATGAATAGAACCAAAATTATAGAGAATATTATTATCTACAAGTTTTGCTACTTTCTTGACCGACGCCCGAGGCATAGAAATCGAGGTATTTGAAAAAAAAAACCCTGATTTTTGTGACCTTTGACCTTGAATATTTGATTATGCTAACAGGCTGAGGCCGGTGACTTTTCACCCCTTATTTATAATGCCAAATCGAAGGCATATGCAAAAATTCAGCTTCATTGCTTCTATTTCGAGGCGAAATCCTTATTTGACTGGGCTATAAGGGAATTACTGGGGAATAAGGTGATGGAGAACTGGGAAAATTTCGTCCAAAGTAGGGAAATTTAACCCACTCTACTGGCAAAAATATTTTATGTCACCTGGCAGTACTTAGGTAAGGGTATAATGTAACTACAACAAAGGTATTTTGCCAATTAAGGGTGCCCACATTATGGTTGATGGTATCCCACAAGAGGGTTTCCCGACCTCGAAGTCAAACCAAGGTTGAAATAGCAGATAATAAATTTTCTTGCATTCAACTGAGCTCGAACCTGAGCCTAAGAGGATGAAGTGCCTTACCCATGAAGATATATTACCTACCTAGTTGGTAAAGATCTTAATAATCTAATTTACTAGATATAATAATTTTAAATTGTGTTCTATTAGATATTAATTTTGAACTCAAATACATATATTTGTTTTAATATCTGTGGCACCTGTGCATAGTAGGCTAAGTGCGAAAATTGCGATTTTAGGAAAACTGAATTGAATGTTTGGGATTTTTTCCTAAATCGTCCAGTTAAAAAAATTCAAATTTGTGGGGCTTAAGCTCTTGATAGTACATTTCTATTTATGTTAGTAAGGTACGTTTCAATTGTTGCCAATATTCTAATATTTAATATTAATCGTTCCAAAAAATCGAACTCTTAGCCCGCATTACACAAATCGATTTTGTGTGAAATGGGCTAACTGATTAATGTTAACATGATTGACCTCTGAAAGCCAAGTGCTTAACTAATTTTCAGAGTTGAGAAAAATTAGGTATACATTAAATTAATTATTTTTTTTTTTTATAATTATATTTTTATTATTATATTTTATTATTGTTATTTATTATAGAAAATAAAATAACTTACACAGCATGCCTAAAGAAAAAATAATTATTTTATTAGTAGTTTTTAAAACACTGAAAAAAAAAAACCTATAATTTTCTTTCATTCGTCTTCTTCTTCACCTAAATCTGGATACAGATCCTGCTTAGAAGTAGATTTCAGCTCTTCATAGAATCGCCTAAATGCTGGACTTATGTAGGGAAGAAGATCTAACAGATCTGTCTTCTTTTCTGCCTCTACCGGAAGTGATTCAACATATCTGATTGCTGGCTCTAATTTTTGTAGCCTGCCCTTTTCAAAAAACTCATTGTTTTAAAAATAACATTTATATCGATAGTCGACTTGTAGTAGAGAACACCGCAGCTACCTTTGTTATAGTTAAGCCATCTTACCTTCCCCCAATGCATGGTGCCGTTTTCATTACGTTTTTTTCTATTAGTATGTAGCTGTTCCTTTTGTGCAAAAGGGGTTTCGTAAACTTGACTCGCTTTTCACAAGTAAAAATTCAAGATTGAAGTATCAGCCCACGATTCACAAAATAATATCCTTCATTGCAATTGACGGAACACTTAGCCTGATAAATACAAAAAAATAGAAAAAAAAAATACGATTCTGGTGATGTAGATAGCTCAAAATACAAAATTCGACTTAGCCCACTATGCACTGGTGCCACAGATATAATTTAAGAAATAAATTAATTTTGAAATAGCGTTTTATACGCTGCAAATATAGTTTTATTTTTATTATTCATATAAAATGGAAATCAGATCATAAAGTACCCATCGAAAATTTCATTTACCAACTAAATAACAATAATATTTTTTTCTATATATTCTCCCAGTCTCTTATTTTTTATTTCATTTTTGATCATTTTTTTCTGAAGCAGTCATATGTTTCTTGATAATTTTCCCGCTTTTCCGCATATTTATTCTTCTGAATCGTCCTTTTCTGGGCCAAATATTCAAGGCAATATCCTATTTTCGAAAAGTTTAAGGTGTTGTTATTCCAAAGAATGTTGTTATTCATTCTCTAAGGAGGAAGAATAATAGTCTTGTAAATCCTAATTTGTATGATTATTGACAGTTGCACTATGTAAAATATATCTGAAAATATTGGTGACTTGAATGTTAAAGGAAAGGATCACGCAACTCTGCATAAAACGGATAAGGAGATGTGTCCTGAAATTGCGAAGGTGAATTTTACAAGTATATAGTAGAGTCTGGTCTGTAGATTAACGGAGACACTCAGTGCAGTGCAAGGCAACAGAGAAACTCCATTCCCCCATCCCTCGTTTTACTGAATCATTGCCATTCGAAACTAGTTCATTGTGGAGAGTACAATTTCATTGGCATATTATTTTGGAATAGAAGACAGGAAGATGAGGTATATTTTTACAAGGTTACTTTACCATACTGCACAGTGGTTCAAAATGACAGAAATGCTGAAAAAAAAATATTTTATTGAATTCGATTTGTCGCTACAATTGTTTTCTAGTTTGTTTGCTCTTACAAAACAATATTCTATCTTTATACAAAGTAGGAAATAGAAAAAAAAAATAGCAAAAAATACAATCAATGAAAAATTATGTCATAGTTGTAATTTTGACACAATCAGTTGTAAATAGTTAATAATTAAGAAAATATATGCTCGGTAGGATTAAATATAATTATTAGTAATCTTTTACGATATAATTAATAACATAGGCAAACTTAGTGATATTATTAATTAGATGCAATTGTTTCCGTATATACAAATCATAAATGTTTTACTTCGTCACATAAATAATAAATATTTTTAATTGGTTCTATTCGAACACTGCTTAGGTAAGAGTTAGATGTTACCAACAGAATTTCATAAAGTCTTCTTTCCGTAGGATAAATCTGTCCTTGCTACGGGAAACCAATTGCCATTTTCAAGCAAAACTAGGTAGAAACGTTTATCGTAGTTTAAGCTCAATCTCATTCCGAATCAATTACAAGACAATTGCAATTTGAAAATGTTCTCAACTAATTCTTAATACGAAAATTCGATTTTTTTTCTATTTTAATTTAAACTAACTAAGCTTTAAAAATGAATAGGAAATTATATTAATCAGACAGAAACTCTAAAGCGACATGTTCTCTTGAAAATAATAATTGAAATCAGTCTTGTTTACTGTTTGTTAGCAAGTGAAAATCAAATATAAAAATCACCTAAAAAGGCGTGGCTAAAATTCTTTGTTCATTTAACAGAAAGATTATAGTATTTACATATACAAATTTCACCCCACCGGAAGCTGCCGATAAAAGTAAATCTGTTATTTTATATTTTGAAATTATTTCTATTTTTTCTTCACTTAGGTTTGCATTTTAACAAATCAAACTTATTTTAATTATAGTATAATTTGTATCCTATAGGTGTGAAGAATCAATCACAAATATTTTTTATTAAATTTAAGTTTCCAATATCGATCGTAAGGATTAAAAGTGAATTATAAGTCCGAAAAAAGTAAAAACATAGTTTTTCGACATTTAAGGCGTAGTTTCGTTAAAACTCGAATTTATTCTCAAATAACTCTAATTGAATACGTTCCTACACCTACTAAAATTATAAATTACTACATACAATATTATCTATCTTCAAACTTTTGAAAAAAAAAAAAAATTTTCCACTCCCGGACGACCGTATGTTTTAATAACAAGCGCCTTGGCCTTAACTAAATTTAACTTCACTTCAACGTGTACTCAAGTGTTTCTTAAAATAAAAATAATTAAAATAATTTTCAAAGAAACGATTTCTCCTTTGTTTTCGGACTTATTCTTAAAAACGTGACTGAAGTGTTTTGACGAGGTTAAGTACTTTAAAAATAAAATTATAAAATTGATTAAATTAATTTTTTGAGATACGTTTTGTTTTTCTTCCCTTGAATAAAACTTTGTACAAAAACTTATCCTTTTTAATTCTTCAAACGTTTAAATACTTCTTATGAATATTAACGTTCTGTTCGTTCCTTAAAAGAATAATATTTTCAGGGTGACTTTTAATTAGTTTTCTTAAATCTTTGGGCATCAGCTTTTTCGTCTCTCGGTTGATTTTGTCAAAGTGATTTGTGTCAATTTAAATTTGCTCAAGTATAATTCTGTAACTGCCAGGAAAGCTCAACAAGAAAATACAAGAAATAAAGAAATAAGCTCTTTCTGCTCCAGGTTGTTTGTTAATTAAGTAAGAAATAAAAATGACAAATTTTTCAATTAACAGATAAAGAAATAAAAATACATAAAAATTACAAACTTAATATCTAAAGTATATATATACATATATTTTAGTCTACTTTACTTGCGATACAACAAGGAATATATGATTTTTTTAATTATATTATGTAATCAACTGAAAATATACATTTGTGTATGTGTTTATAGAAATATGTTCATGTATATATTTTTTAGGAGAATTACATTTATAAATTTAAAAACTGACAAATAACCTGTAAACATAAGAATATTAACAAAATATATAGTATGTAGTTCATTTATAAACTAATTTATTAATTTCTAGAAGTCTGGTCGGGGGATCCCTCAAATGTGTATATATTGTCAATAAAGTATGAACGTAAGATTTAATTTAATTTTAATTTTTAATTTTTTTTTTTATAATTTTTTATTTTTATTATTATGATTATTATTTTTTTTCACTTTATGTATTGTATAGTTTGACGTACTTTGTTTATTTTATTTTTTTTTGCATTACATATTATGAGATTCTTTACTTATTTTTATTTATTATTCACTTTTATTTATTGTTCACTTTCTTTGTTTTTATTTCATATTGTACATATTGTGTGAATGGATCCATTAAGCCATCCATATTACTTATTGCCCACATTGAGGAAAATTGTAATACTTTCTTTAAATAAATGTTCTAAAAAAAATAAAATCGAAATTATGTGCCCAGTTTGTAGATCATCTTTTTATCCGTACTCAAATGCAATTTTTCTATTTACCGGGGACGAAACCGCGTCGCATGAGACAATTCTATTTTTGTTTCAGTACATGGACTAATAAATATAGACTATAAGTTAATAGTCAATATTTTGAAAAACTTGATTATAATAAGTGAATATTATATTGTTTTGTTATATTCAGCCATATATTGAAATTTACAAGTATATACGAATTAAAATAACATTGATATAGTTAATGGGATGATAATGCTCAGAATGATATGACCATTGCTTGAAAAGCAACTGGTAAAGCTTTTAAGAGTTCTAAAATAGAAGGTCCCGACGTTATCTTCTTTCTAGACACCTCGGAGAGTTATCTGGAATAGAATGGGAAGCAAGTTGAGAGACTAGTGGATTTGAATGGTTACTATGGTTGAGGTTTCTATGAAAGCATAGGTATCTGGTTTGGGCTGAATCAGCAACATATCTTTATGGATAAAATTATATGTGACAAAGTAAGGAGCATTGAGGATTTTGGATTGTAAGGATCGGATACAAGATGGATTGTAGAGTTTAGTTGAGCCCCAAAGCTCAACTCAATATGTCAAAATAAATCTAATTACTGTTAAGTAAATGAATTTTTCGTAATTAATTGGAAAGTTTGAACGTTTGTCTAGTAAATGTAACTTGACTTTATAATTCAAATACAAAATACAAGAGATATGATCACACCATGTGATGTTAATCTAGTCAGATGAAAGACCTGTTTCTCCCGGTCCCTACTGTGCATTGTCGTCAACTGGGTTCAAACGATGGGGAAAATCAAGACTGAGATTAAATCAGTTTCGCTCAGCCTCTCGGATACGATTTTTATTTCCTATATCAGTCAGACATCTTTGATTGAACATTTAAATATAAAATAAATAAATAAATTAAACTCGCTTCTTTGGCTAATACCCTTTGAGAATAATTATAATAAACAATATAATAGGACTCAATTATTAAAAAGCCTTAATTAAGATTGATATATATAAACTATTATAATAAATAAAACTAATGATATCAATAATTAAAAAAATTAAAAAGGAAATACTGATATTATTTAAAGTTCAATATTTTTAATGACAGATTTTATTCTTAGAATATTACAATGTTCCTCACTCATGGGCAATAGTAGATATGAGAATGATTCCATACATACAATATAACCAATAAATAAATAAATAACCGCTGTTAATACAAATTATGAAATAATGTAAGATAATATTGAAGAATATATATAAGTAGAAAAATTAAGATTGGAAAATATATAAAAATAAAAAACTGTATAATGTCTTTTTTTTTTCTTTTTCTTCATTTATTGATATTTACAACTGTACAAAATAATATACAACAAGTAAATGTGTTGACAGTGAATTCAATGGCATGCAAATAACTTGTGAAGAACTACTCACTAGTAGCACTTCAATAAAATCTACACTAAAAGGTCTCTAGGCCATCTTCTTTTTAGACGCCTCGGAGGATTATCAGGGATGGAGGAGGAAGCAAGTTGGGAGACTAGTGGATTGGAGTGGTTATGGAGCTTACTATGGAAGGATAGGTATCTGGTTTGGGCTAAATCAGAAACATATGGAACATTAAGATCTTTATGGATAAGTTTATTGGTCACAAAGTAAGGAGCATTGAGGATTTTTCGAAGGATTTTGGATTGTAAGGATTGGATACTAGATGAATTGGATGGTTTAGTAGAGCCCCAAAGCTCAACTCCGCACGTCCGAATAGGTCGTAACGCGGGCAGTTTCTTGTCGTTTTAGTCTGGTGGATTTTACGTTTGTCCAAGTGGAGTCCTAGGTAGCGGATCTGTAAAGGTTATTTGTAGGGCAGGATGTTGTGGGTTTACGACGAAGGGTAAAGGTTATTTGATTTATTTGATTCTCCATTTTTGACACCATTCTTGAAGGTTTAGGATATGGCATTAAAGGGATCATTGTTTACTGATAACACACATGTGTCATCGGCATAAGTGGTGAGGACAGTGGCTGTATAATGTAAAATAAAAATGTATTACATTCAAATTATATTTAAAAGTAAATACATCATTTCACTTTTCAACATCCTTATCACTTAGATATTCACTTCCTCTATCAGTCCATTAGATTGAGAACTTAATGAGTATAGAAGTGGGATTTCAAAATAATAAAAGTGGAACAGTGGTCTATCACAGTTGGGAAGAACTTCCAAAATTTGGGTGTTGCATGAACGACCGTTTGAATGTTGCTGTATTGGACGGAGAAAATAAAATAGAAACAAAATCTTATTCTGAGACAAAGTCTCTTAATAATACCATATACATATCAAAAAATAATTTATATCTGGCAAAGATATTTTAAAATTAGACAAGATAATTTAAAGTAAATACAAGGTTGCATTATAAAATAACGAAAATTCCTGCGGCCAATACTAAAAAGTTTATAAATATTCAGATTTGATACTACTAATCAGCTATTCGACTTCATGAAACTAAAACATTGACCGTGGGACTTACTGTTTAATATCATATATTGTGCAATAAGAAAAAAATGTATTATCAGTGATAATAAATTATCAGTGACATCCAGGTTGCGATGGATAAAAAAGAACTGACCATCCTGATCCTCCTAGATTTTTCTAAAGCTTTCGATTCCTTAGACCATAATATCCTTTAATCCAAATTGAAATCATTGAACTTTTCCAATAGTACTATCCTCAGGTTCCAATCTTTCCTTTCCCACCGCACCCAATCAGTTGCTATTCCTAAACAAGGCCTATCCTCATTCCTTACTTTTCAATCAGGTGTAGCTCAGGGATCGAGCATTTCCACTCTCCTCTTTAATTCCTACATCAACGATCTTCCCCATTCAATTCACCATTGTTCACACCATCTTTACGCGGACGACTTTAAATTTATTTCTCCTTTCCTCCATCCGAGCTATTAGCTGCGTTTTTCAAAATTCAGGAAGACCTAGATGAAATCTGTGCCTGGGCAAACCTGAACAAAATAACGTTAATCGAAGCTAAAACTCAAGATCCCATTCCCTTCTTCATTCGAATACCAACTTTCCCACATTATACCTCAATGGTCATCCAATAACCTTCCACTCATCAGTTAAAAATTTAGGCTTAACCATAGACCAAACCCTCTCCTGGAAATCCCATATTGCCCAAATTTCCAGAAGGTCAATCAGTATCCTAAAACTATTTTCCCTCTCCCGTCACCTTCTTCCCTTACCCACACGTAAACTTTTATTATCCTCTCATATCTTTCCCCAATTTGACTATGGTTGCGTGATATATAGCGGGTTCTCGAGGACAGGTTAAAACGCACCATGAATTGCTTCATAAGGTTTGTCTTCGGAACCTCGAGACATTCCCATGTTTAACCTCTCTATACCGAGTTAAATTGACTCTTCCACTCCTTCCGCAGAAAATACTTCCTTGGCACCTACTTATTCCAAGTTATCAACACCCGTCACCCTCCCTTTAATTACAGTATCCTGCAGTTCAAGTCCTCAATTAAATCACTGCATACAAGATCTCGTCTTTTCGAACTCTATACTCCATCCCACAGATGTACTGCATTCCAACGGTCCTTCCATGTCCGATCCTCTGTTCTCTGGAATTCCCTCTCTCCCTGCATTCGCAATGCTTCTTTCCTCGGAACAATTAAAATACTCCTCTTTCAACATCTTCTTTCTCTCCAACCTGACGCTCTCTTATGATATGGATGTCTCACAATGCATGTAATCGAATAATGTAATCATAAAGTATGTCAGACATGACAAATTAGCACACATTTAAAGTTTGTTAATGATAATATGTTAATTCTTGTAAAAATAATTTTTGATCTTTTTCTTTTTAATTCTCATTTTTTCTTTGCAATTATTTTTATAATATTAACTCCTATATTCTGTATTTATTTTTTCTTTATTTTTTTCTATTTGCAGTTGTTTTCTTTTATTCTATTTTTTTTTTTTTTTTTTTTTTGTTCTCATACAAATTTGTGTTAACTTTTATCTATGTTGTATTATTTTTAAAATCTCTCGGCCAGTTATGAATTTACTTTGTGTTATTTATGTTATTCTAAAGGGGCTTTGTCCCTGAATAAAGTTTTTTTCTATTCTATTCAATTCTAAGAAAATAAAAAGGAAGTTTAAATAATATACGTTTGTAAATAAATATAATAGTAGTTTAGCTCATTTCCTTTTAAACAACTCTAAATGTTACTGAGATGAAAATAAACATTTCTTATTCTTAAACAATTTTACCAAAGGGACAGAGCACTTAAGATCTTTAATATGGGTATTGAGGTCCATTTGTCGATAAGGAAATTCACAAAGGAACGGAATCTAGAAGAAGACAACAACTTCTTAAGCCATCAATAGAATCCATCAAGAGCTTATCATGTGTTCCGTTCCAAAAGCGAAATATATTTGTTTGTATTCCTGAAGAAGTGGTTTTTAAAATATGCAGAGGCCATTTACTTATCACAAAGACTTTTGTTAATAAAAAATTCCTTTTACTGTTAAGTTCCATCTTTTCTGCTTTATGGACTCTAAAGACAAAGAATAAAACAGAATAGTTTTGTAAATTGTTATTATCGATCAACGTTTTTTTTATTAAACTGTTTTCTCATGAAATAAATCATTCCTGTAATTTTGAATTTTTCAAGTCCAAATTTTACTTTTAAAATGATTTAATGTAAAGTGAATAAAAATTTCCAAACTTCAGCAAAAGGCCTACTTGTTACCTGATTCAAAACGGTTTAAAAGGCTTACTTTCTAAAAGTTTTTTTTTTTTATATATATCTTGAGAGAAACGACACTTACAAGGCATTAAATAGCTTTTTTTCTTCGTGACGATCAGTGCATAGCGCCCTCCCCTCCACTTTACTCTCCCAAATTATTACTTGCCTCGTTAATTCAGAGTAAAGGTTCAGTATCGTACCGGTCTGCGTTTCAAATGGTAGGTTGATTTGGAAGCAAATTCACACTGTCTATGAAACAAATGTTGATGTCCACCAATATGTTTTTTTGTTGTTTTTTTCAGCAAGTAACACAGCTCCTTAAAATACCTTATATTTACAAAATTGTTAGTATTAATAAATTATTAGAATAATTCCTCTTCCACTTCTATTAGAATTTTCCATTCAAAGACTAGTTCCGAATGTTAAATAGATCATCAGTCATAAAAACATACCAAAGTTAAAAACATCTGCGATTTGATCCACATAATATATATATATATATATATATATATATAATATATATATATATATATATATATATAAACTGATATTGAATTATTGCTACAATATTCTTCAGTTAATGGCTAAGTTAAAAATCCATTCGGACAATATATAAATAAGAAATAAAAAAAGACATAGAAACTCTAACCATAAAATGAAAAAAAATCAATTAAATTAATAAATTTAAATAACAATAATAAACGTAAAAATAAAAATTAAATTAAATTAAAAATACAATTATGCTCTATATTCATACATACAAATTATACACTAAGTACAGAGATCCCCTAACCAAGCCTGTCCCTCCACTTATGTAGGGACAATCCAGGTCCAAAGACATCCCATCGCTGCTCACTCAGCTTCAATGGTGTGAAAACCTATTGGAGTGAGATCGCTATAGAACGTCAGTGGGACATCACTAGAAAAGCGTCTTACTTTAGCATATTAATCCTTTAGTCCTTTTAGAATACAAAAACGATAAGAAACTGCTTGCCTTTACGGACTACAACGACATTTACTAAACAAATATTCAAACTATCCATTAAATTACTAACAATAGACTCATTTACATGACAGTGATTAGCATTTGGTCATAGGGAGTTGAGCTTTGGAGCTCCACTAAACCTTACAATTCTTCTCGTATCCGACCCTTACAATTTAAAATCCTTATTGCTCTTTACTGTCACTAACAAATTTAACCATAACGTTCTAAATGTTCCGTATGTTACTGAATTGGTCCAAGTCAGATACCAATTTTTTAATGACAAGCTAATTACCCCCAGAAATCCATTAGCCTGATAACTGGCTTCCATCTCGAGTTTAATTACCAAGGTGTCTGAAAAAAAGATGGCCTTTGCAAGTTATTGACATGTCATTGTTATCATTTTCCACACATTTACTAAATGTATATATTTTATACGGTTGTAAATATAAAAAAAAAAATATTAAACAACCATTCTCATGAAACAATTCTTGGATGATCTATAATAATGTTATTGGAACGAATTGGTGTCTACTATCCACACGTCATTAACTGCTACCTAAAGACCCTCAGCCTAGAGATGGGTCGTTCTGGGTGAACCGGAACTTGGAACTGGTTCCAGCTTTGAACCGGTTTAGAACGAAACGAACCGCCCAAGTTTTTCGTTCCATCTAGAACGAAAACCAACCCCGAAGAATCTCCCCTTTCTATCGCCCCACCACCCCACGCAAGAGCATCTTCAAAATAAACCGCTTTCCTTGAAATTTTCTTTTCAACCGACAGAGCTCGGCTTCTTCTTTCGGATTCAGAGAAATAAACCACACAAGGTCTTACTGAATATATAATTAAATAATTTTTTCGCTGTTTGTTTAAAAGTTGTGCAAAAGAGTTGATTACTCCTTTTTTCTCGGAACCAATGTAATTGAAAAATTCTGGCTCAATTCTGCACTACCTATACTTGAACTAACATTTTTCTAAAAAAAAAAAAATTGTTGATTGAATAAAACTATTTTAAAAGTCTACATTTTTTTAATAAATATACTGAGATATTTAAATCTTCCTAATATTATAGTACCTATACAATTTTTAATTATAAAACAGAAGGATATTAACAGCCCGATGTCACTACAAGGGATGGAACGAAACTGGATAGTAAGTAGGTATTAGGTTAGTCAAACTGACGTGGAAGGAAAATTGGAATGAAACTAAACCTCAACTAGTTCCAATAGTGGAACGGAACGTAAAATCTCATTCCACTTTTAAGTTGGAACGGCCCTTCATTACCTCATCCTATCAACTTTACACAGTTTTCCCATAAACCGATCAAATGACCAAGACATCAAGTTAATCAGAACCTCAAGCAATCAAGATCAAGCTCAGTCCATTCCGAACCTGTAATGACTGTAATTTGTCATTTATTGAAAAATTATCTTTTTCTTTTTGTTGGTTTTATAAGTTTCCTGGTAATCATTTCGTGTTTGCTCAAAAACACGTAATAATTACTAGTAACTCATAAAAAAAACAACAGTTGATAAAGACGTATAAACGGTCAGTGACAACAAAATTTAAATATGAAAATTAAAGTTATAAATTCACCATATTATTTTGATACATATAACTATACTTTTTTGGTATAATGTTTTTTTTACACTCAAAAATGTTACATTTTGACTCGTACTAGTACTGTTCGCGTTGCTTGAGTCGAACATTTGACGAGTTTCCTTATCAGAATATTAATGTAGAATATGTTTTGTGATGTAACATTTTTCGCTTGTACATATCGTTTGGGAGCTATAATGGTTTGGAAGAAAAAAGTCACGTTTGAAATCCCTAATTTCTCTCCACTTTGTTTATTTTGAATAATCATTTCTTTTTAATTTAATTATTAATTGAAGTAATTTGATCCTTTTAATTCTAAAATCTAAATTGGGAAAAGTAGTAGATTATAGATAAAGATATCTATGATCCATATTGTTTCCAGTCAGGGAGAAATTGAATTTTAATTTTTTTTATTTAAACTGTATCATTTCTGAAATATATTTTTAAAGCTAAGACTCCACTTGGACAAACGACTAACTTCGAATCCACATACAAGACTAAAACGACAAGAAACTGCCCGTCGTTTCAGACTACTTCAACATTTACTAGACAAACGTTCAAAGCTCCCAATTAATTACAAAAGACTCATATACATGACTGTGATTAGACCTATTTGGACGTACGGAGTTGAGCTTTGGGACTCCACTAAACCATCCAATTCATTTCGTATTCAATCCTTACCATCCAAAATCCTTCGTAAAATCCTCAATGCTCCTTACTTTGTCACTAATAAACTTATCCATAAAGATCTTAATGTTCCATATGTTGCTGATTTAGCCAACACCAGATACCTATCCTTTCATAGTAAGCTCCATAACCACTCAAATCCGTTAATTTCTTAACTTGCTTCCCACTCCATTCCTGATAATCCTCCGAGGCGTCTGAAACGAAGATGGCCTAGAGACCCTCTAGTGTAGAATTTTTAATAAAGTGCTACTGATGAGTAGTTTTTTCAAGTTTTAACATGTTATTATAATCGTTGTCAATACATTTACTTGATGTATATATTCTGTACAGTTGAAAATTTCAATAAATATTTATAAAAAAAAAAAATAATATTTTTAAAGGAAATTATTTTATTTTATGTTTATCATAATGAACATAATTATCATATCATATATATATATATATATATATATATATATATATATATATATATATATATATATATATATATATATATATATATCTGTAAACCAAAAGCAATTACTGGTAATTCATTATTAGGAAGTAGATTTATTCGTAATTACATTTTTTTTTTATCAAGGTTTTCTTCAAAATTTTATTCTTAGTTTCATTCAATTAAATGCAAAATATAGCATTTTTTTATTTATTTTTTTATTTTACCCGTTCGGAAACGAAATCACACATTTCGCACTGTATGATGACACGAAATCTGTTAGCTCTGTAAGTGTTGCTCGGATCGAACATTGACGACAGTTACCTTGTCAGAAATTAAATGGAGAATATTTTTTAGTTTTATAATATTTGTCATTAGAACCTAACACCAACAGAGGCGTTTCTCGGGTAAATTTTCCGACAGTTTCCTTATCTGAAGCAGTTTTTATAAAAGCAGTAGATTATGATGGACATATACCCTGGATCTATCATTTTTCCCAGTAAGGGAGAAATTGATTTTTTTTACAATGTCCTCTTTTATCATTTATGACTAATGACTTAAGTTTGTTGTATATTTATAACAATGAAAGAAAAAAAAAAAAAAAAAAAAAAAAAAAAACATGAAGCATTCTTGAATATAAAACACATTGTTCTAACTGCAAAAACAACTGATCACAAGCTGAAAAATATTTTAAAAATACAACCAGTAGATACAAACAGTTACAAAAATAGATATATTTTTAAATTACCGTGGTAATAATTAAAAGTGGAAGACCAATAATTTTCCTTAATTCCTAAATTATAGTATAATATAATAAAAAGAGCTTTATTTTACGGAATTTAACAATTTACAATTTTGTAACATATTTGTATAAATACATGTTTTGCTAATAAAACAATTCACACTACAAATTCATTCAGTATAAATTAAACTTAGAATACTTTTTTATACTGTGGAAAAAACTGACAAAAAAAAACCTACTCATAAAAAAAAATAAAATTATAATAATAATAAAAATAAAATAAAACAAAGGCGAAGTCATATGCAGCAACGGTTCGGACCGAGAAAGCTTCAAGGGAAAAGTTGCTAAGCTGGAAAAATTGTGTTTCGATCTCAGAAACTTCTACAACAAAAAGAATCTATCCATCAAAGCCAAAGTCCGTCACTATAACACCGTGATTAAACCTGTGATTCTCTATGGAACGGAGACCTCCTGTCTCCCTAGCATGGAAAAGCTTCTGAAAGTGGAAAGAAAAATCCTGAAGAAAATCTATGGGCCTAAAAAGACACCCGAAGGATATAGGCTAAAGTCCAACAAGGAAATATACGATAACATCAAAAGCCTAGAGACCGACATCAGATTAAGAAGACTTAAATTCTATGGTCATATGATGAGAATGAGCCCTGAAAGGTTAAACCGGGAAATCTTCCGGCGATTCCACCAGCGCAAGAACAAGACAGGTTTTTTTAAGCAAATCAGGATCGACATGGATTTGGCCGGACTGAGGGATTCAGACTGTCAGGATAGAGAAACCTATAGGAAAACACTAAACGATATAAAGGTCTTCGTGGACAAAGAACGCCCAAAGGTTGTGCGTGGTCGGAGGAAAGGAAGCGCAGACACGCGGAGCTCATGAGGGAAGTATGGAGAAAGAGGAAGTTCATAAAGAAAACCTGAACATGATATTTGCGTGGTCTTTAAGGCCTTTTCGCATTAAAAAAAAAAAACAAAAAATAAACAAAGTGATAAAATAAATAAATGGAAAACATATAAAAATAAGCAAAAGTTTTGAGCGTTAAAATTAATATTTAAGAATATTCATACTATTTAAGAATAAATTAACTCATACAATACTTTGATTTGCTAAATTAAAATTTAACTAAAACTAATAAATTCTAATAATGTGTTATTAAATAAATTTTATTCAAGTAATATGTGTCTAGTTCCTTTGTGCACGTACCTTCTTAAGGTTAGCTTGTTATATTTGCCTATTGCTTGTATTATGGGATTCCTTGAGCTTATTGCTGAGTTGAAAAAATTCTGAGTCTGGGTGTAAATAAACTGTTTAATTGTATGAAAATCTAGATCGTGCAGCATGTTAGTTATTTTTGTGTACCTTGGGTAGTCGTTAATGATTCTCAAGCATTGGTTTTGAATTTTTTCTATTGTTTTGTAATTGGAGTCACATGTGTAGCTCCATACCGGAGAGGCGTATGTCAGTAATAGTCGAATGACTGATTTATGTAAAATAATTTTATTGCGAGTTGATAGTGGGGCTTTTCTTCTGAAATATGGTGACATTGTACAGATAAGTTTTTTGGTTTTGCAGTACTTCCTAAATTAATATTAGGTTAAATCGTTGGTTGTCGTGAAGAATTTGATAAATCAAACTACCTTAAAAAGAGTTTACAATTTACCTTCAAAGCAGTATTTTAACTTATCGACTTCTTCACGACAGTTAGAGAAATAGTGATGTTAAAACAGTCACAAAAAAAAATCAATAATGATACTTCTATAATATATTCATTTTTCATCCAAGAATAAACTTATTGAGATCATTACGAGAAATAAAATATAAAATTTTATTTTGAATGGTCAAGAGAATTATTATCACATTTTGGTGGTTTGAGCGCAGCAGTAAATTATTCCTGACCGCTGCGGGAACAAAGGGACTTTTATCTCTTTTTCACTGTTTCCTTTTCGTTTTCGGCTTTTTATTCTATCCTTTGTCTCTTTCCACTTTACACAGATTCAGCTGAAAACGTTTTTTTCTTATTAATTAGCTCTCCTCTTATCTAAGTTGGAAATTGAATTTATTGCTGGCATAGAAAATCATGAGTTTCCGAGACAGCTTGAAACCATTTGCTCGTTCTGGACTGTCAACAAAACAATGAAACAGCAACAAAACATTTTATTTTTTTTTTTTTAAATATATAAATATGTATATATTTATATAGCAGAAAAAATGTAATAAAAAATAGCACTCCAATACTTGTATTTATTTGCATTTTTATGATGTAGGTCACCAACCATTGAACACCAATAACTTTATTTTAAATATTGCGGACGATTGTATGGTTACATTTTTCAAACATCATAATATTTAAAAGTTATAACCAAAGCTTTTATTTATTATTATTATTTTACACGGTATATAGAACTAATGCAATTTATGGTTATAGCATATATATTTAACAATTTATTTATTTATTTTCTGTGTGCCTGTTAAGTTGTAGTGATTGTTTAAAGAGAAAAAAACAAAACATGCGAGACGTTTGAATATTTTGAAGGAAATGAAATAAAAAGGAAAAAGTAGAATGAAATAAATGGGAAAGAAAAAAAAAAAAAAGTAAGAGAGAAATTTATATCTTTGAATCAATGAATATTATGAATTGTTATTATATAGAGTGTTGCTATCTTTAACTAGAAATATTGGTATCCTGTGTATTTAGCAACCCAATTAAGTTGGGGAGAAATATGTTTTTTGTATTACTAAAGCATATCTCTCTCATTGTCATTATCCATAAAATGATATGGAGGTCCAAGAGGGTTTTTTTTTTAAAAAGAAGAGCTTTCATCTGTTTATCAAACAGTGTCCTTAAAAACCGTTAAAACAGCAATCCTTAAGGACGAAAAAGCTAATTCTAATTGTGGATGGAGAGAGTGACCAAGGATGTCCTTCCTCGGCCTCAAAAAATCGTAAGATCCTGGCAGATCTGTAAAACAGTGTCCTCATAACAGGAGCCATCTCTTAATCCCGCCCTGAACCCCCACCGCCACTCTTCTATATCGTACCTTTTTAGCAAAAAGTAAACGGGAAGGAGTCGTTAGCGTTGAAAAACTATCTTCAGCCTCCCGTAGAATGGGTTAACAACGAATTAATATCTTTCCGCCGCCTTAAAACAGTTAAATAGTCGAATATTTTTTAAAAAGTGTCCTTTTAAGGTCCGCCATCTTAAAACCGTTAAATATTTTAAAACAGTATCCTGGAGGACAACAATGGAGGAAGTTATCCGAAGGATAACTTAAAAAAACCGTTAAAACAGCAATCCTTGAGGACGAAAAAGCTAATTCTAATTGTGGATGGAGAGAGTGGCCAAGGATGTCCTTCCTCGTCCTCAAAAAATCGTAAGATCCTGGCAGATCTTATTTTAGATTCACGGAAAATTATAAAAACGCTTATAAACTCACGACACGAATTTCTCTTAAAAGTAGGCACTTCAAAGAGAAAATGACGAAGAAAAAATAAAGCTCTACTTTTTTTTTTCCGTACGTTCCTTGTTCTAAATAAGTTTAAATAAGTCATCTTATTTGTATCGGCACATTTTTTTTTCCTCAGCTGTCATAAAACAAAACTTCTCCATTACTTTGAAATGTTTCCTTTGAAAATTTGTGAATGTTTTGGTTTACTTTTTGGCATTTCTTAAAAAATTTAAAAAGAATATCAGAACTGTCACACAGACACGTCTCTAATTCGAAAGAGATAAATTCTGAGCGGTAAAAATGGGAGGAGGGGACGATTACAGACCTTCACGAAAATAATAAACGCTTTTAAACACATTCAATAAAAATAATTACTTGAGGGGGAAACTAAAAGAAAGTTGTACCTTTCCTCTCAACTAAAAGTAAAAACTTTGGGAATATTTAAGAAATATGATTACACTAAGAGATGAGCAGTATCTCTTGGTGTAAATTAAAAAAAAAAATGGATGAAAGTAGATAAAAAAAAAAAGAATACATGTAACCTTGAATTTCACAAACTTGTGACCTAAAGAACAGCTTGATCATCACCTTAATTAGGGAAGTTACAATGTCTTATATTACTTTAACGCTCACCGTTTTTCGAAAAACAATCTACAAAAACCGAAAATTTAATCAGCTTTCGAATGATATGTTAAAAGTAATGATTCTGTTTCGATTTCATGGAGAAATTGACTTTGAAAACCGAAAAAACGTGGTGTTTTAATTTAGCATACCAATCAGTTACTTGTGTTAATCAGACATTATGATAATCGCTTCATGGAAATATGATTTTTAAACATAATAAACTCTGCATTTGGATAAAAAGCAAAGAAAAAATCCATTGTTTAATAGAAAGTAAAGGAAAACTGTCAATAAAGCCTCCTCTTCATAAAAATTACAAGAAATTTATAAAAATATATTTCATCAATCATTTTTGAAACAAAAGGTTTTTATTTTCAAATTTTCAGTAATACTAATTATAAATTACAGGATAACAGGTATTCCGTTTAGTAATGAAATAAGGATTATCGTGAAATCGTGTATTATAAAATACCATAAAAACGTTAATTCTACCAAGAACATGCTTTGTTTGATGAGCATTGGACAACAGTTTCAATATTGACTTTCTGTTTAATGTTGTAAATTAATTAAATAATAATTATGCAAAGCAGAGAACACCACTTTCGGTCAAAATAATTTCAGATTTATAAATATTTAATGATTTTCTTCAGCCTTTTTGTATTTACGATATTCTATAATAATTCATATTTTATTTTATCATATATATACATTTATATATATATATATATATATATATATATATATATATATATATATATATATATATATATATATATATATATAAGTTAAGGATAGAAGGGACCTATATACAAGCTAATCCTTAAGTTTAATACTGTAAACAATAGAAATGTATATATAGAGGATTTAAATGAGGAATAAATCAGTTGATATCTAGCTGCTGTTCGTGTATTATTTCCATCCCTTTTACTTTTTTTTTTATCTTTTTATTCTCAGTGAACATAAGTGGTGCCGAAACCCGGGAACACGTAAGAGAAAATTTTTTATTATTTTTTTTTTATTTATCTCTCTTTTCTAAGGGTTGTGGAGATAAATTCTCTTACGAGAACGTGGTAGTCTATAAACTATTTTAAGTATTCAGAGGAAAAAAGATGACTGACATACCACAGATACCCGCGCAACCACTGTCGGCAGCACATGCTAATATTCTGGAATTACTGAAAATAAAGACGGCCACCGCACAAGATTTAAGGAGGGCGATTTCCGACCTTGAAGGATATGATGGGGAAATCGGAGAATTAAACCACTTCCTCAAAGGAGGGGACAGGTTGCTGGCAAGAATAGATGCTAAGGCTGCTGATAATTTGTTGGATCACGGGGATGCCAACACCCTCAGGGCCGCCCTAGTATGCAGAGTGAAGAGGAGTGTTTTGAATCATATCCAGGCAGATGAGGACACACCTTGGCCGGTGGTTAAGGAGAGGTTGAAGAAGGCATATGGAGGGGGTCGGTGGACCCCAGAGGAGGACATATTTCAGATGTTTCGAGAAACAAACGGTCCTACCAGTCGAACGGGCGCTATGCAGGGACTCTTATCATCCACTACAACCGTATAACTGAGAAGATGAGGGAGACGGAAGAGCGGGGACAAGTGGAAGCGAAGATGACATTTCTGTCTACCATTCTGAAAGTGCAGTTGGCACGAGAAACGGGAAGGAAGGAAGGTCTGCCCAGAGAGAAGTCGTTCCTAGAGTGTGCCCAGGAGATGGTTGACGCCGGAGCCAGAGATGAAGAGTTTCGGAGGAAAGACGAAGAGGAGACCAGCTGGACCCGAGTGAGTAACAGAAGAAGAGACGGAAGAAGGAGCGATAGGAGGAGCTACGGCACGGAGAGGAACGAGTCAAGTTCCGTCAGAAGGGAGAAACCGTGGAAACGAGAGGGACGTCGGGAGACTGAGAGGAGGAGCGGAAGAAGGGAAGAAAGACGCTGCCACGGGTGTGGGAAGACCGGACACCTGGTAGCTCGTTGTCCGCGGACAAAATGCTTCGAGTGCGGCACAGAAGGTCATATCGCCAGACAATGTCCATATATGAGTAGGCGCAAGGATAGATCTCACGGCGAACCCATGGAGGTAAATGCGCAGAGAGTATGGCATCAGAGGGGAACCCCAGCGGAGTCAACAAGCTCTTCGGAATCATCGGAGTCGGAGTCGGAGAGGAGCGAACCAGGGAACACGGAGGAAGGAAGGAGGACGGAGAAACCGAGGAACAGAAGCAGAGGAACGCGGGTGGAGAGGAGAGCGTCACAGGAAGAATGAGGAGGGTGCGCTTCGAGGGGCAACCATGTAGTGTTAAATAACATAGAGGGAGTAAGTGGTAGGTTGCCTATTATAAGAGTCGCGAGTGGGGTTAAGTGTTTAGTAGATACAGGTAGCTCGAACACCATCATGAGCCGGGAAGCAGTGGAAGCATTCTGTAAGGGAGAGAGGAGACCCCGGACAAAGGTATGTAACTGTAAACTAATCACACTAAACGGACCATGCAGGACAGATGGGGAAATAGAATTAGAATTGAGTAAATGGGGGGAGAAGAGGGGTAACCTGAAAGTTCACGTAGTGGAGAGTATGCCACGAGAGTATGGGGCGATCGTGGGATGTGACCTTTTAGGGATGTTAGGGGCGCGAGTGAGGGTAAAGAACGGGGAATGGACGGTTCGGATAGGGGGTCGGAAGTTTCGGGGAAAACAGGGGATGATAGTCAAGCACGGGATGATAGGGGTGGTAGCGCAGTCAGGGGATTGGCGACAAGCAATCAGCAGGGAATACAAAGATGTTTTCTTCAGGGAGGGAGAAACTTTGAGTGCAACTGGAGAGACTGTGCATGAAATCCCGTTGAAACAGGAACGAGTGGTGTACGTGAAAGAGAGAAGGTACCCTCAGGCTCTGAGGCAACATATCCGGGAGGAACTGGACAACTTGAAAAAACAGGGGATCATTGTGGACAGTACTTCGCCGTTTAACAGTCCTTTGTGGGTAGTCAAGAAGAAAAGTGACGGAGAAATGGGGCAGGAGAAATATAGGGTCGTGGTGGACTTTAGGAAATTAAATGACAACACGGTAGACGAGAAATACCCGATACCGAGACTGGACGATATACTAGACAGACTGGGCGGGGCAACCATATTCTCAACTCTGGACCTTAAAGCAGGTTATCATCAAATTAAGATGCACCCGAAGGATAGGAAGAAGACAGCGTTCACCTTCGAAAGGGGGCACTTTGAATTCACGAGGATGCCTTTTGGACTAAAAAACGCGCCGGTAACGTTCCAAAGGTTAATGGACGAATTCCTTAGAGGGTTGGACGAGAATGTTTGCCAAGTGTACATGGACGACCTCTTAGTTTTCAGCAAGGACGAAGCACAGCATATTGAGGACTTACGGACCGTGTTTAGACGACTAAGGGAATTTGGACTGAAACTTTCACGAGAAAAATCCAAGTTGGGGCTAGAAGAAATTACTTTCCTGGGGCACAGGATATCGCGGGAGGGTATACAGCCAGACCGGGCCAAAGTAGAGGCTATTCAGCGTATGGCAATACCCACAGACGCAAAGGGTGTACGTAGATTGATGGGCACATTGAACTATTACCGGAGGTTTGTACCGGAGATGGCAGAGTGTCTGGTGCCGCTAAATAATCTGCTAAAGAAAGGGAAAAAAATTGTCATTACGCCTGAAATTGAAGAGAATGTTCGCAAGTGCAGGGAGCGTCTACAAACAGAACCGATCTTAGCGTTCCCAGATTTTAGCAAATCGTTTATTATTACAACGGATGCGAGTGAGTACGCACTAGGGGCGGTCCTATCGCAGGACGGGGAAAAGGGCGAACGGCCGGTGGCATATGCCAGTAGGCGCCTAACCGGGGCAGAAGCTAGGTACAGTGCGGTGGAAAGGGAATTACTGGGTGTGATATGGGCCGTGGAACATTTTAGACCTTATGTGTTCGGACGGAGATTTACAGTAAGGACTGACCACAGACCTTTACTCTGGGTAGGAAAAATAAAGGAGTCCTCAGCGCGGGTCACCCGATGGAAGGAGTACCTGAGGCAATACAACATGGAAATCGCCTACAAACCTGGAAGGGAAAATGTTGTAGCGGATTGGCTATCCCGAGCAATCCAGGTGAACGCCATCGAAAGAGAGGAAGGGGAATACTCAGGCGGCATTCGGGGTTTCATTAGGGAGTGGACACCGGAGGGGGAAGGACATCAGGCAAACCCAGACGAGGCCGAGGGACAAGACGATGGGGAGACGAGTGCATCAGAGGACAGACCAACAGACATGGAGGAGGACGATAGTATTATTAATGACAAACGACGACAAATAATTTGGAAAACGAGGACTACGGGATTGTTAAAGATCGAGTATACTTCTTATGCCGGATGTTCTATTACGACTGTTTGGTCTCAACCGGGGATTAGAGAGGAGCAAATTATAAAGGCACTCAAGGACTCATCGAAACCGGGAAAGACTTACCATTTATACGTGGGGAACAATACGGTGTGGGACAAGATTCGGCGAGTATGGAAGGAAGAAAAAATTGGGGTTGATCGGACCTTTACTAGATGCACTAGGATCGGGGAAACGATCAGGGACCCCGAGAGGCAGAAAGAGGTCACACTGGCACACCACCAGGGGAAGACGAATCACCGGGGCATCAACGAAACGTTCCAAGCACTACGGCGAAAGTACTTCTGGGAAAACATGAGGAAGACGATCGAAGCGGTGTTGGCAGAGTGCGAAGTTTGCCAAACCACAAAGTATGACAGACGTCCACCTACTGGAGTACGGGAGGAGACTAGAACGCCGTCGGGACCGCTAAAGGAACTACAGATGGACACATTTACCTGGAGGGGTTCGAAATGGGTGACGATACTAGACATCTTTAGTAAATTGGCAATGGCGTATTGGATTCCCGAACGATCGGCGGAAGCAATCCTGGAGGCGGTACGCACATGGTTCCTGTTTTATGGGGTACCCAACCGAATCTCTTCGGACGGAGGAAGAGAATTTGATAATGGAAATCTTCGAGAAGAGTTAAAACGGATGGATGTGGAATGGCACAAAAACACTCCTGGACACCCCAAGAGCAGAGGAGACGTGGAGAGGCTTCACAGTACGCTGGGCGACCATCTTCGTATTTTCCATCTGGACAAAGGGCTAGAACCCAATGAAGCGATGCCGAAAGCAATAGTGGCGTATAATCATTCGGTGCATTCATCGACAGGGTTCACACCGTTTGAGATACTCTTTGGTCCGCGAGAGAGACGGCGAGATGAGCGTATCACAGAAGTAGACCCCGACATAGGGGACAGCATAGAGGCAAATAGGATCGCTGTACGGAAGATTCGCCAGAAGGTAGGGGCAAAAATCGCGGCGGATAAGAGTAGGAGGGTGGAGCGGGAGAACCTCAAGGTGATAGATGGGATGGGCAAAATAAGAATTGGGACGATAGTATACCGAAAAATTGTTTCAAATCGGAGTAAGGAAATAAAGCGGTATGAGGGGCCTTACAAAGTGGTTACGATTCGTGAGCATAACGTAGTTTACTATACAGGACGTACATGACTCCAGGAGACGACGGACGGTACATTTAGAGCAATTAAAAATTCCCAAAGATACGAAGACATAGACGACGCGTGGACAGTGGATCCTCTCTCCCACTTCCTAGGAAAATGGCTCAGAAATGGTGAAGGGGATATCCCACTTAAATGGTGAATGTTTGTAAAAAAGTTTTTGTGTTATAGTGAAGTGTTAATTTTAGTTATTAAGTGTCAATTTTAAGTTTTTTTTTATTTTATTATTATTTAAGTGATACTGGATTTCAGTGTAGACTGTAAAGTTTTAATTATTTTTATTTTTTTTTTTTTTAATTCTAGTTTTAAATAGTTTACGAGGACTGTTCGTAAACTGGCAGGGGGGAGTTAAGGATAGAAGGGACCTATATACAAGCTAATCCTTAAGTTTAATACTGTAAACAATAGAAATGTATATATAGAGGATTTAAATGAGGAATAAATCAGTTGATATCTAGCTGCTGTTCGTGTATTATTTCATCCCTTTTACTTTTTTTTTTTTATCTTTTTATTCTCAGTGAACATAAGTTATATATATATATATATATATATATATATATAAATATATATATTTATATATATATAAATATATATATATATTATTTTTTTATTTCATTCCTTTAAAGACAGACTTTCTAAAAGTATATTTTATGCAATAATCAATTATACTGTACAAAATATACATGTTTCATTATGTAGTAACTAAAATAAATTACAAATATATATCAAATAAGTATCTATACGTACCTACATTTTTTACACAAGTATTACACACACTCTCTCTCTCTCTCTCTCTCTCTCTCTCTCTCTCTCTCTCTCTCTCTCTCTCTCTCTCTCTCTCTCTCTCTCTCTCTCTCTCTCTCTCTCTCTCTCTCTCTCTCTCTCTCTCTCTCTCTCTCTCTCTCTCTCTCTCTCTCTCTCTCTCTCTCTCTCTCTCTCTCTCTCTCTCTCTCTCTCTCTCTCTCTCTCTCTTCTCTCTCTCTCTCTCTCTCTCTCTCTCTCTCTCTCTCTCTCTCTCTCTCTCTCTCTCTCTCTCTCTCTCTCTCCTCTCTCTCTCTCTCTCTCTTTAACTTACAAGTATATTCATTTATCTAAAAAATATCTTTCCACTTTGTTTAGAACTAAAGGCAACCAAAGATGGATGAAATTGAGAACTACTGTCCAGCTCTCTGGTGCTATAACATCCACAATCCAGAAGAGCAAGCCAACTCTTAAACGTGAAGATTCCTTTTTGAAGAGATTCTCCACTCGCCAGATTCCTGAGTTGCAAGTAAGTTTGTATTAGTATGATAAAGATAGAAAAAGTGTGTATGTGTGAATATATTTAGGTATTTAATTGATGTAGGTCTCTTAGTAATAACTAAAAATAGGATATGTTTAATGAGTTTTTATAAAAAATTAACATTTTTTTTTTTATTCAATGTTTGGTATGGTCTACACAGATGATAGCATTATTATAAAAACTGAAGTGTTAATTTTAAAAATTAGTTATAATTATGAATACACTCTTCAACTTCAGTCATGTGTTTCAAAATGTGACTAAATCAGGATTGAAAAGATTAATAGTTCGTTTTCTTAAAAGAATTCCCAGACTATGTACACTAAATACTAAACTAAATCACATTGTTTTTATCTTTTGTTTTCCCTACTAACCTAACCAAATACTTGATTTTTTTTTTTCTTTTTATTAGTTAGGTATGTTAGATAGTTCAAGTTTTTGTTAATATTTTCGTTTGATTAAGTGTTTTTTTTTTCTAAATATATATTTAAGTTCTTCTTTTTCTTCGATCTTCTCTGTTCAAATCTGGGTATGATAACGAAGTCGATAGTACTCTTGAGATCCTCCAGGTAACTGTAAATCTCTTTCTTGGTTTCTCTTTTTTTCTCTTTTTTTTGTGGCTTTGGAAATCGTACTCGGCAGTTTGTTCGCCTCTTCCACACACACAAGATGTCGGACCAAATATAAATTTTTTTTTATTAGCTCTGAGCCGATTATGAGCAGTTCTGAGGCTGAAATTTTTAACTTGTTCTCTTCTTACCTCTCTAAGTAGAGGGACAAGACTGGTTGGGGGTTCCCTAGGATGAGTATATTGTAAATAAATATGGTTGTATTTTTTGACTTTTAATTTAATCTTATACTAATGTACCAGACCATTTTTTGTAATTTATTTTATTGTATTTTTTTTTTCTTTCTCACTTTATTTGTTGCATTATATATTTCGAGATTACTTTTTTTTTTTTTTTTCATTTTATTTATTCTCATCGTGTACATTGTGTGAATGGATCCATTAAGTCATCCATGTTACTCATTTCCCTATTTAAGGCAAATTGTAATAATTTCTTAATAAAAGATTTATTTATAAAGTTTCATTGTCTAGCGACCCATTATAAATAGTTGCGAAACATTCCAACTCCGAGGCACGCTATGCTATTCCTGGTTTTCTTTTGGTCCTTAGGTCCAAGAGAGCAAAGACTACAACAGAAATAAATACTATTTTGGACCTTTTTGTACTTTTGAAGAACAAGAAAAAAAATTTCTTGTAATAAAATGAAACTCTTAGTCTTTCATGATATATTTTGCTTTGT
Source organism: Euschistus heros (assembly GCA_003667255.2). Classification (NCBI taxonomy): domain Eukaryota; kingdom Metazoa; phylum Arthropoda; class Insecta; order Hemiptera; family Pentatomidae; genus Euschistus; species Euschistus heros. The sequence goes on along the minus strand of RCWM02000477.1, from coordinate 446,733 downwards.
TTTTGTGCTATTTTTTAAGCTACTTTTTCTTTCTTCGAATAATATTTTTTTTTTTTTTTTTTTTTTTTAAATATTTGTTAATTTAATCCAATGTAAATGATATTTTCAAAATCAAACGTCTTGTAAACTATCGATTGATAATCCGATCAAAAATAAAATTGGGGTAAGTGCATTAGTCCGCCATAATTTCTATTGTTATTTTGCTACATCAACTATCATCTGTTGTATGTAGACAGAACTTCATACCCTTCAAACCTAACAGACTAGAGTGCTCTACTGTAGAAGATAACCCCTCAAGGAATTTTCATTGTTTAACCTGTTGATCTAGGTGTTATGTAAAGTTAAATGAGTTAAAATTATAAAATCGTATTGTATGTATTTTTCTCATTTTTTTAATATCAAGGAGTAAAATGATTTCTGGGAGTGGCTTATTTATGCACTTACCCCATCAAAGAATCAATTCACTGCTAAGGAGTTTACAAGAGATTAATGCACTTACCCCGTTAAGGTGGGGCAAGTGCGTAAATGGGACTTAAAATTGATTTTCCTTCGCACTGATAATAATTTTTAGGATTTCAGGGAAATCAACTATATTGCTGAAAAGACAATATGGCAAAAAATATTATCCTAGCATTAATAGCTGATTTTTTATGTTAAGTTAAAGTTGAACTTTGCACTCCATATGACGCACTTGCCCCAATTCACCTATTATATAGGTGTATTCCTATATATATATATATATATATATATATATATATATATATATATATATATATAAAAATTTCTAAGGGAAATTTCTGAGGGACAGTAATTTCATATTATTATCAAAATACGTACATATATAAGTAGAAAAAACTGTATTGGCAGTGTGTAACAAATATTTCAATTTTTTTAATTATTTAAATGAAATCAAAAGAGCAATCAAAATATATATATTTGAACACAAAATTAATATCTTACAAACCTAACATAAAACTACTATTACCACAAACTTTACATTGAATGTTACTCCACATTGCTTTTAATAATAATTGATACTAATGTAAAATTATATTTAAATATAATATTGACTTTTGATGATTTTTTTTTTCTAAGTATGCTATTTTGTATAAATTCAGTATAATTTTATTTTATTTTTTTCTTCATACGGTGCTTCTCCTCCAAAAAGCATATTTCTCACCCCACTCATTGCCTTCTTAATCGCCATCACTTTTGTCTGATCACTACTTGTATATAATTAACTGCAAACTATTAGAAAATATATTTTAATTGTTTTATTATTCCACACTAAAACGACCTTCAAAAACTTCAATGAATCACAAATCTTCTGATGAATCACAAAAAATTCATTTACATGAATATAATTAGAGGAGTTGTTTGGACATATGGAGTTGAACATTGGGACTCCAGTAGACCATCCAATTCATCTTTTATCCAATCCTTACAATCTAAAGTCCTCCGAAAAATCCTCAATACTCCTCACTTTGTCCCGAACAAACTTATCCATAAAGATCCTATTGTACATATGGTACATGTCGCTGATTGAATCAAACCAGATACCTATATTTTCACAATAAACTCCATACTATTCGAATCCACAAGTTTCTCAACTCGCTTTCCATTCTAATCCAGATAAAGCTCCTAGGCTTCTGAAAGGAAGATGGATGGCCTGAGGACCTTCTATTACATAACTTTTGTTGAAGTGCTAGCAATGGGTAGTTGCTTTACAAGCAATCCACACGTTATTATAAGCATTATGGTCACTTCTACAAGATGAATTTTTATTTTATTGTATACAGTTGTAAATTTCAATAAATATATAAAAAAACAAAATATTGTTTTTCTTTCCGTAAGATGGCGTTGATACAGGAAACGCTTTAATCCTCTACAAAGAAAAATCAGACATTTCATGTGTGACAACCCAATACATACAATGTTACTGATGGATATTGCTACATAAACCACGCAGATCTTAAAATAGTAGAGACTTTATGTAGCAACATCCATCAGTAATATTATAAGAATATTCATACTCCTCCATACTTTTGAATTATATGCAGTTATATATTCTAACTTATCTATTTTATATATTTAAATTGTTGTCAACTTTATGCTTAAAATTACTTGTGTAACTCATATGATTGTATTGTAACCTGTTTTGTTCGATGATTTTGTAAACAATATTGTCTTGAAACGTCGCCATAATGTAGTTGTTACTTTATTGACTGAATCTCAAGAACCTTGTTAAACAGTTCCAGAAGAGTTATATAAAAATAATATTTTGTTTTTAACTCTCAATGTTCCAATTCTATCGGACAGATATAAAAAAAATGTTCTTTGACCGGAATTAATATGCAAATGACATCCTTAAAAAGATCAAAGATACCTCGGTAAGTCGGTTCCAACCTTTCGGTAGATTTATAAGGGCAAGGGAGTCTGCTATATCAAGTGGCAGATAAGGGCGACCCCTGGGATATGGGGAATTTTCCCTCAGCCGAGTTTAAGAAATGTTATTAGGAAGATATAAAAGGGACCTTCTTTCGTTCAGTCTCCCGTAAGGACTATTTCTTCAGCTTTTAACTCTATAAAAGGAATTTGTAAAACAATTAAATATTTCAATAAGGATGCACTTGAGGTATTATCTTTGAATACAAATTAAGTTTTTTTAGACTTACAAGATAATAACTAATATCACAACAATAAAATTTACAATAGATGAATTGATTAAGGTACATCTGAAAATTATATTGATTCACTGCTCGTTGACATACTCTCATCAGATGACGTAGGTGAGATTGAAGTGAATCTATAGAATATTCGTCATCACCAAAAAGATATTTTTTAATGTCCTCTAAATTGTGCTTTGAATTTGAGTGGCTTGCTTTCCTGCTTGCAGATATTAAAAGGTCCGAAGATATTAAAATATTAATATATATACACACATATAAAATATTAATTACATCAATGTTTTTCAGGTTTATGTTTTCTGAAATAAATAAACAGAGAACCATTCAAAGCAGGAATGATTTGTATATTCATGATGTATATTTGTTATTAAATCAAAATGTTTCAAAAATTAAGAATGTTTTAGGTCGAAATTAAAATATGTCGATTTGAAGTTGTTTTTTTGTTTTTTGTAAATGTTATTTAAAGATATTGAGGAAAAAAATTATTCAAAGGTATTAATGAAAAAATGGTTATTACTCACCTTCTTCGATGCCTGCCATACTAAAACTTCAAGGGACGTTGATGTGTACTTAACACATTCGTCATTCAGTTACCCTTTCTACTTTCAAATACCACTTCTTTAACCACCAACTATCCACCCAGATCCTGTCCTCCAAAAACTTTTTATTTATTTAAAATATGAACAATTTATATTTAAGAAATCATTCTTTTTTTTAAAACACTTTTTTTCCATTAAACACGAAAACAGTTCGCTTTTCCTTTTCTTTCGAATAATCGGATTTCATACCTGAATACTAAACATATACATATGTGTAAAGCACAAGTAAAGTAGTTATGAAAATATATTTTGATCCCTATTTTATTAATCAGCTAAATGGGCAGTCCTTAATGTTTTCCCTTTGACTGGACGGTTTTTCTGTTCCTTTTGTAGACATATTTAAAATAGGGCTATAGAAAATATTTATCTGGCCATTTAACTATAAATCTGGATTGATTTCTAACAATTTTATTATTTCTTATGAATCGTACATAGTTATTTTTTTACAAATTAAACTTTTCTTCTAAGAGATTTATTGGTTTCACTCCCAAGTCTTTGATGGATTTATGGTTACTTTCATTTAAATAAACAGCGACTCAATCTGTTCTAAACCCTGTTATCTTTTAGAAGCCCTGTCATTGTTCTCCTTTGGTGAATATCAAAATATTTGATTCTTGATTTACATTATTTCAAGCCATGAGCAAACTCACATAAAATTTTCTATTTAATAATCTGCCAACTAGCCCATAAAATACTTTAATACTACCTCATATTCGACATATCTGGTTCATCCAATTATTTTTTGATGGAACGGAACAAACCTCAATTTTCTCTCCCTGGCTTGAATAGGAAGGTAACCTGCAGGATAAGGCGTTCCTTCTGCCCTAGTTGGTATTTAGCATAAATTAATACAATTTAATGCCCCGTTTTACAAAACAAGAATAATAGCACAACTCAGGCTAGCCTCATATAAAAAAATACAGATTTATCATAAAAATAATATATGCAAAATAGACATGAAAAATATATGCAGCTTATGCCAATACCTCATACTTAGGTGGATTTTTCTAACTAATAATATAATAAAAAACTTCGCCCATAAGATTGCCACGATATTAACAATTGAAGATGTGGTAAAAATTCATTACAAATGTCATTGAATTTAGATCATTCCTTTTGAATGAATAATGACGTTGCACCCAAGATAAATTAACAGCAAAAATAAGATGTAATTTTTACTTCTTATGTAGTTTTGATTTGTTTGTTTCAGTTTAATTGTTTATTTGTTCATAAAATAACCACCTAATTGAGTATGAAATTTTGTTTTATTAAAAAATATTGTAAATTAAATGATTTTGTTTTATGTCTAAAATCTAGTAGATCTCTATTATTTTGTAAATATGTACCTATAAACGTGTATTTTTGCTGTGTAATTGTTACTAGAATAGCAAAAATCTATTGTAACAAGCGTAACGTAATAGCAACTGTCTAAAATTTTAAATTCAATTTCTTAATTTTTTTTTTTACCAATCATTCATTATTAATGAGTATTGCGCACACTGAGTACCAATCGGAAAAAATAAAACGTCTGATATCTTTTTGGAAAATATTCGGATTTTTAAAAAATCCAAAGCAGTTTCTAATGTTTAATTGAAAATATTCCTTCATCCAATCCATCTAGTTTTAAATAAATAAATTGATTTTTTTTTTTTTTCATTATGATTTACTTTCGGAAAAACTTTTAGTTTTTGAAGGGAAAAGCGAATTTGTAAAAACAAAATTAATTGAAAGCGTATTTGTGTCTTCTTTGAAATACAAACAACAGGAAATGTTTTTTAATCAAGTTATTTTAGAGGTACGACATTTTTATTTGAAAAATTCCGTTTTATTCTACATCAAATTTCTCGGAATCTATGTATCGTAGAAAAAAAAAACACTGAAGGGAGTTTTACATATAGAGTAGAAATTTAAATGTAATTTTAAAAATAATATATCTCATATATATATTGTAATGATATACTTTGTCCTGGGTTCAAATATACTATTAAAATAATATGAAGGTTTAATTAAACAGTACCATTGTCTAGCTGCATTGATTTGAAAGTATATATTCAAACGCATAAACAAAAATATAACATACGTCATATTCATAAAAGGAGAAGAGAATAATAAATTAATATATTTTTATATATTCTTAATCAACTACATCTACTTTATTACATTTAAAAAAATACATGAATACGTTTTCGCTTCGTTTATTGAAATTTTCTTTTTCATTCACAACAGGGTTTCGTTTTTCTGTAATTTTATTTTTTTTTTTTTCATTGGTTTGTTAAGCAATTTATTTACCTATTGGAAAATTAAAAAAAAAATATTCCTCTTTGATTATAAAATATATAATCTAAACTTGTTTTCCATTAGAAAACAGATGTAATGATGAAATATAAATCAAATCCAGACAATATTTATTTATTAAAAGCATTTTTAAAACAATGAAAATATTTTCTTGAAAACTTGGTCCACAGACGATGTTTTTCTTTGAAAGATATGTGTGCCTAAAAACATATTTATTTTCCATGACACCAATCAAATAAATAATGTAAGCTCACCATACCTTATAATATCTTATAATATAGGAAACTTATGGTATATTATTTTATTTTCTGACCATAGAATTTTATTTAAAGTACTAAAAATTAATGAATATTAGTATAAAGTGCTGTTCATAAAGTTTGGAGTCATATTACAAGTGATATTTATTATCAGTATTATCAGGGCTTGAAAATGTGGCAAAAGCCAAGAAACGAAGCACAGATAAAAAACATAAGATATTTTATAATAAATATTTATTTTAGGAGAAAATTATTTGCTATTCCATTTCATATAATTATTTTATTTATTTTTTGTTTTTTGTTTGTTTTTTTACTCATAAACGTTAATTGTACAGAAGGAATCTTCCATTAAACACGAAAACAGTTCCCTTTTCCTTTTCTTTCGAATAATCGAATTTCATACCTGAATACTAAACATATACATATATGTAAAGCACAAGTAAATATACTGAGCTGATAAAACAAAAAGGTCTTAATACAATGGTAACACACCAGTAGAGTAATTTCTTTTTTTTTTTTTATACAATATAATAAAATACAAATTTGACTGATAAAACTATTATTATAAATATTATGAATAAAGGTACGGATGAGATTTGAAATTGAAATGAATAATCAATGCACATTCATTACAAAAATAAAAATTTTCCTGTTAAGTAACGAGCTGGTAATGGCGATCGACTGGTGAAGCCTCTGATGTCGAGTATATTTTTAACAGAGTTGCATTGACCTGCCCGGCATTAGGTCATTTCAATAGCTATAACTGCTTCCTTTCCTAAATTTAATTATTTGGGTAAACATTTTGTAAATGGGATCACAATGGAACATCGGTGACTGAATTAGACAATGAATTATTGCAAATATTTGAACTGAGACCAATTTTTTCGTAACTAATAATAACTATGCCACGACAAACCAAATGTAAATTTTTTTTTTCAATCATTCAAAAAATAACAATCAAACATATATTTAATAATTAGAGTATAATTTGTGATTAATATTGCTTAAACTACTCGCAGATCATTTATTTGATTTATTATTACATGATTTTAGTTTTGTTTTTTACATTGCGGTATTTAGGGAAACGAAAAGGCTGATTCAGAGTCTCATTCATCTAGAATTGCAACAATAGTTGTATCACAATTTATAACCTTGTACATAGATGAGACTTGGTAAGTTCTTCAGTAACAGCGAAATGGATTGAGACTTGGTTCGGTCCGTTTAAACAATAAAAAATAATTCCGATTGCGTGGAAAAATAATAAAGAAGCAGTTGAGGAGCTCTAGAAAATAATAAAAAAATTGTCGCCTGATAATTTGTTACTCCGTGTTCTGGAAACCTCTAATCGTGTCTACTGTGAACTAAGTAGTTTTTAAAAAGATATTTGTAGGCTGTCAGTAGTTTTCAGCAATTAGAAAATGACTTAAAAAATCGTCAACGCAGGCATATATTCCACTGAATTATATAAAGTCAGTGACATTCTAGACAAGATTTCTAGAATCTACTGACAAAGGGAAGTTTTGACCTGAAACTCACAAATTTTAATGTCGATTTTTGTATAGGTATTAGGGACCTATAACAGTGCAAAACTAGAGTTATAGCCGCCAATGAGCATTGGAAGCCGAGAAAAAAATAAAAAATAAAATCACGTTTTATTATTTTTCTCAGCTCTCAGTCAAGATAGAGAAATGATTCTTTCACAATAAATTGTAGTTTTGTATGTTATTGTAAATAAAAATACTTTTGTTATGCTGAAGATACGACCCGGCTTTAGGGTGCTCAAAAACTCGAAAATATCACAAAATTCCAATAAAATCCGCTGTTAACCAGTGGGAAATTCTTTTCATGAAAAACTGATCTCAAATTTCGATTTAACGCGTTCAAAAAAAACTTTATTTGTGAATTGTATCAACATCAAAAACATTTTTTTTTTTTTTTACGCCTCCCGATGATGTTAAAATTTTGAAGTTGAGATTTCATTAAAAACTTATAACGCCCATAACAATTGCTGTGTTCTACCGATTACAATAGTAATAGCATCACAAACATCAGCGTACATTCTGTTTTATCCATGCACATGACATTATGTTTACTCCAGATTTTAGTGGACAAAAACTGATTAAGAAATTCGAAGTCAACTATAACTTGAGATATCTCGATAAGATATCTCTCATTTGGGCTAAAACTTGCAGTTTTAGGGCATTTAGATGACGTTAAAACTTGGTATCAATCAGTGGTGAAATGTGTGAGATAGCGCAAATTATGAGTTATTGAGCACTCACTTTAGAGCCTGGCCGTGTCTTGAGCTTAACGAAAGTATTTTATTTTTAAAAAACATACAAAACTACTGTACTGGGGAGCTGGCCATTGCCAGAACTCCAACATAAATGCATGTTTACTAAAGGTCTCGGGGCCACTACTGCTTTGATCAACTAGAACGATTCTAAGGATGTGTGAAGAAGAATAGTCTTGTATATGAGAAGCTGTTTTCAAACGAAACGTGAGATGTCATATTTAATAGTCTGTAAGAGAGTTACTCGTAAGAGTTTGTTAATTCCTTGCCTTCTGAGAATTGTGTGTGGTTTACATGTAAGTATTTTATAGGAAAAAAAAATTGTTTTTATAAAAAATATCCTATTATGACTTATAACTTATTTACAATAATATTAGTATTGCATTGTAATGGGTACATTTTGCAAATATATTTAGATGAATTAAATTTTCTTTAGAAGATGTATAAACAAAAAACCGATGGTTTTGCCGACTCCTTATTTATTCTGAAGGATGATTTGTTGGCTGCCTCATTATGATGATTGGATAGATATGATGATGATAGGATGAATATGAAGAACGGGAGGCGAAGAATTTATCGGTCTTAAGCTGGAAGATTTTTTTCTTAGCTGTACGTTAAAAGAGAAGTTAAGTGAAATAAAAATTATCTTTACAGCCCAACTATAAATTACCCTTAGTAATATTTTTTTTTATATACAAATAAAATTCACAGTTTTTTATGATAACTAATATAGCAATAAATAAAGCAAAAAAAAAAAAAGAAGTAGTAGTTTTTATTCTCATAATGCCTACATTTTTATATTCCTCTTCTTTCTTGAAATTTGATTCATTATTATTTATTCTTATTCTCCGCTCATACCCCAATGATAGAACTTTTAAAGTTAATCATAACTTTTCCTATTCCTCCATCTTTACTTAATCCGCAGGTGTTCCTAAAGGAAGTATCCTAGGTCCAATCCTCTACACGGTGCATACAGCTGACATCCCGACTAATCCCTAGCACCATCCTCACCATGCATGCTGATGACACTTGTGTGTTATCAGTAAACAATGATCCCTTTATTGCCTCCCAGTCACTCTAATCCCATATCACAAACCTTCAAGGATGGTGTCGAAAATGGAGAAACCAAATAAATCCCATCAAATAGCCTTTACCCTTCGTCGTGAACCTGCGACTTCCTGTCCTACAGTATCCTTTAATGACACTAGTAGCACTTCAATAAAAGTCCTACATTAGAAAGTCTCTCGGCTATCTTCTTTTCAAACGCCTCGGAGGATTATCGAGAATTGAGTGAAAAGTAAGTTGGGAGACTACTGGATTCGATTGGATGTGGAGTTTACCATGAAATGACAGGTATCTGGTTTGGGCCAAAACATATGAAACATTAAGATCATTATGGATAAGTTTATTTGTGACATAATAAGTAATATTGAGGATTTTGGATTATGAGGATTGGATGCGAGAAGAGTAGGAAGGTTTAATGGAGCACCAAAGCTAAACTCCGTATGTTCAAATGGATCTAATAACTGTCAAGTAACAAGTCTTTTATGATTAATTGTGAGCTTTGAACGCTTGTCTAGTAAATGATGTAGTAGTCGAAAACGATTTTAAGTAAGTCGTTTGTACAGAAGGAGTCCTTAGTACCGGATCTGTTCGGGGACCACTGGAATATATTTAAAACGGGTTGGATGTAGTTTCAAAAGTTCGACACTGAATAATTGTACGAATGCTGCAGTGTGGAATGGAGTTGGATATAAAAAAAAGCGGAATATGGTTTTCGATAGCTCAATGACACGAGTCTTATCTATCATAGACGAAACTAGCTGTGCCGACAAATCATAGTATTGATAGAATATGAAATTTTTCTCATGCGTTTTAAAGAGACCACACGCCACTCTGTCATAATGCAATTGAGGGATAGTACACGTACACAACAGAACAGTACACTGTACCCATACACTCACACTTAAGGTCACATACAGTATATAACTCAGAATCGCATTCCCTGAAGGAATTTATTGGGCTAATCGACCGAAGAAGAGTTTAAAAAATTGAAACCACATTTCTCTGGGGGGGGGGGGCCTCCATGGTAGTTGTGGCACAAGGAGGTTGATAAAAAAAAGAGTTTTATTTTTATAGAAAACAAATATTAAGGAAAAATAATTAAATTCAGCAGCAAAAATACTGGAGTTAATCTTAAAATGCGTTGTGGACGTTGTATATATATATATAATTAAATTGAATAAAAACTTCCAAATTTTAATCAGACATTTACATAACTGACCATATATTGTCAGTTTAATTAGAAAGGGACGGGTATGGTGGCTTGCTCATCAAAGAAACGTTCTGTACGCAAACCCAACGCTTGATGAAGTGGTCATCATAGAATGAGAAGGTCGGAAGACATTGAAGCAGTTAGTAGTTAGGAGTCAGACAATGGAGAACTGCTGCTGCCGACAGACCAGCCTACCAGGCTCTGTGTTATGAGGCCTTTGGTCTTTAGAGGACATTAGAGCCGGATATAATAACAATAATAAAGAGTAATATGGATTACTTATTATAATACAAAAAGGTTTCTGAGGTGGTAACAAAATTCCACCTAGTGTTTGGAAGATCAAAGATGAGTGTGAAATATACAATCAGAACGAAAATTGATCAAACAAATACGGTTGAATTTTTTTTTTTTTTTTTTTAATGAATGAACTATAAAATAATACTTCAATAATTCAATAAATTCGATTAATAATTCAATTTTATTTTTTAATAACACTTTATAAACTAGCGTAAATCATTGTTATTTTTTTTACCGAGAATCAAAATATGGCATGGCTCTATAGTTATTTTGGCTCTATATTTCGGCTAGGGCTCTATAGATTTTTTTTTGTAACGTTGGTTTTTTTTCAACGCTCTAGCTCTGTTGGTGTTAATCGAATCGGAAGTTTACGAAAGTTAACCTATCAGAAATTAAATGGAGAATAATTTTTGTTAAATAACATTTGTCACTATGACCTACCCTTTAGGAGCTATATTGGTTTGAATGAAAAAAGTCACGTTTGAAGGCCATATTTTCTCCCAACTTTGTTTATTTCGAATAATCATTAATTTTTAATTTAATTTAATTATTAAGTTAAGTAATTTGATCCTTTTAATTATAAAATGTAAATTAGGAAAAGTAGTAGACTATAGGTAGTTTGTTGTCAGAGAAAATTTCTTTTAAACAAACAAATTTGATCATTTTTTTTTTAAACTAAAAGATTACAAAAATAATCATATAAATATACTGTATATGAAGGAAATGGGATCTCAATAGCGGATATAACTTCTTCTTGCTTTAATGAATGTCTCAAAACTTGAAGGCATACTTATAATAAGGTTCGCTAAAACATCTTGCTTGATTGACTTCTATTTCTCCATTAAAGTTGTTCCTAGTTTCTGTAAGTCATCAAGGAGAGTTATAATCGTCTCTCAATCCTTTAACACTGAAAACCATCAAGCCATAGAATTCTTCGCACATTATTTGATTATTGTTTTGTGGGATTTTTTCGACGTTTCAACACAGATATCTAAAACTATCACAATAATTCTAGTAGAGAATCTCAGATATACTCGATATCTGTTCTAAATATCACCATTGTATAATGGTAGCTTAATAAAAGTTTCTGACAAAAAAAAATATAGTCATAGTCATCATTAAAAATCCGACCCTGTCTTCCATGTCTTTATACTAAATTTCATCTTTTACCAGCAGTGTAAAATTATTCATCATATTTAAATAATAATGTCCCGAAATGAAAAACATATATAATAACATAATTTTTAAAAATCATAATGCTTGTAAGTTGAAACTGATACTTGGAAAGTTGTGGACTTGCCCCTGCACCCTATCAGCTCATTCATAGTTGAATGGCCTTTGCACGAACTCGACATTATCTCAACATAACAGAACTTGCAATCCGGTGTCTCAGGGGCACAGAGACTAAAAATAAAATTTTTTTTATTATAGTTTGAAAAAATATATATATTTTAGGAATCAATGCGTTTATAAGCTACATTAAAACTTCTTGATTGATAATTATTAACATAATACCATTAAACATATTCGCTTGAAATATCGACTAAAGATTTTTTCTGCATCCAAGAGATCCCTAATAACTATTTCTAAACCAGTTTAGAAAAAACCTATTAATCCTTCTTCGCTCTTTCGTTTTAATCAGATCACAATACACTCAGAGAGTTAATTCTTTGGAGTTAATCATATATGTAACTCAATACTCCTTCTACTATTTCTTCAATGAGGTTTCACTCTTGGATATAAGGAGTTTAGTCCGCAGGTTTCAGCATTTTCACTCAGCACTGAGTGATAACGTTTATTTTATTCATATTTAATCTCAATTTGTATATTATTTCACTAATCAATGAGTACACAAAAGACTTATTTATATGACCGTAATTAGACCTACTTGGACATACAAGTAGAGAGCTCCCCTACCCCAACATAAACCATTCAAATTCAATCTCTTATCTATCCTTTGCAATCCACAATCGTTACGAAAAATACTTTATGCTCCGTACTTTGTCACAAATAAACTTATTTATAAAAACCTTAATGGCCCATATACTGCTTATCTAGCCCAAACCAGGTACCTATCCTTTCATAGTATACTTCATAACCTTAAATATACTATTCTCCCATTCTATTCCCGACAAGCCGTTGAAAAAGAAGATGGTCTCCATACCTTTTTATATGGTATTGTTTATTGAAGTGATACCAACTTTGCAGTTTCACAAGTATTTGACATGTATTTTCTTTTCTTTACAGTTGTAAATTTTAATAAATAAATGAACAAAAGGATTGGTTCATAATGTATTTCTGCACACATTAATGAAGTATGTACTGCATAAATGTTTAATTTTATAATTTGAAAATATTAAATGAAAAATATATATCTAATAACTATTTATATTACTAATAATGAAGCTTTACATTTTTTTTTCTAGGAAACTGTTGACCCATGTGAGGACAGTGACGCACCGAGCGGCAGCGTTTCTTGCGTGATGTCACGGCTCGGTTGGAAGAATCACCGAAAAAGGCGCAAGCATTCCAGAACACCGTGCACCGTGGTCAACACCGATGGCAACTTCTATTACTGCTGGCTATTCTTCGTTTCAATAAGTGTCCTCTACAACCTCTGGACACTTATAGTACGTCAAGCTTTTCCAGAACTGCAAGAGTACCAGGAGAATTTTTGGGCATCTATGGATATCATCACTGACATAGTGTTCTTGCTGGACATAGGTGTCCAGTTTCGAACCGGTTATCTCGAGCAAGGGCTCATGGTCTATGACTCGAAGAAGCTTGCTGGGCACTACATCAAATCCAAGAACTTCTTACTTGATTTACTTGCTTTATTTCCTCTGGATTTGATTCAACGCAACACCGGTGTGAAGCCCATTCTAAGATTCCCGCGATTCTTAAAGGTACGTTATTTTGTTATTTTTGTTATATATAGCTTATAAAAAAACCTCGTCATTTGATTAATGAAACGCTGAAAGTGAATCTCAAAAAAAAAATAGTTTTCCAAGACTAAAACATACTCTTCATTGCTGGAATTATTAAAACCTCTTGTTTTGTATCATGCCTGTTTAAAATATAAGTAATGTTTAGCACTTTTATTTCTGAAAATAATTCAGAATATTTTCTTTCTTCTATTTTTATATCACTGAAAGCCGTGAAGAAGTGGATAAGTCAAAATTTTGCACTCTTAAGCAGGGCACATTTGATAATTTTCCAAATTCTGTAATTATTCTAATAATACCATTCGCAGCGAAATAGATACTTTAATGCCTCATTAAGAAGCGCAATTAAACCAATTTTTCATAACGCATATACAAAAAATCCTGCTTTGAATGTTAGCTCAAGACTAAAGCGACAAGAAACTGCTCGGCGTTACAGACTACTTCAACATTTACTAAACAAACGATCAAAGCTCCCAATTCATTAAAAAAGACTTATTTACATGACAGTGATTAGACCTATTTGGACGTATGTAGTTGAGCTTTGGGGCTCTACTAAACCATCCAATTCATTTTGTATCCAATCCTTACAATCCAAAATCCTTCGAAAAATCCTAAATGCTCCTTACTTTGTCACCAATAAACTTATCCATAAAGACCTTAATGTTCCATATGTGGCCGAGTTAGCCCAAACCAGATATCTATCCTTTCATCGTAAGCTCTATAACCACTCAAATCCATTAGTTTCTCACCTTGCTTTCCACTCCATTCCTGATAATCCTCCGAGGCGTCTGAAAAGAAGATGGCCTAGAGATCTTCAAGTGTAGAATTTTTATTGAAGTGCTACTGATGATTAGTTCTTTTAAAGTTTTGACATGTTATTGTAATCTTTATCAGCTCATTTACTTAATGTATATATTTGTATAGTTGTAAATTTCAATAAATTGATATATAGAAAAAAATAATGTTAACTTGTTTGAGATAAATGTGATTTATGCACTTCTTCACAGCGATTCCTGATATAAGGTCAATAAAAATATTTGCCAACTGAAAAAGAAGTAACAATGACATCTAGAATCTACTTCTTAAGTAACAGAAACTCAAATATTTTAACTTTACTTAAAATTAGATTAGTTATTGCGCTACATGTAACAATTCCATGCAATAGTATATTCCATCTATATTGGTAATTTAGGTTGAACAGTTTTTTAGGTGTCTGTATTGTAAATAACATGAATGTGTCATATTGAATTAAGTAATATCAAATTCACCATTATTAATACAGTCATACACGATCATATATGATAAACATAAAAATAAACATTTACTTAAGAAAAACTTGAACTACTGAAAAATTCAGTAGTATTTATGTTTTATTGACAGGTCTATAGAGTGTACAACTATTACTATATTGTCGAATCCAGAACCGTCTATCCCAACGTCTGGCGTGTTGTGAATCTGATCCACATTCTTTTGATTCTGGCTCACTGGTTTGGATGCTTTTACTATTTGCTGTCCGAGGCGGAGGGATTCCAAGGAGACTGGGTTTACCCATACAGACCAGGAGACTACGCCTCCTTAAGTCGCAAATACCTTGGATCATTGTACTGGTCTACCCTAACCTTGACTACCATTGGTGATCTTCCAACACCGGAGACAAACAAACAGTAAGATATTTTACAGTAGTTATATAAATATATACTTAAACAAGCTTTAAAGTACGATCGAAAATGCAGTAGAACTGTAATAATATCTATGTTTGTTAAAATTGTTTATTAGTTGGCATAGTTCTATCGACTTGAGTTTCATTTTAAAATGACAGTTTAAGATGTTCACTTTCAAATAGTCAAATATCGATTGAATTATTTTTTTTTGTCTCATCATTACACACACTTATATAAACTATATGTATATAAAAATTATAAATATAACTGCAAGAAAGAACAATGAAATCTTAAAATCGACTTTATCAAGAATAATCAGAAGCTGCAAACAATTAAAGAAAATAAAAAATTAAAACATTGATCAGCATTAAAAACATTTATTCATAAATAATTAATTATTTTTTTAAATATTCAAGTTAAATACTTTAAATTCTATAATAAAATACCTCTCAAATACTGATTCCTCAGAAGAAGAACTGAACAATTTAATGAGGACTATATTGGGTCATACTCTTATTTCATATATCAAACTTGTTATTGTTGATATCATTTTTGTATGATAATGCTAATTTTTTTTATCTAGAAATTATATGTATAATTATATTTACCATTAGTATATGAAGAAATATTACATTAAATGAAGAAAGAAAAAACTGTAGCAGAGAAGAAAAATAGTCCCAGCAAGAAAAATTCATTTAGCTTTTACGACTTTGATTATTATTATTATATAATCTACCTGATGAGTTTGTTAATTTAAAATTATTTTAAAAATAAAATGTTTACTTGTGGACTTATCCTATTTATTAGCCTCAGTGTTTTGGTTGTTATTTTTTTTTCAATTGTTTTCACTTTTTAATGAACAATAGTACCATTTTGCATATCTTAATTTTTAAAAAAGTTCAAATTTTGTATTCTGTATCAACAAATATCTAATTATAAGTGAATTGTAGATTGTTTGAATTAAATAATTCCTAGAAGAAAGAAGAAGATTCCAGAACAATTAGGATTGAACAACTATTAATCATTTCTATTGTTAATAGAAGTGAGTAATAATTTGTCAATCCTGCTTGTGTTGATCCTTCGATACCGTCATCCGGAGCTTCAAGCGAACATTTCAGTTGGCTGTTGTTCTGGGGCCGAAGATGAACTTAATTTTAAGACATTTATATTTATCTATTTATATATTATGTATCAGTTGTATAATTATATTGTACCATTATTAAAATATTTAACTTTTAAAATGATTACATTAACTGTTACTCTGGTGAAATATAGAAAAACTTCTGAACTTGTGAAGAAGAGACTTTCATAGGTACTAAAAATATCGGGGATAGATCTTCCTGTTTGTTCACTTAAATATGATATATTTTCTAGGGTTCCCCCGACCTATTATTTTTTTTTTCGTCCGAAAGAGTAGTTCAGTTTCCAGTTGAAAAACTATTGTTGATAACTAGAACTTAAAAACTTAATAACTTGGTTCTTTGGAAGCAATTATACACCTCATCTTGCCTAACTTATCATTAAATAATAAAACATAGTTATGAAGTTAAAATTAAAATAACAACAACAGTTATTTAATTAATTGTTCAGTTATTAATTATTCATTATTTAAATTATTAAAAAGATAAACAACAATACAATTATTGGTTGTATAAATAGCAAATAAATATCCAACATACATTTTCATGAATATTAAATATTTAATTCTAGCTTTTAATTACTACTATTTAAAAATATTTCTTCTTTAGGAAAAAATAGTTTAAATTATTTATTATCTAATTACAGAAGTACACCACAGTAAAAAAAAAAAAAAAAAAAAAAAAAAAAAGTAATTAGTAATTATTATAATAACATATCAGTGACTAGTAAAGCAACTATTTATCGGTAGTACCTCAATTCAAGTTTTATGATAAAAATTCTCTAGTGCATCTCCTTTTCAGACCCCTTGGAGGTTTATCGGCAATTGAATAGCAAGTTGAGAGAAAAGTGTGTTTGAATTGGTGAAGAGTTTATTATGAAATGATAGATATCTGACTGTGCTAAATCAGCAATATTAGATTATTATGGTTTGATAAAAAATATCATAACAGAGAAAGAGAAAGGAATATATTGCGCTTTTGGGATGTTGTTATAGGGGACATGAGAGGCCCAGGTTTGAGGAAATGGCTGAGAAAGGCTGAGGACAAAAAATGGTGGAAGAGAATCCTGGAAGAAACGAAGATTCGATATGGATCATAGCGCCATATTTCGTGTTGTTCGGATAGTATTAGACGTTACGGTGATGTTATTTTTATTAGAGATGAGCCAATTAGTCGACTGAATAGCCTGCCAAGCTGATCATTGCTTCCGCTGGAATTCGAGTTACATCAGCAATATTCGTGGGGCTTCGTTTATAACTTTATAGCCGTCAGTACATGTAGCTACAAGTTTTGTTTATATTTTTTCTTCTGTATTATTCAAACGGGCCGGTATGTAACGTAGCATTTTTTAAAATTAAAATAAAGCAAAACTTAGCAATTTAGGGACTTTACTTAACTGAGACGGCCTATAGACTGGAACCTCTTCCGTCAATTTATATCCGATTCTATAGACCTCAGGGTATCCCTAAAAAACCCCAAAGACCTTGACAATGCTACCAATTCCTTCACAAACATCCAACAAGCAGCCTGGGCTGCATCCTCACCTCGTTCCTCTCCCAAAGGTCGAAAGAAAAATCCTTTTTCCCAAGATCTACTGGACCTTATCCAATCCAAACGCCATGCCAGAGCCATTTGGCAAAGAACCAGGCATCCAGATGATCGGAAATCCTATAACTAACTTACCAAACTCCTCAAAAAAAAACATGGCTACCTTCAGATCTGAATCTTACAATTCCTATCTTTCATCACTCTCGTTTTCAGATAGCTCCCTCTGGGCCACCGCTAAAAAACTCCTAAAATATCAACCCACCTCCCATCCCCTCCGACGTGATGGGATCCTGGGCGGCTTCTGACGAGACCAGATCCGAAGAATTCGCTCAGCACCTTTTCAGCATATTTGTTCCCCATCCTGAATCTAACTCCACCCACACATCAACGGTCCATGAATTCCTTGATTCACCAATTCCCCTATCCTTACCTCCTAAAGCAATTAACCCCTGAGGTCTAATTAAACATAAAACCTCGTAAATCCCCTGGATACGATCTCCTTAGCTCAGAGATCCTCAGACAACTTCCTCATAAAGCAATCATATTCCTCACCTACCTATACAATTGCATCCTCCGGACAACCCATTTTCCTTTGCTATGGAAGCACTCCATTATTATCCTTTTCCTAAAACCGGGCAAACCTCCCAACAACCCTTCATCTTATAGACCAATTAGCCTTCTCCCAATCCTATCAAAAATTTTTGAAAGCCTCCTTCTTAAACGTATCCTATCCATCCTCGAATCGCAAAATATTCCCTCTCACCAGTTTAGCCTTAGAGTTTTTGACCACATATCCTCCACACTTGAAAGCAAACAATATTGCTCCAGTGCATTTCTGGACGTAGCGCAAGCTTTTGACCGGGTATGGCATGCCGGTTTGTTTTTCAAACTTAAAACCCATTTACCTCAATCACTATTCCCAGTTCTCCAATCCTACCTCTCTAACCGTTCCTATCGAGTTCGCTGCGGAACGGAGTACTCTAACTGCTACACAATAGAGGCTAGTGTTCCACAGGGTAGCGTGCTCGGTCCAGTCCTATATATCCTCTATGCTGCAGATATCCCTACTACTCCTAATACATTCCTTGCAACATTCGCTGATGACACTGCTATCCTTTCATCCCATCCAGATCCCTTAATAGCATCCCATAATCTCCAAACCCACTTATCCCTGATTGAAGACTGGTGTAATGACTGGCGGATCAAAGTAAATGAATATAAATGCACCAACATAACCTTTACCCTCCGCCGTAAATCCAGTCCTCCTATCTACTTCAATGGTATCCCGCTACCTAAAGCTGGCACAATTCGGTATCTTGGTTTCTACCTAGACAAAAGACTTACATGGAACCCAAATACTCGACTCAAAAGGCAAGAACTTAACAGACGCTTTAGCCAACTGTATATACTACTGAATAGGACATCTCATCTTTCCATTGAAAACAAACTTCTCATATACAAAAACATCATCAAACCTATTTGGACTTATGGACTTGAACTGTGGGGGACAGCAAAAAAGTCGAATATCAAACGCATTCAATCCTTCCAATCCAAAATCCTCCGAACTATTGTAAAGGCTCCTTATTATGTCTCCAACAAAACCCTACATAATGATCTCAATATACCATACGTCCTCGACCTCATACCGCTTAAATTTTCGAATTCCATAGCAATCTTTCCTTTCATCCTAACCCTCTGGCTCAATCACTATCCGTTTCCACACATCCTGATAACCCTCCACGCAGATTAAAACGGCAGTGGCTCCGAGATCTTTTGTAAAATTTATTTATGTTGGAGTTCTGGCAATGGCCAGCTTCTCTACTCATGCCCTGAGTGAATGTATATAGCGCTCTCACTCAGCCTCCACTGGGTTTTTTTTTAACTTCAGTGACGCAGCTGAGAGAGAAGAGCTGAGAATTCTCTGTGCCTGGCTTGTCCTTCCATAAGTGGAGGGACGGGTCTGGTCGGGGGATCTCTAGAATGGATGTAAATTGTAAATAAAGTATAATTGTATTTTTAACCTTTAATTTAATTTTGTCTTATTTTCACTTATTTTTATTTAATTTGATTTTTTTTTTAATTTATATATTTCACCTAGATGTATATTTTATATTATTTATGTACAGCATAGTTTTTTAGTTTTTTATCATTTTTTTTATTAGTTTATTTTATTATTATTATTATTTTTTATTTTTTAGTTTTTAGTTGTTTTTTTTTTTTTTTTTTTTACTGTAAATAATTTGTGAATGTAATCATTAAGCCATCTATATTACTTATTGCCCACATTTGTGGCAGATTGTAATAATTACTCAATAAAAAAAAAAAAAAAAAAAAAAAAAACTTAACTGAGACAGTTAAAAGTGAAATTTGGAATTCGATCATGCCAAAAAATAAATTGTGTTTATGTACTAGTCGGTCCATCTTTAATACTTATGTGTCTATTATAGTTTTTGGCTCTTTTTCAATTTAGATACACCAGATAATTTTGTTTTAGTTGAGCCATTCCATAATGAGGGACAATTGTTCAGACATGTGACGAGAAAGCAAACCAAACCTTGGAAAAGAATCAAATTCAATATTATAAATAGGGATTTATTAAATATGATGACATAAATACAATGTTTCCTCACATTTCTGAGGGCGCGAAATCTTTCATAATACGAAAAATTCTTTCAAAATAGTCGTCATTTTGATATTTTTCCACCAATACTCTTAATATTTCAATTTTTTTTTTTGTTTTTTTTTTTAAGGTAATTGGCAATTGTTTAACAATTTATTTATTTACCATCAGACATATACAACTTCTATTCGGGCACCTTCATTTACATTTGGTGTAATCTAGCACTTTTGCCTCCTCAAAAACTCGCTACAACTCCTCTCGCACTGAAGCAACGCGTCTCTTTCTACTTACACCCAAGCTCCTGATGTCCTCCTCTGCATCTTCCAACCATCTTTTTCTCAGTCTCCCCCTCTTCCTAGAACCTCCAGGGTTTCCCTTCAAAAATTTCCTTGGGAATCTTGTGACCTCCCTCCTCGAAACGTACCCCAACTATCTCAGCCTTCCATCATATCTCTATACAGACAATATTATCCCATTGTCACCTCCTGAACTAGCACTTTCGAATGGTTATTTCAACATCTGAAATAACCTTTAAATGAATTACTTGTTTGACTGGTTGAATAAAACGAAGGTTTATATCAATTATATATTAATTATATCAAGTGAAAAAAATTCACTGGTGTGTCTTAAGTACTCAAGAACCTAATTTTTATCAGTATAAACTGAGTTATTTGGTAGAGATTGTCATGTAGTTTCATTTTTCAACTCGATCTTTAACCAGATTTTTTTATCTGCTTTTTTACGGCATAGAAGCATCACCATCTCATATTGGATTGCGTTTTTCAATCGTTTTCGTCTGATTTGTTTTTTCTATCCACGAATGCCCTTTCACATAATTAAAATTGATCACATTAATCGTATATTGTATGGGTTAAATATCAATTATACCAACTCTTTAGTTTAGTTATTAGCGAAACTATGCGTCATAAACATGTTGTAAAATAT
The DNA here is from genome assembly GCA_003667255.2 of Euschistus heros. Classification (NCBI taxonomy): domain Eukaryota; kingdom Metazoa; phylum Arthropoda; class Insecta; order Hemiptera; family Pentatomidae; genus Euschistus; species Euschistus heros. The sequence goes on along the minus strand of RCWM02000477.1, from coordinate 425,172 downwards.
GTATTCTATTACTTTATTCTATGGATTTCTGTGCCCGTTCTCATTCGGGTAACATTTCTACTTATGAATAATATTTTATTTTTTTCGATACGATTATCATATTTTTTTTTTCATGGATAGAAAGCAAAAACATTACTCATCAACAGCATAAAAAAATAAAAAAAAAAAATTGTTTGCTTTTATTTTAGAGGCAAATCGAGGAAACAATACTATCATGATACCATACTAGCTGCGAATGTTTTTTAATTATACATCGAACGAGACTGAAATAGAATTTATGAAATGGTTCACTGATGAAAATCTCTCCCCTCTAAAAAAAAACGAATAAAAACTTCGTCCTTCGGATCACCTCCTCCCTGTGCCCTTACGTAATGTTTTTACGAGATATTTTTTCCTGGCTTTTTTTTTTGTGGTGATAGTAAGCGTTTCTCAGAATATTAGTTTGTTGCAAAAGTCCTTGTTCATAAACATTACTCAGTATCAGGTTAAATATTTTAAACATTATTAATTATTACTCTTCAAAGCAAAGTACATTGTTTTCAACCGACTTCAAAAAAGAGGAGGTTCTCAACTCGTCTGTATTTTTTTGTGTGTGTGTATGTTACGCGATTACTCCGTCAATTCTGAATCAATGTTGATAATTCTTTTTTAGATCGGTAAGGCATACTTCAGAGGTAGTCCCATAAAAAATATTTTGAAATCAACGCAACACTTTTTAAGAAAAATCAAAATAATTCATAAAATTACTTATTAACTGTTTTTTTTTCTTAAAAAGTACTGAGTTGATTTCAAATTGTTTTTTCATGGGAACAACTCTGAAGTATGCCCCAGCGATCTAAAAAAGAATAATCAAAATTGATTCAGAATTGACGGAGTAATCACGTAACACAAACAAAAAAAAATAAAGACGAGTTGAGAACCTCCGTCAATTCTGAATAAATTTTGATGATTCTTTTTTAAATCGGTAGGGAATACTTCAGAGGTAGTCCCATAAAAAATATTTTGAAATCAACGCAGCGCTTTTTAAGAAAAATAAAAAAAAACAGTTAATATTAACGAAAAGTTAAAATTAATTTGCAAAGTGCTGAAAGGAGAAAGAAGTTGGACGTTTGTTGCTAGTAAATTCCGAATTCCGCGTAGTTTTTTTTTTTTTTTTTTTTTTTAAACTATTTTTACCCATCTTAATGACAATAATTGGATTTGATTCCGGAAGTATGCCTTTGGTTTTGAGGCGTAGAATTATCCACATCAAATTTTAACATCATCGTAGTTATCAAAGATCCGTCATTTTAAAAAACGTTCCCTTCATATAAAAAATCATTTGATTGTGCAATATATCGGCTATACGCAGAATAAGAAAAAAACGTTAACTCCTTGCAGTTGCGATAATTTATTCTTGATGAAACAAGAACAATTTACAGGCGCACTGTCGTGTTGCTAAATGGCTTGGTTCCTGCTGATCAAAAAGGGGAGATCCAAACTACATAAATCTGTCTAGTTTACAGTAAAAGTTTGAGTTCATTGCCCAGCCATTAGATACAAGTTTAAAATGCAAAATTCTCACCACTTACGCTGATGAAACATGTGTGTTATTAGTGAACAATGAACCCTTCATTGACTCCGAAACACTCCAATCCCCTATCCTAACCCTTCAAGAATGGTGCCAAAAACGGAGAATCAAAATAAATCCAAAAAACTCTCACCAAATAACCTTTACCCTTCGTCGTAAACCCAAGACTTCCTGTTCTACAGTCTCCTTTAATGATATTCCACTAATCGCTGTTGAACAGATCCGCTACCTAGGACTCCACTTGGACAAACGTCTTACTTGGAATCCACATACAAGACTAAAAAGACAAGGAACTGCCCGTCGTTACAGATTACTTCATTTATTAGACAAACGTTCAAAGCTCCCAATTAATTACGAAAGACTAATATACATTACTGTGATTAGACCTATCTGGACGTAAGGAGTTGAGCTTTGGGGCTCCAATAAACCATCCAATTCATATCGTATCCAATCCTTACAATCCTAAACCCTTCGAAAAATCCTCACTGCTCCTTACTTTGTCACCAATAAACTTATCCATAAAGATCTTAATGTTCCATATGTTGCTGATTTAGCCCAAACCAGATACCTATCCTTTCACACAAAGCTCCATAAGCATTCGAATCCATTAGTTTCTCAACTTGCTTCCTACTCCATTCCTGATAATCCTCCGAGGCGTCTGAAACGAAAATGGCCTAGAGACCTTCTAGTGTAGAGTTTTTAATGAAGTGCAACTGAAGAGTAGTTCTTTTCCAGTTTTGACATGTTATTGTAATCGTTATCAATGCATTTACTTGATGTATATATTTTTTACAGTTGTAAATTTCAATAAATTGATATTAAAAAAAAAATTATTCGATATGGATTCATTGTCATCGATATTACTCACTCCTAATTAGATAGGCAGTTTGAAATATTTATTCAATAAATAATTTTTTTTTAAAAACTCGACGGAAACTATGATGCATATTTTGACCTTCATAACAGTATTTCGCATGTTTAACTCTTCCGGAGACTTATTATTTTTTTTGTTTTCTGTAATATCAATGAATGAAAATTGATTTTTTTTCTGTTTCTAGTATGGCGCATACTTCTTCGGTTTTTAGTTGTTGTACTTTTCCTCCTTTTAAGCCCAATTTTATTACCCTTACCTGTAGCAAGCGAGCTTCATTTTCTGCTTGGTCAAATGCTTCCTCAGCCGTTGCTGATAGCAAACCATATATTATTACACATACGGTCTGCATCCCTTACTGGGTTCAATAATAGCTTCGATAGAGAAGTAGCGTATCTATGATCTTATCTAATATTAGAAAGGTTATCAATATGGTCTTTTCTATTAATAATTCATGTTCAAGCTTCAGCAGTGCTGAACATTCAATTAACATATGCTAAATTGTGGTATCTAGTGATCATATTAAGCCCTATAATAAACATTAATGTGTATAATATTGCTTACATAATATTGGCATAAATTAATGTTAATATTGGTTATAACAACCTCGAATGTGGTACTTGTATTGGATCGAAATAATCAGTGTTCGTTGGAATAAATGAAGAAAGCGTTCATATGTTTCCGGTGTACTGTTCTTCTTTTTACGAGTTCGGCCATCTGAGTTCGGACCACGTTTAACAATTCATTCAGTCTTCTTTCATCCATTCTCATCAAATGCCCACAAAACGTCAATCTACTTTTCCTTACTTATTAGTTTAAAACCTTCTTCAGTCTTTCTTGGTCCCAATATTTTCTATAATATCTTTCTCTCCTTCTTTTCCATATTTTTAATTTATCCCTTTTTGTTGAGAAACAAGCATTCAGAGGCATATAAGATTTCAGGACGAACAAATGTTTTATAATGACGCAATTTAGCCTCAATAGAAAGATTTTTTTTATTTTACAGGGTGGCTAGGAAATAGATGCGGAGCCGGTTGGAGGAGGTAGTACAGGCCAATCAGAGTCGATTTTACTTGAAGAACTATTGTCCGAAAATAGCCGTTTTCGAGTTATACTAATTTTTAAGAATTTATAAAATTAACGTCCTTCATACGTTAAACAAATCATAAAACTTATCTGACTTTGTTTTAGTTTTACAATAAAAATATTCTAAAATACGAAAATTGATACTCAGATGTACATTATTGACGTTATTTCATGCAGTAAGCTTCAAAATAGTTGTAATAGTTAATCTTACTAGAAAAAATCACCTACAAATTTTTCGTACAAAATAATTAGAAAACATCTACGTTCCATTACCTTTCAAATGAGGTATAACAATCACAAATCGGTTAAGAATTGGCCAAAATATGATAATTAAAGAGCTTTCCTCCTCAAAAAGCAATACTATAGAAAAATACTACAAATACAAAATAACACTTTAATATAGGATAATTTGTTTGAAACCACATTTTTTATTTTTATAATACATTGCCAATGTGGCGCCCTCTATTTCTAATGCACATAAGTGCTCTTCTTATTACAGCTGATTTTACTACCGCCGAATTCCTAAGAGAGGCTTGCGTTTCTTTTGCTGCATATATAATCCTGTTTCTGAGTTCTTCTATTGTGGGTACAGGATTTTGATCAGATACTAAAGTTTTCTTGTGATCCCTCGCAAAAAACATTTTTAAGTTGTATGACTTGTTTAACGTATGAAGGAAGTTAATTTTATAAAATCTTAAAAATTAGTATAACTCGAAAATGGCTAATTTTCGGGCAGTAGTTCTTATAGTAAAATCGACTCAGATTAGCCTGTACTATCTCCACCTACCGGCTCCGCATCTATTTCCTAGTCACCCTGTATATATTCTTAGTTTTTTGGAAGGCAAATTTCATTTTGTTGGCTACTGCGAAATTTGCTGCTTTATCTAAACCATTTTATTGAATTAAATCACTTAAATGTTTAAACTTATCTACCCTCCTAATGTTACCATATTTAGTTTTTAGCTCTATGCACTGTTCTTATTAAAATAAATAAACAAAATAAAGTATTATATCAAGTAGATATTCAAAACATCAATAGGTTCAGTGTCGTTCTCCTAGTTATGATCAGATATTGACCAAACTTTTTTGGGGATGAAAGCATATTTCCATCGTAAAACTTTAAGTTCAGGATATTATGTTATAATAATTATTAGTACGTATCACGCAAACTGACTAAAAGGACAACGTTTTACGTACCGCTCCAATCTACTACGTTCTGTCGTGCTGAAATTATTTTGTAATATTGCTAGGAAAACAAACTTTAAAGACATGTCAGTCAAAGAAGGAATACAAAACTGATTATGTAAAATATTAGACAATGAAAATACGACGTGTATAAGGTAACGTAACGTAAATTAACAACAAACTCCTCCTATAAGCATTGACCCTTACCTGGTGCCTCAACCAACTGATCACTTGTCTGGGTGAAGTTAATGAAAGGGAAAAAAAAACAATATAGAAAAAGAGAATATGTTCTTATAATCAACATTTTCTATTGAAGAATTTTAGGTTTTGAATCACTGTAATTATTTTGGTCGTCGTATCGTCGTTATAACCGATGATTCAGTTGAGCGTTAGTATACTCAACCATACCGATGATACTCAACCATACTTCTATGATAGAAGTCATAGTTATAAGTGGTTCTTCATTACAAGCGATCACAATTTAAATGATTCCTGCTGCATTAAATGCCTAAAAAGACTTCCGAATAAAATTATTCCAATCCAGTTCCAAGAGTGTACTTCTTATACTTATAAATGTAGTGGTGCACAGACCGGTGTAGAGATTCTTAATTACTTCAGGACCGAATTTTCATGTTTGCAATTTCGAACGATTATTTACCTTTACGTTTTAGAATACTTCGACTGACATTGAATCAGTTCCATAAAACGCTAATATTGTCCAGAATCTGAGTTTCAGAATATTAAATTCTGAAAAAAAAAGAATTTTTTTATTCTACATTAATAATCAAGAAAACAACAAATATGGCGCTGAGGTCCATGTAGAACTCTGGACTCTTCCACGCTCCTCCTACATTTGTTTTCGTCCCGCTCGCCCTTTACCAGTTCCTTACACCAAGAATCTTTAGGTCCTTACCGTCTTTTCTACAACACAATCTGGGCCTTCCCTTCTCTCTCTCTCTCCCTTCGTCAGGATATTAATAGTCATTATATATATATATATATATATATATATATATATATATATATATATATATATATATATATATATATATATATATATATATATTTATATTATTATTATTAATTTATTAAATATTAATAAGTATTTATATATTAATACCCACATCTAAGGAAAAAAACTATCATGTAACGTTGTATCCTCTTCACCTCGCAATATGTCTATTATCTTGATTAATCCTGCCTAAGATCAGGTTATTATTGCCGACACACTCAACACTACTGAGCCCCGTTTCAAGTTGCATTAGACAAGTCCTGGCTGAACTCCGTGTCTCGTTGAATCGCCTATCCTGTTATCCGTAAGGATTAGTAGCAACCGGGTTGTCACCCCCTAGGACTGTCACAGGAGGAGCCTTTCGGTTTGAGTTCATTCAGGTGTTTTAAAATTGTCACTAAAATCGAGATGGGTCACGGTCCACAATTTCTTCATTTGATGAGCTCTCGGTATCAAGAAGGATACTATTTAGCTCGAAGACACTAAGATGAGAAATTGCATTAGGCCTGAACTAAGGTAGGCTGCAACATTCAGGTATGTAAAATTTTATTGCAAAATACTTACTTACCGTTTGGGAAGTACTTTTTGATGAATTCCTTTGAATTTTCAACAAATGGCTCGGACAGGTCGAGGTTATTCATTAAATCAAAATTTCCGATACAAAAGCCAGTTTTGGCGCTGGCTTTGCTTGAGCAATCATTACCATTATTTTCCATTTCCAATAGTAAACAAGCAGAATATTACGAAAATGACTTTCTGGCATCTCCATTTTCAAACCACCATAATTTTTGACTAAATAAATTAATGACGCTATCAATAAATGTAGGATGTCTGTGGACTTTGACCTTTCAAAAGCGTTATACGTAGTATGGATTCATCGAATAAAGATTACTAGAGATAAGTGAATATAAAGCCACCTATTGGTATAAACCGAAATTACTTTTTCCCCAGACCAATATTTCTATCTTACGAGACTTATGTCTACCCATGTGAAAAAGGGAGATTGAGTTTACACTGAGGAGATATGTGACAGGAAGTATAGTGTGGTCGACATATCTTTAAGTTTTTAAACAGAATAGGAAAGCGAAGACAACGCTGTGTGCATCACTGTGTGATTCATAGTTATTCGGAACTGTTTCATCGCCAAAGTCACTGATATTACTATAAGTGAAAATATATTCATATCTTAAAGATTTGGGTTCTGCAAAACGAAGGTTTTTATCCTTAAGAAAAAATAATTTTTATTTCATTTTTTTAAATATGTCTATGTTTTGTAGAATAGATATTTTATTTCAATTTTCCATTGCTTTTAAAAATATATTATAACGCTCGTTTGAAATAAATCTAGTAAATCGATATTCCCTATTTCATTCTCAATTACACTAGCCAACGATGGTTCTTTCTTTAACTGATGAATGATTCGGAATATAAATGATTGTGCGCTGAACCCGAAAATGACCTTGGTTCAGTTCCATCACGTTAGATTTTTTTGCGATTTGCAACGTGTCGAAGACTTCTCTTGATCAATCCTTCATAAAATTTTATTTCTTATCATAAAACTTCAACGCGAGGGATTTTTATCATTAATTTACAAGAGCTATTCCTGTCCGATATCTTTTTTAAATAATGTATTATTAATTGCCATAGCCCACACTGCGTAGTCGTACAAAGGGATTTAGATTGTGATAATTATTAATAATTCTTTTGCAGAGTTTTAAACATTATTAAATTGGTTCACTCAACTATAAACATTTATTTGAAAGATTTGAAAGGTGCCACCCATTCACAGAAAAAATTCTTTGTCAAAAAATACTACAACTATTGTGATCCAATAATATATATATTTTTTTATTTATTTTTTTATCTTCCGTTCTTAATCTATCTATTTATTGAAACAGCGGATTCTGGAAGTATTACATTGACTTATTTCATTACACAACTTCTTTCATTTATTGCATCATTTTGTTGGAATATTGTTCTTTTGTTTAACGAAGGCATTCATTTAATAACCTTGAGATTTTTTTTTTTTTTATTGTGGATACTGCTGATATAAAATATAAATAGTAATACTATATAATTTAGCAATGACTAAAAAATTTTTGACACACCATAAAAACTCGTTAAATGGAAAACCATTCAATATCTTTTCTTCTTAGTGCTACATTTATTAGAACATAATTTATTATAAATAAGCATGTATATTTTCTATTTTGGAATAATGCAAAAATATTATAAAATTTGAAATTTAGTCATAAATTCAAATTACTTAAAACTTTACAATAAATAATTGATTATTAATTACATAGATGAACAATTTAATATAGAAACATTTATTTAATTAAAAAAATATGATTGAAAATGTAATGGTTTACACATATCAATGATTGAAGTAAATTCTTTCTGTCACTTTAAAAAATAACTACGAGTGTTTCAGGCACATATACAAGGTAATAAATAACTAAAAAATTCACAGAGCCTGAAATATTTAAACATTTCAGTGTGATTATTTCTAAATCTACTATAAAAATGAGTTCTACTGTATTTCCAATCAATTGAGACTAGATATTTATTAATATTATAGTTTTTATTATAGTTATAGTGCTAATCTACAACTCATCAATAGATTCGATGAATTATTCATATGAATACTCCTTCAAAAATTATTTCTGTGATAAAGCAAAAGTTTTGAATAATTCCAAGCTGGTTTTCCTCAGTTTCTGATATCATGGTAACAATGGTTGTGTTATTGTAGTCCTAGGACAGGCAGCCTTCAAAGTCTTCTTATGCGAGGACACAAATCCCGCCTACTCCAGTTCAACTCAAATATAGGGTCAGTATCCAGCGGCCCATTGAAAATTTAACATAAGATTAGATTTTTATTTATTATTTTTTGTTTTTATAAACACTTAATTTGTTAAAGAATTTTATATGAATTTTGTACAAATGTGGCTGCCGGAAATGATCAGTATTATTCGCTCATTTTTAAAGGATGTATTAGGAATTCCTAAATAATATAAATATTTCTGCACAGATTTATAATAAATATAAATAAAAACAGATTTTTTTTTTCATAAATGAAATATTGTTGATTTCAGTTTTCAAACTTTAGTTATTATTTGGATACTTCCTACAGAAAATATTTTTTTTTCATGCTTTCTTCCTTTCATTTTTTAAAAAATATTTTTTTTTGTTCCATAACAACTAAATCAGCAGGAAAAAATGTTTGCCCATAATATTTAGATAATGTATACTTTCACAGTTAAAGTTAAATTAAACGCTATTCTGAAATCATAAAACTATCCTTTAACATGTTTAAAATTATTCATTCCTAATTGTTTTAATTCACAAAATGATCGATTTTGTTTTATTATGTATGGTTAATTGTATTTTTATTTAAAATTCATTAAATCTATAATACAATGAACCAAATTAAAAGAAAAGTTAAATGAATTAACACACAATAAGAAATAAACCTTTTCACAATCAAAAAAAAAAAAATTAACATGAAAAAATATTAACTTCAGGACTCTTTTGTGTATTTTGTGCAGTATTGGTTTTGGTGTGCTATTTTAACTATATTTTAGGATAGGAATAAAATGTATGTATGCACAGTAGTCTGCATGATAGGTGAAATGACTTTTTCTCTATTTCACAGTAATAGAGATTAAATGGCTTTTAATAAAATTACTGGTATTCATAAAGACACAATTAGCAGTAGATAATAATAATTTTAATTATCAGTCCGAAAGTATTTTTTAACTCATTCACATTTAACAGAATGAAAAAAATGGGAAACTATTTTACTAACCTCAACCAACCGAATGTTCCAAATATTTAGCACTTATTTTTCTTTATTACTTTAATCGAATTTACAAAACTTTTAAGGGTAGCTTTCACTTAATACTAATAAAAAACCAGTCTATAACATTCTAGAATATCTAAAGTAACCACCATAGTCCTTCCAATAATTCCAAAAATATCAAATTTTCGTAATGTAAAACTTCTTACAAATAAATAATGAGCATACTCTGATCTATCAATCTAGATCAAAAGGTTATTGATTGATGCAGTCAACTACTTTTTTCAACTTGGCAAAAAATCTAAGTAATGAAACTTGTAGTCCTAACATCTTCTTAAAGTGTATAATAGGGAAAAAAATTAATATAATAATCTTTCTTTTTTTAGATTAAATTTGATTTACTTAGCCTTATGTTTCGTATATTGAATGAAACATGAGCTATCTTGATAAATTAAATCTGAATACGTTTGATTCTTCAGTTAGTTATCCTATTTAGTAATACTGCAAGAGAATAAACTTGACTCATCTATATTATTCAAATAAAAACTATAATTTCTACTTATCATATATTATATATGTGTTGTATCTATGCAAAAACCTTTTTATGATTATTATTTTTTATTTTATGATTTTCTTATTTGGTTAAAATAATTATTAAATTAAATAAAACTGAGTTAACAAATACATTTGAGCTGAACTGGCTAAGTTCTCAAATATTTCCTACTACTTTTAAGCCTCCTTTTTAAAAATAATATTTAGTTTAACAAGCAATGATGAAACCCAATAAAAGCCTCATATTACAATTAAAAGTGAATAGCCAATCATTGACTATTATCACTAGAGCAGCAATTAAAACTTCAACTACAGAAATAGTAAATACTGCAGGGAAACATTACCTAATAATTAAAATTCAGCCACATTTTTGATAGTGTGTTATAATACTGTCATAATTATATTACCAGAGCTGTTTTAGTGATTTACATCTGAGAGCTGTTAAAAAATAAATTAAAATAATAATAATGCTTATAGAAAACAAGGACAAAAGTACATGGCATACCTGTACCAACTTAAAAACAAATAACAATTGAAACATTACTTAGAAAATATATTAAAGTTCATGTGAAATAATTAATATTAGTATGCATAGGTAAATTACAACAATTTTAGGACACTGGTATATCTTATTTAGTGACATAATTAGACACAAAAATATTAATTTATTTCTTGATCTGGGGAATTTAAATTCATGAATTCATATTTAAATAAAATAATCCTTGCTGCTTTAATATTAAAATAATCTTTATAATTTCCCTAATAATTTCACATACTACAGTACTACAGCTAAATTTACCATTATCAAGCAGGTTCTGCAAATAAAACTAGAGTTAGTAAATTACTAATTTGTTTCATATAAAGAATTACTACCAATTATAACCAATTTTTTTCTTTCCATAATTACCTGCTTTTAATAATTTTATTAAAATTACATCTGCTGGATTCCAGTACTCAAAAATACATGTTTTTTTGTGGCTGGGCATAACAACGCAATGTAGTCCAGAGATCTAAAATAATAATAGTACATATCCATTTATTAGTATGATTAAATAATTATAGATAGATTATTATTATTATTAAAGATAGATTCAAAGAAAAAAAATTTAATCAAGTGTTTCATAAATATTTTAAACTATATAAAATTAAAAAGAAAAAATGACCAAGAATTTAAAAAAAAATTAACAAATCGAGTAGAAAATTATTTTAATATAAATAAATTTATGGATCATTAGTTCCCTGATTGAGAAATTATGAACATTTTTTCTCATGAATTGCTTTATAAAAGTAAATGGAAATTACATTGAATTATATATCACATCATTCATAAAAATATTTTGCTATTTTAAAAATTAATACGTGATCTAATTTCAGATATATATTCACGATTGTCAGCTACTTAATAGGAGTCTTCATTTTTGCAACAATCGTTGGTAAGTAGAAATTACAAATGCACCATTGGTCAAAGGATTAAGATTATACTTCAATTAATATGTTCAGAATGTTTATTTTTGTACGCTATTTTCCAGAATTGTGAATTGTTCCTTTAAATGTACTTTTATTCTTCTGTTGCTATTCTTTAACAATATTTGAAAGAAAAATACTTTCTCTGTTTACAATTAAATAACCTGTTATTTCTAGACACAGCAGCCAAAATATTTTATTTTACTTATTCAAATTCATTGGATATACATATATATGAACGTACAATAGTACCTACAAGTATGTTATATTTAAATCTATAAATATTTGCAAGGACTTTAGTCTTAAATCAAATTCAAGTTATATTTACCTACTACATAACACCGCAAAAATGATAAAAATGTCTGACATAAAAAACAAAACATTTATACTTAGTTAGTGTCCAATGTAGTTGGCCTAATTGAAAGAATTTTGATATGGCTATGGGTTTGTATTGATAATATGTCGAAAATGATTAATAAAATTTTCTTATGTCATAGTTCAATTATATTTATTTTTGTAATATACAAATGTTTTCAGCATTAACTGCCAATATCAAGTGTTCAGTAAGGAAATGATTAGTGTCGTGGGGACTATATAACTCATTGTACCCATTTATTGTTTTAACAAAGCCTTCATCTACTAGAAAGCACTAACAGTAAAATAAAAACATTTAGGCATAAGTTTCAATTATTGGAAGACACAAGAAAATTTTATAAAGTGTATAATTGTATACAATTCGTTTTCAGTACCAAAACTTATAAGCAACAATACCTAAATAACTAATAAATCATGGTTATATTATTATCTATGTTTCTAGGACAAGTTGGAAATGTGATCACAAACAGAAATGCTAATCGACTAGAATTTGAGAGACTACTTGATGGAGCTAAGACATATATGCGCCACCATAAAGTTCCTGGAGGAATGAAACGCAGAATTCTTCGTTGGTATGACTATTCTTGGTCAAGGTAAGTGTTTATGTATTATTTTGATATTTCTAAAAAAGGTAATGTTTATTCAAACATAGATGATATTAAATATTGTTATTTAATATGAATATTGTTTCTGAAAATTTTTTTTTATTTTTAAGTAATATATATGCTTCATGTTGAAAATATATAAATTATAGTGATATCTTATTAAAATTCAAATAACATTTAGATTAAAAATAAGTAAATTCAAAAATAAAGTATACAAATTCTTCATCAACACCAAGTATATTTATAATATAATATTTATATTCAAACATGGAATCTCTGACATAAGGTCTCCTTTGACAACTAAAATATAGCTTCTAGCACCCCATCTCAGCCTTATAACTAGCACTTAAGACAAGAAGAGACAGAATAATTATATAAGCTGCATACCCTTAACTAAGATCTGAACGCTGGCTGATGGCACCTAGCTGGCTTGAGGAGGGAGCAACATTGCCAAAGCTCCTTAACCCATACATGGTTCCGTCCTATCTTTCTCTTGATTATTTTGTTTGTTTGGTCTTATTTGTTTAAATATGTTTTTTTATTTTAACTACAGCTTAGCCGTTTTAAGGATCATAGCACTATTTTATCTTTGGTTCTTCTAATAAATAAATTTTAAATATTTTTGTCCTATCTCAAACCAAAGTATTTTTTTTCTTTCTTAATTTTCATTTAATGTATTTTTCAATTTGTTTATTAGCAATATAATATGTACACAAAAGGTCACATAGCCAGATACTATTTTTGTTTTTTCTATTCATAATTGTTATTCTTAAGGGACCTAGTCCCATGATAAAGTTTTTTTTCTATTTCATCCCAAGTAAAAAATGAAACGAAAAATGAGTCAATTTTTTAAAATAAATTGTGGAAACATTGTCGTAATTTATTTTCAGGCTCATAAAACCATTTTGGGAGCTTGCTGTGAACACCTCACAATTTGATGTGCAGCTTTCCTCTGACTCTTTATAACGCTAACTTAAAATTTAAAAATAAAAAACAAAAACTCAATGTAACCTGTATGAAAGGCAGGACTGTTATGAACCTCTCAAGGTAGAAGAGGAGAGAACCATTGGCCCTGACCAGCCACACCCCCCTCCATCCACTTTTCCCCAAGTGCCATCAGCCAGCGTTTATACCTACTATAAGACAAGAATGTGACCACTGCCATATAAAATAGTAATTTTAATCTTTGTTGAAAATCCTATTAGTCATTGAGCAAGAAGATTAGGACAATTAACAAAGTTTTGATGAAATTTTAAAAACTTGAAAAGACAGCAACTTTTGACGACTATGCCATATTTATAAATATTTTGAATAAATTATGATAATCGATATATTTTGACATATTGTTGATTTTTTTTAGGGGTAGAATTCAAGGTGGAGGAGACATTAATACAGCCTTGGGCTTGTTACCAGATAAACTAAAAACTGAATTAGCATTGCATGTTAATCTTAGTGTTCTGAAAAAGGTAAAAACAATTAATCAATTAAATATAATATCATATATGTTTTATTTTATACACTTAGGAATGAACATAAATTAAAATATATTCTTGATTATACCACTATGAACTATAAAGAAAAACATTTATTAGACTGTTCTCCGTCTATCTATTCATCCCCCCCTCCCATCGGCAAGAAATGTACCTCATACTTAAGGCTGGTTATCTGAGGATCATTTGCCATATGCCCAGTTAGTGCAGTCCCGGCACTTCAATGAATCTTGGAACTGCTTCTGGATTCATAGTCTCTCAGCAGCTGAAATTTCCTATGAGTTTTTCTCCAAAGTACAATAATTACCTCAATGTCACATCCACAAAGGCTGTTTTATCCTCCTTTCTGCAAAATCTGCAGGTCAGGGACTCTTTTATTTTTATCATAAAAAGATGTTTATTATACCTGCAGTGACCAATATATAGTTCTTTCAGGATTTTTAATTTAGTCCTATCAAGCCAAAGGAGCTGTTCACTCCTTTGGTTTGCAGTAATTCATTTTTGAACTAATAGAGGTTTTAATGCATTTTTTTTGTGGATTTGACACTGGTTTTAAAAAAAACAAAACAGGTTATACACATCATCTCAGGTTACTAATAAATGAGGATAGATTGATCTAATGACTTAATTTAATTTTAAATTACCATTTTTCTATTGCACTGGTAAATGAAGTTATTTAAGCATTTTACTAATCTGTTGTTCATCAAATTGAAAGTTCCCCCAAAAAATTGATCATTTTTTTTATCATTATTAAAATCCATTTTATTTTTATTTAGGTTACTATTTTTCAAAAATGTCAACCGGAATTTCTTCATGATTTGGTTTTGAAAATGAAAGCATATATATTTACGCCTGGTGATTTGATTTGTCGAAAGGGAGAAGTTGCAAGAGAAATGTTCATTATAGCAGATGGAATACTAGAAGTGATGAGGTTAGTGAAAAAATAAGAGTTCAAGGAAATATTATTTCCCATATTTGGTTAAATATAATGTCTATCTATTTTATAATTAACCCCAAATAAAAATTTTTAAAGAGTAATTCAATTATAAGGAAATTAAATATAGTAAAAAAAAGTATAGGTTAAATTTGTTAATTATGTTGATTCAATTGGACCATGAAGATCGAAATATTTATTAGTTAGGAGTCTTCCAATAGTAGTGAGCTAATACCGTTTTACTTCTAGCCATAAGCCACAGAAAACCGAGTGAATAATTCATTTTAAAAAATTGTTAATTTACTATTTAATTTAGAAGTGAACTTTTAATTCTTTCAGAAAAAAAAAATATATTTAATCAATACATGATTAAGATTATTTTGTAATATTATTTTTTTTAAATA
Organism: Euschistus heros; assembly: GCA_003667255.2. Taxonomy (NCBI): domain Eukaryota; kingdom Metazoa; phylum Arthropoda; class Insecta; order Hemiptera; family Pentatomidae; genus Euschistus; species Euschistus heros. Next base: position 409,825 of record RCWM02000477.1, on the reverse strand, counting down.
ATTATTAAAATAAAATTTATAGACAATATGCCTGAAAAAATTTAATTGATCAAGAATAATAGTTAGAATTTCTTCTTATTAAAATATTCTAAGGAAATAGATCTTAACTTTTAAATAGGTACTAGTTTATCTATTATTTTTTATGTTTATCTATAACTTTGTGAATAATCATTATTTATTTAATATTTAGGTATACCATTATAGGTATGACATCTATGTTCATTGGTTAAAAAATATTGAAATTATTTTTAATTTTGTATTTTAAATGTGACCTACATCAATTCCACAAAAAAATCACTATAAAAAGAATCACTTAATTTAATTGTCAGATCAAAATAATGAGCTTTAGTTTGTTGTTAAAGTGCTTGTATTTGTATGGTAGTTATTGAGTAATATTATAATAATAACATACAACAACAATAACTTATAATCTATTTAAGATTCCTTTCATTTTTAGGCAAATATAAAATATTATATTTTAAGCAATGTGTACTGTTAACTAATTCAATAATTTTTAATAGTGAAACTGGTCGGGTCCTAACTACTATGCAAGCAGGAGATTTTTTTGGAGAGATTGGAATTCTGAACTTGGATGGATTAAATAAGTAAGAATTCTAAAATCATCATTAACAGTAGATACTGAACTATAATATAAAGATTAGTTAAAAGTGTCAAAAATATAAGATTTTCAACAACCATTATTATATTTTAAAAACATTTTGATACTTGTGAATAAACCCTGGGATGTCATTGGAATATTTATATCATTTAGGATCTTGTAGTTATCTTGGACATTAAATATAGTTAAGTTAATCTTTTTCCAACCTTGTGTTTAGTGAGATTAGTGAGAACAATTTCTATACCAAGGCAACTTCAACTGGAGGTGTTTTATGACTTAATATTCTCTTTAATAATGTAAATCTGTGATATCCATTTTGTATTTGTATAAAACCGTTTAGTTCACACTCGAAATATATACCTCCTCAGTAAATATTTATACATTTTGTCCTTGGATCATGCCTCATATTATTTTGAAAAATATTTTTTATCTCTGCATGGGTGTTTTCTTCTACCCGTTAAAATAGTTTGGAAACGTTACGGAAACAGTTTGCAGATTAAACGACGGTTTTGTCGGAAAATTTTTTTTTCTCGGTACTTGAGGTCTTTCTGATTTTAGGAGAAAGTAACTGAGTTAGAAATCCAAATTGAGGTACTCAGAATTATTTAGTCTTTCGAGAGAAGATGTTATTGCTGCACTTGACGCCAAGGCCAGGGAAATGGTGGTCCCCGAATGGAAGAAGAACCACCATATTCTCCATTGCAATACCTCTCATGAAATGTGGACCAAGCTTCTCGCTATTTATGAACAAAATCTGAGGCGTCTATACACTTATTGCACGAAAAGTTTTTTAGCTACCGCTATGAAAATAAGGGAATTGCGACGCACGTATCGTCGATCGTGGACATAGCCTCTAAGTTAAAACAGTTGGGGGAGAACATTTCTGACAAACAGATCATGACGAAGATCCTGATGTCTCTTCCCTCTGAATTAAAACATTTTGTGACATCATGGGAGTCTGTTGCCCCTGCTAGCCAAACCATAAACGACTTGACGTCCAGGTTGCTGATTGAGGAAGGAAGGATAAATGCGAGGGACACAGAATCAGGTAATCAAGCCTTTGTTGCCTATAACAAAACTTGTAGTATTTGCCACAAGAAGGGACATAAAGCAGATAAATGCTATAATAAAAATAATAATGAAGGAAAAAATCAATTTAAATGTCATTTTTGTCATAAACCGGGCCACTTTAAGAGTGACTGTTTTTTCTTAAAAAAAAAATAAAGATGTTAACCTAAGGCAGAAAATAACCACAAGAATGCATTTATTAGCATTGCTTGGGCTTGAGCAATATAATCCAGATAAGGATAAATTTTACACTGGAGCAAGGAACATATGTCACCTTATGAAGAATTTTTCAGTCACATGAGTCCTTGCTCAAAGTTAATAAAAATAGGTGATGGCAGGTTATTAAAAGCCCGTGGTTGTGGTGATATTGATGTTCTGTGTAAAGTGGGAAATGAAAATATTCCAAGTACTTTGAAAGATGTTTTATATGTCCCAGACCTACAGTTAAATCTTTTTTCTGTCTCTCAAGCATTATCAAAGGGACACGAGATGATGGCAGATAATAATATTTGCAAATTAATTAAAAATGGTACAGTTAAAGCTGAAGCTAAAAGAGAAGGGCAGCTTTTTGTGTTAAATATGGTTGTTGATACTAGAGATACGGCTGCAATTACTCGGTCTGAGAGTGATCTTCAGGTGTGGCACAGAAGGTTGGCCCATCAAAATGACAAAAAGGTCAAAGAAGTCTTATCAAAATTAAATATTGAGTGCTCTGACAAAGAACGGTCATTTAACTGTGACTCGTGCATTCAAGGTAAACAACAACGGTTACCATTTCCTCCAAGTGATTCAAAGACAATAGATGTTTGTGATATTTTGCATTTTGACTTATGTGGTCCGTATGAGACACCTAGTTTAGGAGGATCAAAATATTTTTTACTTGTCAAGGATGATTTTTCTCATTTTAGATTTTGCTTCTTTATAAAATCAAAAGATGCTGTTCCAGATCTGTTGAAAAGATGCATTTATATGGCTGAAAGAGACACCAACAAGAAAGTCAAAGCTGTCCGATCGGATAACGGTACTGAAATCTTGAATCGACAGGTAACTGAATATCTTTCTTCATTAGGAATAAGACATCAGCTTTCTGCACCATATTGTCCTGAACAGAATGGTAAGATAGAAAGGGAAATGCGAACAATAGTAGAATCTGCTAGGACAATGTTGATAGAGTCAAAGTTGGACAAACGTTTTTGGGCAGAGGCAGTCAACACTGCGGTCTATACAATAAACCTCACAGGCAACAGTTCTGTAAAGGAAAAAACTCCATATGAGTTATGGTTCAATAAGCCAATAAAAATAGACCATTTAAGAGAATTCGGATGTAGGGTGTTTGTACACATACCTAGTCAAAAACGGAAGAAATTAGACCCAAAAGGCCAGGAAGGAATTTTTGTCGGCTATGAAACGGATTCCAAATCTTACAGAATCTACATCAAAGGGCAGAAAGAAGTGATTAGTGCTAGAAATGTTGTGTTTCTTCCAGAGAAATCTAGCAAACTCAATCATGAATCGAAGACGGAAAATCTTTGCGACATGGGAACGAAGATGGAAGCGGGTACATCTGAGAGTAAAGAAGAGGACATTGTAACTGGAGGAGTAAAAGAAGGCAACACCAACGGAAGAATTGTTTCAGAAGAACCAGCAGAAAGACCTCAAGATGTCACCGGCAACCATTCAGAAGAAATACCTCAAGAAGATGTCGCCAGCAGCCTTTCAAGAGGAGAAGAACCTCAAGAAGATGTCGCCAGCAACCTTTCAGGAGACTATTATGGGTTTTCTTCTGAGGAGGAAGTGGAAGAAGTAGATGAACCGAATCCTAATGTTAATGTCGGAAAAAGTAATAGAAGAAAAATGCTCCCAAAATATTTATATGACTATGTATTATCTGCTATTGAGTTTGTCGATGACATACCTACCTCCTATGAGGACATAAAAGGAAGAGGTGACGCAGATAAATGGTATGCAGCCTGCGATGCAGAAATGGAATCAATTATTAAGAATGAAACCTACACATTACAGAAGCTACCACCAGGAAAAAGAGCCATTAATTGTATGTGGGTGTTCAGGATCAAAGAAAACAAACAAGGTCACATATTTAAAGCAAGGCTCGTTGCAAAAGGATGCTCACAAACCAAAGGGATCGACTTCAATGAGGTGTATGCACCTGTTGCCCGCCTAACTACAGTAAGAATCCTGATTACAATAATAAATAAGTTAAATTATTTTACCGTGCAGATGGACGTTAAAAATGCATTTTTGCATGGCGACCTGCAGGAGGAGATATATATGGTGCAACCTCAAGGTTACATTAAAAATCCAGATTTAGTCTGTAAATTAAACAAAAGTTTATATGGACTGCAGCAAGCACCAAGGTCGTGGAATGCTAAATTAAATGAGAAATTAATTAACTTAAAATTCAAACAAAGTCAATTTGATAAATGTTTATATGTTTTAAAACAAGATAATTCTACAATTTATCTCTTGGTTTATGTTGATGATTTAATACTGGCAGGAGACAATTTAAATTTAATTAAAAACATAAAATCATCACTCATGTCAGAATTCGCTACTAAAGATTTGGGACAATTGAATAATTTCTTAGGAATTGAAATAGAGAGAACCAAACAAGGAATGTATCTAAATCAGTCAGCGTATCTGAGGCGAGTCCTGGATAAATTCAGAATGAGTGACTGTAATCCTACAAAATACCCAATGCCAACTATTCCAGTTCTTAAGAACGAAGATTCCTCAATTGTGGATGAGAAGCCTTATAGGCAATTAATTGGATGCCTTATGTTTGCCGTTTTATGTACTCGACCTGACTTAACCTATGCGATAAATTATTTCAGTAGATACCAAAGCAACGCTACTGAGTCAATGTGGAAGGGGTTGAAGACTGTCCTGAGGTATGTCAAAGGGACTATCGACAGGAAGCTCTTCTATCCTAAGCCTGAAGACAACGAGGCGCCTTTATGTTGCTATGTAGATGCTGATTGGGGAGGAGACCCAGATGGAAAATCTACCTCAGGATATCTCATCAAGGTGTTTGGTGGATCGGTAGAATGGAGGACTAAGAAGCAGCCTGTAGTGACTCTTTCCTCAACAGAAGCAGAATTTGTTTCTTTGTCCGAAGGGACTTCCAATTTATTGTGGGTAAAAGGACTCTTAGAAGAATTAAATTTCAAGTGTGGCTCTGTTCCAGTTTTTGAAGACAATCAGTCCTGCATAAAATGTCTCGACAAGTGGGAACACAATCGATTAAGACATATGAACGTGAAATATAATTTTGTGCGGGACTTAGCCAAAAATAAAACAATTAATGTTAAATATGTGAACTCCGATAGTCAGTGCGCCGACATTTTCACTAAACCTCTGAGCGGTGAAAAATTTAAAAGATTTGTTAATGCGCTTGGACTTATATAGTGGACTGGTATATCTGAAGTATGCTTTTATCATGTTTAATTTTTGTCTTCTGATTTTTAAATTGAGGAGGAGTGTTGAAAAGCAATTTAAAAATTATAATAATGTAATAATAATTTAATTCTGTGATTTGAAGTTTTGTATTTGTCAGATTTCTGTTGAGGGCAACACTGTTCGATTGTAACCTCCTCAGGTTGTTCGTTTTTTTTTGTTTTGGTCATGCCTCATGTATTTCGCTCCTTGATTAAATAGTTTTTATCTCCTGCAATCGGTGTTAATTATTTACTAAACCCGTTCTTCAATACAACTTCAACTGGAGGTGTTTTATGACTTAATATTCTCTTTAATAATGTAAATATAATATCCATTGTGTATAAAACCGTTTAGTTCACACTCAAAATATATACACCAGTAAATATTTATACATATTTGTCCTTGGATTGCCATATTATTTTGAAAAGATATTTATTTTCTATGGAGATTTTCTTCTTACTTAAATAGTTTGGAAACAAAGTTTCAGATCTCTTCAGAAAACTGTTCCCTTAATTGAGGTCTTTCTGATTTTAGGAGAACTGCTGATGTTAGATCAGTAGGATACTCAGAATTATTTAGTCTTTCGAGAGAAGATGTTCTTGCTGCTATGAAGGATTATCCAGAAGCACAAGTAATACTACAGAATTTTGGTAGACAACGTCTTACAGAAGCAAGAAATTTGAACCGAGCCTGGAAATTATCTGGTAATGTTCTACATTTGAGTTCTAGAATTGCATACCAATGTATGCACTACATTAAGTTCAATATTATGAACCCTACCCTAACAATTTATAGCAACCAACTTTATCAAAATATCTCATTTTCCTTTTTTAATTGTTTATTTTATCTTAATAGAACCAATGAATTTAAAAAAGTTAATGTATGTTCTTTCATCAAAATTTATAATCTGGACCACGATGGCTGATTAGGTTGGGGCAAGGGTATCAGAGTGCTTGATACAGAAGGTCATGGATTTGACCTTTATAATATTTATTAATATTGATAAATATTAATCGAAATGTTTCATAGTATAATTAATATAACTCTCTACTTATATTTTTTTACTTTATAATAAGTATATAATTTATTTTTAGCCCAACAAAAAAAGGAAAAAGGAACAGCTGCAACAGTACGTATAGAATCAGAAACAGATACAAGTAAACGAAGCATTGTTGAGAAAATCACAGGAGATGTCAAGGAGCTAAAAAATGTTTTTCGTAAAAGTACCAGGTAGCCAATGTAACTTTTTAGAGCAAAAGTCATACATATAGCAATACAAAATGTCCATCATTAGTCTGCTTTGTTTATATTGAATATATATATGTGTGTGTGTGTGTGTGTGTGTGTGTGTGTGTGTGTGTGTGTGTGTGTGTGTGTGTGTGTGTGTGTGTGTGTCTGTATAGTACAATTTAATAAATACAGCATTTAAAATAGTTAGTTTTAAATTATTAATTTCACTAGGAATGAATATCTTTACTATCTTGAAATTTCATATTTTTTCTAATAGTGAGGCTATGTCACTTCTAAAGTAAACATGTATTAAAGTATTTATTTTCCTAGTCTATATGGTAAATTACTTAATTCAAGATATAAATATATTTTTTATGTTGATTCTTGTGTTAATGAAGAAATGTAAAAACCTACTTCTTTTTTATAAATCTCTCACACTTTAGATCTACCATTAATGAAATGTGTTGAGGAGACATATAAAGATGACACAATTGTTTTAGCCACATGTAAACATTTGGTTCAGGTTTTATATACTCTCCAAAATCATATAAGTATGCTAATTATATGATGTGTTAAATGGAAAACTGCATAGAATAACATAAAGATCACATTTAAGCTTTGTTATTGTTTATAACCTCCTGTTTACTCAAGAACCAATGTCTGACTGAAACTGAAACAGTCAGATATCTTGAAATTGAATAAATGACTAATGTGTATTCTGTACAACAAATCCATTTGTTGGTTCATTTGTGGGCTCGACTATCCTTTAAGAACCATGGCTTCTACTTGTGCTTTCCTAAATTCTCCTCTCTCTGACGTAAGGCACCTCCAGTCTTTAAATGCCCATCTCCTTCATTTTACCTTCCATGTCATTCAGCCATCTGAGATAGGATATTACATTCTCTCTTTCACGCCTTAGCCTACCATAAAGTAATCTCCTTAGTATTCTTGTCTAATCCATCCTCTTCACATGGCCCAACCATCTCAGTCTATTAAGCTAAAATACTTTAAAGTGTCCATTTCACTGTGTAAGATCTTTAATTCCAGATTAGTCCAAATCTTCCCCTGATCCTTTACTCTGATTGGACCATGAATTTTAAGTAGAACTTTTTTATCCCATATCTGAAGCTAAGCACATCAAATTAATGAGCCTATAACTAAATATGTGACAAAAATAATTAATGCATCTATTGGATAAATACTTCATTTAAAAACTCTACTACAGACAAACCTCCATCTAATCATTACACATACAATTCCATTACAAACCTAATGGTCATACTAATCCTTTGACTCAATGATAGCCTAAATTATACTTACTAACCAGGAGGATGTGTAAGAAGGGTCTGAGAACTCCTCAAACTTTAAATTATAATTTATTATGGAGAGACTTCACTAGATTTCCTCTTCTTTCATGCAATCATTTATTTTATTTGTTACCATCACATTCACTGGCAATAAGTATATATTTACAGTTGTAAATAAACTGAAGAACAGAAAAAAAACAATTAAATTAAATTAAAATTTATATACATACATTATATTAAAAATATCATTTTACAAACTATATAATCAGTGCTCTTAGTTGATTCATTTACGTTTCTGAGTATTTTATCACATCAAATATATTTGGCAATAAGAGGATTTATCAAGCACAAATACTTTAAAGAAATTATGTGCTTACTTCTAATACCTAGTAAATATATAAATGGAAGACTAATGCACAATAGTTCAGTGAATAGTCATTTATTTTGAAAATATTTATTTAGAGATATGAATATGATTGTAAGCTAAACATTATTTTATTCTGTTCAGGGCTAAATCGGATTGTATGGAGCTTGAACCAACGAGATCTCAAGAGAAGGAGAGTAAAGACAATATTGGTAAAGCTGTTCTTTGCCGAGTCCCTTGTATACACAATGATGATTTATCACAAGATGAAGAGAGTCCAGCACCTCAGAAAATTGGAGCTGGATTACCACTGTTTCAACGATTAAAATTGCTCAAAGAGAAACAAGAGCAAGAGCAAATAAAACACGAAAGTAAAGATAGTGCATCTTCTTATATGCAAGAAGAAGATAAAAAAAGTAAGGATGGTGACTCTGTTGGTGTACCATTGTTGCAACGTATTCTTTTGATGAAACAAAAAGATGAAAAGAAAGCTGGTGTAGTGCAGACTACAGCTAATATGGCTGCAGAAGTTCTAGCATCAACAGTAAGAACACAGATAACATCACCTACCCAGTTGACTTTGAAGTCAAATTTGAAATATGATAGCTGTGATGACCCAAAGCAGGAGAAAAAACTACTAACTGAAGGAAATAAAAAAAAGAGCTCCAATAAATTGAAAGAAAAGTTTACAGAAGAGGAGGGAAGGGGAGGTTCTCATTTTCATGCTTCACTTTTGCCTGCTCCATCAGTTGATACCATACCTGAAAAGAAAAATCATATTGAATCAGACAATGAATCATGGATTTTGATTAAGAAGGCAGTCTTAGTACCTAACAACTCAATGGATCTTCATGAGAAAAGACTTACTGATATTAAATTAAAAACTACAGAAAGCGATAATTCTTCTTTAACATCAAAACTACCTGAAAATGTATCAAAATGGTTGGATGAGGAATCAAAATTAGATGAAGCTATAGGTGGAATCTTAGAAGAAACAGATCATGATAATATTGTTGTGAAATCTTCACCAACATCACCTTATCATAGTACTGCATCAAAAACATATGAATCTATAGATGACTTATCCCCGGAATATTCTGGTTTACCATTTGTTAAAAAATTAAAAATATTAAATGAAAGGCAAAAACTTGCAGAGTTAGAGAAAGAAAAGCCTTCTAGACATACAAAAAATACAGAGAGTCATGGCAGCCATCGCCCAAGACCTCCGCCAATTGATTGTTCTGATGGAAATAATCAATCATATGAGTCCCCCCTGATGTCCCCTGAAAGTAATGAAACTCTTGAAAGGAGGAAATTAAAGAGTATCTTGAAAAAACTATCATCAGCTTCTACAGCTCAATCAGGAGATTCTAGTTCTTCTGAAATTTCTAATATCATTAGAAAGAAAAGTTCAAGTGAGATGAGAAAGTTACTCCGTGCTCAAACTGTTGAAGGATATGCCGCTCGTCATAGCAAGTTCACAAAAAGTGTTACTTTTAATCATGAAACTGTTGACGTAGAAACATCATCAACAGAAAGTGTGTCTGGCAAAATAGGAACCTCTCTTTTTGTTGATAATACAGTAGAAAGCTCAGAAATAAATAGAGATAACCAAAAATGCTCAAATGTAAAAAATGTTTCCCTACAAACAGACACAACTGAAAATGAAGAGGTTAAAGGTTCAGTTTTAAATATTGTAACATCCAGTGATTCAGTGAGTAGCGTATTTCAGTCAATTCAAAAGTGGGAGGAAATCCAAGAATCAACTTCTTCTGAAGGTCAAAGTGAAAGAGAAAAAGGAGGAGCTGCATATGTCAATATTCAAAGAGAGCTCATTACCAGCATCTTTGAAGAAATCAGGAAAGCTATTGATGAACACTTAGTAAGTTTTAAATATTTTAAATAAGATTGATTCCTGCAATATATTAACTACTCTAATTGAATGTTTTCTATAATTTTATAGGGAACCATAGAATCAAAGTATATAACCCAATATATCAGACTGCAATTAGAAGTTAAAAGAAGAGATGATCTAATAAACGAGTTACAAAAAAGACTTATGGAGCTAGAGGTAAATTATACGTAAGATATGCATAGTGTATTGTATGCATGGCACCTACATGGGTTTGATATTAAGTATTGTCATTGTTAAACATTTAGATACACTCATTTAAAAAAGTATTCACTTATAGAATACCTGAATTATCTAAACTAAAATATTTTGTATAATGTATGAATAATTTACACACACACACACACTCACACACACACACACACACACACACACACACACACACACACACACACACACACACACACACACACACACACACACACACACACACACACACACACACACACACACACACACACACACACATATATAAAATGATAACTAATACATAAATTAAAATATACAATTCTACATTCACAATAAAATACCTAGTTTTCATTTAAAATAACACGAAAATCTAATTAGATCAACTATTTACAGTAGTAATAATATGAAAATTGTTTAATAATATTTATAAATACATAAATACAATTAAAAAAAAAAAAGAAATGAAATGTTTAGGTACACCACTGTATGACATCTACGTTCATATGTCAACAGTAAAATTATTTTTCATTTTCTATCTCAACTATGACCTACTACAATACCATGAAATCCAGTATAAAGAAAAATTGTTTATTTTTACTGCAAAATCAAAGCAATGAGCTTTAGTTTTTGTTAACGTGTGTGTGTGAAAAATTATAAATAATATATAAGTTCAAACAAACCCCGATTTCTGAAATATAAGGCTTACTGAATTGGTTTATATACTGATAGTTGGCCCTAACAGGACAATATGATAGTCAGGACATTAGTTCACCATAATAATGCAGAATTGATTAAATAATAAATCATCATAAATGTTTCAACTTTATTATAGGTTACATGGATTTATTGATGAGAAATTGATCTATTATTTAGTCATACGTATACTTAGTTTCTTTCATAACTAATTAAATAATATACTTTAATTTAACAGGATGCACCAGTTAATATGTTGCTGTCTGAAGACGAAGAAGATGAAGAAGAAGTCAGTTATTACGAACATCACTCAGGTACTCCAAGTGTTTCATATCGTGATTTGTCACAAAGCCTTTCCCAAAGTCAGTCACAGAGTCAGTCAGAATCTACCATTATTAGAATTGATAGTGATGAATCAACAGATGAAGATGAAGTATTCTTTACAAACAAATCTGACTGGGAAATACATTTGCTTGCAGAAGAACTTGAAAAAAGAGAAAGAACAAGGAGAAGAGCTATTAGTTTTGATGTAAGTCAGCTTCAACCCAGACCAACAATAGATGAACTGAGCGAACCTGAAGAAACTGAGTCTTCATTTTATGCTGGAGGGAGTGCTACAAGAGTTGAACAGAGTGAGAATTTAGAAGAAACTGATTATCAAAATCCAACAGTCTATAGGGCAAGAAGATGCTTGTCTGCCAACAGTATTCAGACACAAATTTCAGGAAGAATTGTACGTCAAAAACATTATAGCCTTAATGGCACAGAGATTGAAGAGGCTACACTTACCAGGCGCTCACTTCAGACTTCAAGTGAGACCATGAAGTAAAAATGAAAGTATGGTTGTTTTTTTGAGCTTTACAATAATTGGTATTATAACATTAAATGTCATAAATGTTATATCTTTCCTGTTTTAAGAATTATTTAATTGTGGAAGCTTAATGTTGACTAGATGTATTTCTCGCACAATGTATCGTAACATGCAGTAACATATTTTCTATTAATACTTGCATGTATAATTTGAATAATGGAATGAGTGCTTGACATATTTTTTATATCAGAAGAAATGTTATGTCTGCATTTGAAGAGATTCAGTTAGGGAACAAGTAAAATGATGTATTGTTAGAGGAATAGTTGAGATTATTTTATAAGTAATAATAATTTTATAAATGTAGTTGAACATTCAATGATTCATTATTTATTATTTTTTGAAAAATAAATTAGTAAGCCCCAAACTGATTAATTTTTACAAGTTTGTTTATATCCAAAACAAGATATTCAAAAAATGTTAAATATTTTTATATTTAAATAATATTTAAGGTTTTAAATTTTTGATGTAATTTAATAAAACTGAAGATTAACAGGAAACCAGTAATGGATACCTTCTAAGAGCTAAGCACACAAAGAAGATAAAGTAAATGTTAAATGTTTATTGGAATATGTATGAGCCTATAGCAGGTTTAAATGTTTTTTAAGTGTTAGAATGTCTACTAATGATCATTACATATTCTATTACTGAAATTTCCATTAAATGTACCTGTTTATTTTTAAATTATTAAGTTTATTTGTTTTATTACTTTGAAATGTCTTTTCTCTTGATGTATATCAATAAAATATTTTATGTAATGTATTGACATTGTTATATTTATTTACTCCCATTAATATTAATCGGGTAGAAAATATAATTATATAAAATGTAAATAATTAATATTCATCATGATAGTAAGAGAAACTTATTATGTAACTGTATTACCGTGTTAATATACAGCATTGATCCAAAATATTTTTTGTGTTTGTACTTAGTTTGCTTTAGCTTTTTTCTTTATTTTGTTTTTTATGTTTGTTTTTTTAATTCATAAATAATACTCTTTAAAACAATCAAAATTACATAAATACTCATGCCTATCACTTTAAAGTCATTAAAAAATCATTTGAGAAGAAACAATTTTAATTTGGTATTGACCTTACTTGTCCCGTGAATATAATTTACTTTATTAGTCAAGCTCTATATTTCTGTTCAAATATTCCAGTTTGTTTTCAGTCAAAAATTAAGTCTAGTTGTTGGTATCACTAGTAGTGTTGGCTGTTATTTTAGGAATATATAGATATATTTGTCTTTATTTAGTCATTTTCTGCCTTCTGTTCATTCTGGCTTTAGAGCATAAAACATCTTGCCATCAATACTCATAGAATCCTGCCTTCTGTTGTTTCCATCAAGCACAAAACCAGTGTTTATATTTTTCTTATACAATTAAATGGTGTTTTAAAGTAGGTTATCACAATGTTTTTTTTTTCCATCCTTTATGATTGTTTTATTATTTCTCTCTAGTTCGAAAGCTCAAAATATTTCTAATTAATTTTTACTCCCATTCATATAAATATTATGAATTTCCTGAATTGTGGATTCTGTTTGTTTTATTTGTAATACTAATAACCAGTTTTTGTGAGGATGTATTCTTACAATTGTTAAATTCTTTTTCACATTCAATATTTCAGATGTTGATTTATAGTCAACTCGGTTTTTATCATGAATTATATAATTTAGGTAAATCTTAGTTTTATCTATACTAATCCTTCTAAAATAAATCATATAAATCATATTAACAAATATTACTGTGATTAATATTTTTAGTTGTTCTGATTAATACTGTGTATATATTCATAATGGTATATATTAATAATTAATAAGTATTACTAAACTATGAGGAATCAGCTATTAATAAATCATTTTGGTATTTTTTTACAATTTATAATAAACTATGAAATATTTATAACAAACTATGAACAATTTATAACAAACTATGAACTATTTATAATAATAATAAATATTATAACTTATGTTCAGTGGTGATTGCTCTCGTAGCATGTTATTAGTTATATTGAAATCTTCAGTTAACAGCATTATATCGTCTGTGAGTCTTATAAGTTCACAGTTAGAATTTAAACTTATTTGTTCATTGAATTATAATTACAGTTATGAACTAATGAATTGTGAATTACAGCAATAACTCTGAATCTTAAGCAATTATCTGTAAGCAATGAATTTTTATGAATCCATTTCATGAATGTTCATTCCTCTTCAGCATCGTTTATTATTAGCACTGCTATGATCTTTGACTAAGGAATTAGTATGAGTTTTCATTAACCAATCAAGTAGTGATTTATTATTAGATTACTCAAGAATATTTTTATATACATCCTCATGTCATCTGATAGTTGTAATATTCTTTCCAGCTTCCTAATTAATTAAATTCTCATTTGTTAGATATATCCTCTTCTGCTGTACTATATATTATGTAATTTTCACATTTTAATACCAAACTGTATCACCTTACATTGAGATTGATTTAATTTTCAATTAATGAAGATTCAGTATAAATAAACATGAAATGTATTCATTCATTAGGGATGTAAAGGTAAGTTATTATCCATCTTTAGTAATGTATGCTTATGAGTAAAAGTTTTGCTTACCAAATATGTCCTACTACTAATTATTTTTTATTACCATTCCTTTCTTTAATTTCAATTTTATTGAGGGATATTTAATATTATAAAAGCCTTTTTTTCCCCTAAAATGTTTTTTGTTCTTGCTTCTTTCTCTCCTTTTTTATTTCTATTTATTGTATATATTCCTCAGACCAATGTTTATTCATTTTAGACATTGAAAATTTGGTCGTTTCTATCTACTTGCTTGAGGTAAGTGAGTGGTTGATATTATTACTTTTATTTTTTTAACTTTTTTCTACTTTTTGGTAAAAAACATAAAGAATTAGCTAATAAAAATATGAATTAAATGAACAAATAAAAGAAACGACTATCATATCCCAAACTTGGTAGAGCATCATGTTTAAATTATAAATACAGTATCAAAAGCTGTATCTTAAAACAATTTAGATATGCTTAGTCAATATTTTATTATAAAAATAATAAATCCAAATATATCTTCATTAATTACATGAAAAAAAAAAAAAAATCTGTACCACTACAACCCATGAAGGTTCTTGGGCTCTGTACTTAAGGTTAGTTAAAATAAATAGGATTCAATTCAGCTAATACAGTTGCAGATTCCAATAAAATAATGAAGAATGAAAAAAAAAAATAATAATAATAACGTCTTATTAATAATATTTTTTATTTTATATTTTGAATAGTTCAAGGTCATAAATACTTAATGAAAAAAAAAAAAATTATATGCTTCTTCTTCTTATAACTCGATTTTATTATTCCTTGATATTTTTAGGATTCTTCTAAACACATCACAACGATATTTGAATAATAAAAACAGCAATATATGTTCTATTTTTAATTCATTGTTAACATTACCTAGAAACAATGCAGTATACATCCTTTTCATTACTTATATATATGTAGAACTTAGCGGTAGGCTTTGATTTCAGCGTTCGTAGTTCAGTTCTCAAGTAAAACCGGTATATATTATTAAAATGATTAGGATCACCGGAAGAGGATATTTGCGGCAATGGAAGAGGTTCGGAGCGTATCTTTACAAGCGAGGTGCACACCATACACGGCAACCATGGTCATGCATACCCGCCCCCAAGGGTAAAGGTCCGCATTGGTATCGACGAAAAATGAAAAGAAGATACATAAAGCGAATGAAGCGTTTAGAAGTGATGTGGGCCAGGTACAAGAAACCGATCCGACTGACTGAGCGGCAAGTTAAAATAAAACAGAGGAAACAGTTCATTGAAGAACTGTATCGGCGAATAAAAATAATGGCACCCTATTACCGGATGAGGCAAAGAGTCTTTGCCTGCGGTGGCATTAACGCATTTGAAGCATTACGAAGAAAATTAGCAGTTAAAAAGTACGTTGATATTTTTACATTCTTTTATATCTTAAGATTTCATTTTGATTATATTTAAAACAAGCTGTTAATATTTTCCTGACACCAATAAAAACAACTCATTTTAAATGTCAATGAATATCTTGACTTTTTAATATACTTTTCAACCTTCCAATTGGCGCGTGTATTTGCCGTCGTGGGATTTCCCCTCCTTTCTGATTGAGAATTCCTATGGCAAACAGTAAAGAAAAAAAATGAGTTTTGTATCTGAGAAACACGAGCACCCTTACACTTGATTCAAACAAACACTGAAATTAAACTTGTATGTATCAGATTCGCTCAACCTCTAATAATTATATCATTTTACCTATTTACCTTTTTTGTCTCTTACACTCGCACACACACTCACAAACACACACACACACACACACACACACACACACACACACACACACACACACACACACACACACACACACACACACACACACACATATATATATTTTTTTTTTTTTTTTTTTTTTAATCACAATAGGTAATGTTTAGAAACGAGAACCACTTGTTTACATTGTAAGATATGTGGCAGTTTATTTTTTTGCGGCATTCAAAATATGTTTGCGATCGATTGTATTTTAAGTAATTTAGCGATTTTCATAAAAATAGTTTTAAAGTATAATTTTGTTTAGATCGATGTTCATTTAATGTAATTTTGTTGTTTTCCGGAGTTCTTTAAGAAGCGGTTTAAAAACACCTGTATAATAAAACAAAACATTTTTAATAAACTCATGAGATTTACCAAGTAAATTATACTAATTAACATATATCCTTTTTTTAAGATGTGTATAATATAGATATGACGATTGAAATGGCAAATGTGCTTATTAAGAATAAGCGTATCTGTGATAAACGCGCACCCGTCCTTGTTTTGGGAGGCGCTCCTATCGGAAGGTTAATAAAGCTTCTGGTGCAGCTACAGGTACAATAATGATATGAAAAAACAAAGTTCTATTTACACAAAATAATTTTACCGTATAAAATAGTTTACAACACACTGGCTGAGCGATCCAAATAGTTTGGACACAATATAGCAGGTACAAAATACACTTGCTTAATTGTAAACAAAAATAATTACTATCTTAATATAGTAACTAATAAAGATATTCCTCTTGTCTCATAGTTCCCAAAGAATTATTATTCTTGATAAGTGATAGGTGTTAGGTGAGTCACCTTCATTAAATTTTCCCGAGGTGTTCATCAAGCTTCCTCCATATCACCGCTCTTACTATTATGTACATGCCGAAGCCTGAAAATCTACATATTGTTTCACCATTCAGCCGTACTCGAGGGATCCTAAAAGCTTTCAAGATGATATTGATGGAATTAATCGTTGAGGTAGAAAAAAACTGAATCAAATGAATTCATTATCGGTTTTAAAACCACCTGTAATGTCCTGCCTTACTAACCATTACTTTTTCTCAATAACCTCCCAATTCATTTCCGAACCTCCATTAAAAACCTTATCCTATATTTGATGAGTACCTATTATGGAACAACCATATTTCTCAAGTCACCATCAAAAACATCTTATTCCTCAAGCAGCTTTTAAGATTATGTGAATCTTTCCTCAAAGTACTGGTCATCTTATAGCATACTTTTTCATTTTCCTCTGCTGCTGCTACATGTACTTGGTTTATGGAGGGACTGTCTGTTGACCTCGAGATGAAACGGAAGATGCTATTAAATTGTTTGAGAAGATTCATATTTCTGAGATTGGTTGGCGTTTTCCTGATTACCAACGGCAATATTTCGGTGTCTTTCTATCCTGATCAATACGAACGAAAACCTTCTTACATTCTTGACCTAGTTACTCTGTGTTTCTCTGTCCAACTCCTGAATAAAAGATCTCAATCCTTAAACCTATATGCTCCCTCTCATAGAAGTGTTCTGTTAGAAAAGTCATTTCTCATTTATGCTATCTCCTTTAAAATTACCTATCCATTAAATTCTAAGGGGTTGTGATATTCCACGGTAAATTTTATTTTCATTTTTTTTATCATATAAAAGTAAACAATTACTAGAATATATATGATGAAATGAACATGAATTATTATTATTAATACAGATTCAGACCTGAAGGAGTTTCTAATTATTTGAGGAATAGGACATAAACAAGGATTGGAGATTTACTTGTTGTTTGAGGAGAGGTATAAAAGGATTATAAGTGGAATAAAAATCAATAATCATATAGTGCATCCAACGGAGTATTTTTTAAATACACAATTACATGAGAAGATAATTAGAGATCAAATAGAATGGAGCGCATGTTGCGGATGTGAATTTCAAAGTTAAACTAAAGGAGTTGAAAGAAAGATAAAGAGAGGGCCAGGGGTTTGCATAAATATAAATAGCAAGAAAGTACTGACGATAGTGTAAGAAAACAAACAATTTAAATAATTCTGGTGTTATCAAATTGGAATAAGTAGGACCATGGAATATAAATGTAGACAAAAAAAAAACTTGCGCATTGCACTCAGTCTAGTTTCTAGTTCACCAACGGCCACACCAATGCTAAAAGGTGATTAGAGTAATAAAACTGTATAAGGATAGAGGTTAAACTATTTGAGATGTAGATTATTTCCAAAATGAGATTTAATTGTTAGTTAAGGTTTTTGACTGCAGAACTTTATAAAATGGTAGGAAATGATGCTATAGATTTCAGAAGGGAACTAGATCAGATGGCGTGGTATTTGAGGGTAATAATAGATTATTGGTAGCTGAAAAGTCAAATCCATCAAGATATTCTTGCAAAGTACCGATGATGCTAAAAAAATCTGGAAGTCATTTACAAATTATAGTAAGGGAGGACAGGTGATAAGGTATGTGGATAAGACAGAACCGTTTTACTAGGATGTGATTAACCCCATAGTTATTTATACAGAAGCTTAATACAGTGCTCATCTGGAGATATTATTTAAGTAAGATAAAAAGACACGACGAGAGAAAAGAAAATGTCAATAATAGTTTAGAAAAAGTACCAGAAGTCAAATGGGAACAGGAATCGTTGAGTTTAAATAGGAAGTGGTTCTTGAGTTTGGCCAGGTCAATTTTTTATTTTATTTTTTTTTTTTAGTAAACATCATTGGATAAAGGGCTGTTTAGTGAGTCATTTTATTCCTTCAATGTCCAGAAGTTTAAATGATGTTAAGGATAAAATTGGATTTAGATGATATTTGCTCCTACTTTACCTCCAAACAGATAAAAACCTGAACTCAGACCTCCTTGTTTTTTTATCTGTACAGGCTCAAGCCTTATAAATTGCTCCACTGATTTTTCCTCAGACAACTATATTTTAATAAATTTTTTTCCCAACCCCAATACTGAAACTTTTGCCCTCGTCTTTTATATGAGAGGCTGTAGTCTGGAATCTCTCTTGTCAAACACTATCCGATACCACAGGCCTAGGAGTATCTCTGAAAACACAACAGAGCCTAACTCCTAATTAAATAAAATCTTCCAATGTGAGGTCAACATTTTTTAACAGATAAAATCCTGGATATGATCTCCTCACCTCTCTTCTCTCCATACAATAAAACAGCAGTTTACAACCCTCCCAATAATGTTTGAAAAAATCCTTTTCAAACATATTTTACAGGTTCTTAAATTCTAATATTTATAATGGAATTGCCGCAACAAAAAGATTTTCCGCTAATTCCTGGGTGTCTGTTGAAAGTGGAGCGCTTGGACCTCCTGGATTCCACCTGTGCCCTGTAATGTTCATGTTTTATTTCGGTATAGTACTATAATACAAGAGGCACTGTTTCCTATAAATTAGTAGTATATCTTATTATTCTATAACTAAAAAAATAATAAGCTTATAATATTTGCCATTATTTCAGATGGGTCCTCGAACAACATGTCGCCGAACAGAGGATCTTACTCACTCAGCTAAATTTTTTGAAATCAACCAGTACGATGGCCGAAATAAATAAAAGCGTATGGGTTATTGACTCATTAGTTAATATGAAGGTAAAATCATGTATCTTGCTTTAATAATGTAATTTTTTCCTCACCATAATAACTTTAGAACTTAAATGAACTTATCCGCCGAAGCAAGCCAAAAATCAGTATGAAGTCGCAGTTCATTTATATAGATCCAGTTCAATCACAAGTGGGTACCTATAGGCCCAACAGTTTTATATTATCTTGATTTTTTGAAATGATCTAATTTTTTATTATCTTGCAGTTCAAAATCCGTTGTAAACTCTTGTAAACCGTAAACCACATCCCTATACGATTATCTACGACCCTTCAACGTTGACTGTTAAGACACGGCGCAAAATGGGGCAAAAGTGGTAAAATAAAAAAGTAGATGATTTTTTTTTTTTTTTTTTTTAATAATTTTCATTATTTTTGAATACCTAAATAAATGCAGCATAAGGTTGTGGAACTATCTGTAATAAGGTTTTTATCTATCTGTCAGATCTGACAATTAATACTCTGGCTTCCAGAATATACTAAGAACTATACTCTCACTTAAATATCTGAGCTTTTTAATTTAGAGCACGTTGAAAAGTACGATGCCCGTTGTTACTGTTATCACCAATCCTCGCATATGACTCTCTTTATTTGATACTTCTTTTCTATAGACCGGAAGATGAAGATGTTAATCTATTTACACCATAAAAAAAACATTATGTTCTTTTGTTCAAAAATGCAAATACTGTAACTTATACGATTAAAAAATGTATATTAAAGATACCAAAAAAAACAAACTCGAAAAATGTGAAATTTTTAATATTTTGGGGCTTATGCGTGACCGGAAGATATCAACTGATCTAAACCAAATTAAAACACATTGTACTTCGGCTCTATTTGATGGCGTTACAAATTATTACATTATGAAAACGCCTTATTCAAAAATTAAAAATACTATCGCAAAAATTGAGTTTTTTAAAAAATGTTTTGTAAAACTTTAGGGCCAATGCGCGACCGGAAGATGTCAACCGATTTTGTTAATTTTTTATTCATTTTTCTTGTCTATATAATTCGCAACTTTTCCGCGCAATTAAAATTTCGAAATAAAAAATGTGTTGTTTCGGCCCAGTCTAATATGCATATACGCAAAACATGCTTTTTTTAAAAAAAAATGTTGATATTTCGTTCATACATGTTGACCCTGTGTCATTCGTGGTGTCATTCGATTCAGCACCTCATTAGATGTTTGATTCCATAATTGCATGCTTATAGGAAAAGCCGTTTAGATAATATGAAGTTTTTACCCATTTTAGGCCGTTTTGCCCACTCTACGGCGAAGCGGGTTTCTGCTACATCCCAGATAGTTGGATCTTTGTCAACTCTCATCCATTTTTGCACTTGGTAGTTATTCTTAAACTTTAGCGTCTTCCGTTGGAGTAGACAAGCCAGGTGGACCCCAGCTTTAGCTTCTGAGCGCAAAAAGAAGATGTAACGGAGTGAATGCAGAGTGTTGTCACTGGTCACTCCGTACATAGCTAGGCTTCAGCTGTCTTCTAATGAGTGGTATTAGGCTCCAGGAAAGTATTTGCCACGCCTACCAGGTGAGAAGAGAGCAGCAGAAAACCACTTCCATCCCTACCACAGTCTGTTTAAAATGACCACCAAGTCAAGTTTTTCTCCAATTATCCATGACATTTATATTATAGATTGTTGTCCATATGATTGTGTTGCCTGCGTAATTTACAGCTTTCTCTGTTACAGTTCCTGCTTTTTGCATTCACTCATACGCCTACGTTTTGCCGTTTTGGTGTTCCTGTCAGCCCCGTCCGTAAAATAAATAACCCGGAGTTCGAACATTATTAGGACATCCAAATCAAGATTTAAATGGCACTCAGCTCACCACTTTAACATTATGATGGAGTTATTTATTCAAGAGAAAGATAGAATCGTTGAAATATGTATTTCATTAAATGAAAAAAAAAGGATTGGTTATTAAAACAAACGTAAAAATGCATTTAAAATCAATACACTCCAGAAATATTCGGAACCTATTAAACCTAAGGACACGTATTCAATAAACTGTCTTGTCATTAAACAATTGTTAATGCACCAAATTATACCACTAATAAAACCCTATACAATGACCTAAAATTATATTTTAGCTACAAATATATTTTGTCCTTTATTTCATTCCTTTAAAATTAACGAAATTTTATCATAATCTAACCAATCATCCTAATCCTCTGGCTCCATTTCTATCCAGTTTTAATCATCCGTATTACCCTCACAGAAGGTAGGAACTGTAGTGACCGCGAAGCTTTTTCTAAAAAATTATGTTAACTCATAACCAGAAGTTCTAGTAATGGCCAGTTTCTGCACTCAATTCCTGATCGTCTATGACTATACCGCTCTCACTCAGCCTCCACTGGATATTAATACCAATGACGCAGGTGAGAGCAGCTCTGGGATCTCCTCGGGTCTGTATTGTATATCGGTTTCTACAATAAGGGCTTCAGTTCACTCTTTTAATAAAATGAGTTAGCACTGACATTTTTTTTTCTGACACACCTTTACACGCAGAAAATACTTTTGTCAATGAAAGAACAATGTCTTTTCTGGATGTAAATGTGGGTTTACCGCTAAAAACTCTTTTTCAACGCTAACTCATCTTATGGAAAGAATGGACTGAAGCCCTTTTTGCAGAGACCGATTCATATATAGTATGGCTGTATCTGTATCTAGCTGTATTTTTAATGGTTCTAATTATTTTTATTTTTATCTATCATCATTATTTTCCTTCGTAGAGATTATTATAATTATTATGAAATAATTCTTGGTTGATAAATATTTTTTTAAATATATTTTTTTATTTTTGAAGAGAAAAGATTTGACCCCGGAAGAAGAAAATCTTTTCTCTTCAAAAATAAAATTATTATAATTATAATTAGTATTATTAGTTTTTAGTCGTACGTTCAGTTTTACTTTCTTATTTATTTATTTATGGTTTTTATTTGCGGGTATGCCCTTCACTAAAGCCGATTTTATTATTTATAACATTAAACGAAGGGATATGAGGGATGGACTGTTTTTTTACATAATTTCAAGATTATTTTATGGTAAAATTACTTTATGTTTCAGATTGAAGGAGATGAAGCTTTCAAAAACGAATTAGTTACTCGTAAAATTATCTATCGCAGATTAGCTGAGAAGAGAAAATTTTTTCTAAATATCCTGGTACCACTCGCTGAATATTATCACAAGATGAAGCACCATGATAATGTGGCGATACCCAAATATTTTACCGCCGTAGCGAAGATGGTGTATCAAGAAAGATTCGAACCTCCAAGAAAAGCAGCCGAGCAACAATTTTTGCAGGTACTGTAAAATTTTTTACTATTCATAATTTATTAAAATGATTCATAAGTTTTAACATCATTCTTCCGTAGGTGTGTGCTGTAAGTCAATTGCGGTACATGGAATTAAAAGCTGCCGCTAAGGAGATGGGTTTTTACTTAAGGACTCGATATTACTTTATAATTGGAGTTGGAAGAGTTATCAGTCAGCTATATTATGCGAAAGACATCGTCCTCGACCTCTTGAGGGACGGCCATGAAATTTTGACCAAAATGTAATTAAATATTAATATGATTTCAAAAATATTCCAGTGGTAATTACAGATAAAGATAAGTGATTGATTTTATCTTTATATGTGCAACTCATGATGCATATAATGTTACTTGTCATTGACTTGCAAAGGAACCCATTAGGAAAACTTCAATTAAAGTTTTCTATTCGAAGGTTTCGAGGCGGCAAATTTTTAGTTTCAAAAATTCATTTCTTATCTTAGTTGTACTTTTATACAAGTTACTTGTCGCTTGAGGTACGCATAGATGGTACAGGATGATCAATACAATTAAGCTTGATGAATTAATTGTCGCAGATTGATAATAATAATAATATTTAATTATTAATAATACTATTAATAATAATTCACATTAGACTCTAGTGTGACCTCGAAGCGGGTATTGTAATATTAGAAATATTAATATTAATTAATAATATTTATTTTTATTTACTAATGGGTAACTATAAAATAATTGTTACAAGAGTTGACAGAGGGACTCACAGTGGGACGAATGGCCAATCTAGGAGGAAAAAAACTTAGAATCAAAATTAATTAAAGGTTCTTTCTTTTTTTAGCAGATGAATTTAATTGTTAAAAAACAAACAATGTAAATAGTATCTTATTAGACGTATCACATTTCGTTTAAACTATACATTTTGTGAATTGAAATTTGTGTATCATCGTATTGATATTTTTTCATTTTTAGTTTGTAATTAGTGAATATGGACGTACGTTATACAAGTAAGTCATGCTCCATATGATTAGTTAATAATTTGACCCATTGTGTAGTCTTTTTTAACGTGCTATGAACTAAGGTATTTTTTTTTTTTTTTTTAATAACAATTTATAGAAATTTACAACTGTACAAAATTTATACATCAAGTAAATGTGCTGTTAACTATTACAATAACGTGACAAAACTTGAAATGAACTACTCATCAGTAGCTCTTTAATAAAAATTCTACACTAGAAGGTCTTTGGGCCATCTTCTTTTCAGACTCCTCGGAGGATTATCAGGAATTGGGAAGCAAGTTGAGAAATTAGGGGATTTGAGTGGTAATGGAGCTTAGTATGAAAGGAGAGATATCTGGTTTGGGCTAAATCTGCAACATATGGAACATTAAGATCTTTATGGATAAGTTTATTGGTGACAAAGTAATGTGCATTGAGAATTTTTCGATGGATTTTGGATTGTAAGGATTGGATCCGAGATGCATTGGATGGTTCAGTGGAGCCCCAAAGCTCAACTCCGTACGTCCAGATAGGTCTAATCACAGTCATGTATATTAGTCTTTTGTAATTAATTGGGAGCTTTGAACGTTTGTCTAGTAAATGTCGAAATAGTCTGTAACGACGGGCAGCTTCTTGTCGTTTTAGTCTTGTATGTGGATTCCAAGTTAGACGTTTGTCCAAGTGGAGTCCTAGGTAGCGGATCTGTTCAACAGGCATTAGTGGAATATCATTAAAGGATACTGTAGGGCAGGAAGTCGTGGGTTTACGACGAAGGGTAAAGGTTATTTGGTTAGATTTTTTTGGATTTATTCTGATTTTCCATTTTTGACACCATTCTTGAAGGGTTAGGATATGGGATTGGAGTGTTTGGGAAGCAATGAAGGGATCATTGTTTACTGATAACACACAAGTGTCCTCAGCGTAAGTGGTGAGGACAGTGGTAGGATGAGTTGGAAAGTCATCTGTATATACCGTGTAGTGGATGGGGCCTAGGATACTACCTTGAGGAACACCGGCAGATTGGATAAAGAGGGAAGAATAAGCATTTTTATGGTTTACTCTGAATGTTCTATCACTCAGCAGGAACGGATAATTAGGAAGTATGTTGAAGGAAGGAATTTGCGGAGCTTGTAAAGCAGTCGTGGGTGCCAGACTCGGTCAAAGGCCTGTTCCACGTCGAGAAAGGCTCCCGTGCAGTACATTCCGCGCTCCAGTGCGGAGGAGACAACGTCCACCAAGGCATTTTTTAAACTAAAAACATCATTTGCTATAAACTACCCCCAAAGTAGCTCTGAAATTCATGGCAGAGGTTTCTTTGAAGCTATATAAAATAATAATGAAACATTTGGCTGATTTTATTTGCTTTCTGTTCAGAAAACGAAATTTCAATTCTAGGGAGTTATTTAGTATTTGGTAAAACTGTAAGGACATTGATTAAATAAATATTAATATATTGGAACAATTTAAATATGAGGATATTATTCCAACATCTTCAGCTGCGTTGCCCAGGATAATTGAATTACATTTTATTGACTTCCGATCATCAAGGTGATTAAAAAAACACTTTTATAACAAAATAAAAACCTTTTATATACATTTATTAAGTTATGATATACGAAAATACATATGAATGTATGTATATTTGCATGTTTTTACATACGTATTCAATTTTCATTTTGGAAAAAAATCAGTAACTTTAGTTTGTTTTTTACTAAGCATTTCTTTTCTAAGATAAGTTCTCATTACCTGTAGTAAGATAATTCTGCAATAATCGGTGTTCTCTTGTTCAAATCTTCTTCTAAGTCATTTAATGGATTTCATCAAATTGACCCATCGGAACCCCGGATAATGGGGGTCCTACTATATAGTATTTTCTTAATTTTTGTGACTTTAGGGGTTTTATTTTACCTTACATCAATTTTATTGTTAATGTAAATCAGGTTGCCAAGTCTATTTAAGTGTGTCAGACCTTTTTCCTCCTGGATTGGCCATTCGTCGCAATGTTGGTTACACTCTTGAAACCGAGTTAATACCCGTAAAAACATGTACCATATTAAAATTTAGACCTCAGCACTTCTTTACTTAGATTATCTATGTATATTTTTTTTTTTTTTTTTTGTATGACAAGGAATCAAATATATGTTTTTAAAACTGACGAAGAATGTTTAACGTTCGAACCTAGTTTTCAAATATAAATAATTCCAATAAACGTGGCAATTCATCAATCCTGATTGTTAAGTAAGTTGTGCTTGAACACTTTGATTTAAATTTGGATCAATAGAACCAGACCTATAATGGTAATTATCTAAATTATTGCCCAAAACCAATTGCTTCTTTATAAAAATAGTATTTAATTTAATTAATATTTTTAATAATCCTAATAAGTTTTATGTAGGTTTCCCTAGTTAAAGTATATGGGGAAGTAAACACCAAAAACAAAATGACACTTTTAGACGAGAAAATGAAAAATTTACTAGTTCATGAACTAAACAAAAATCGATTTTTCTTCTTTTGAATAATCTACTATTCGCGGCTCTGCTATAAATCCCCAGCTCCAATTCATATCCTTTATAATTTTCAAATGATTCTTTGTGTGCTTCCTTGGTCCCAAGAGATGTTTTCCGACTCGATCTTAAACTCCAAGTACATCTTCACTGCCTTCTTAATCACCTCCATCTCTTTTGTCAAATCATTATTTATTTTGAATCAACCATATAATCTTTTAAAGTATAGTTTGATTCTTTACATTATATATTCAAGAGTTACATATTTTTATTTTACAACAAATTTAAATATTTTATTATGGCAACATTTTCATAATTATATGGAAGTTCTGAACAGTATTTTTTCAAGTGATAACAAAATTATTGATTTCAAAATATAATTTCTTCAACATAATAAAATACAGTTAATTTTTCCAATATTTTAAACAAATCTAATTAATGAAATATTAAGTGTGAGAATTGGGAATATTGACTTTCTGAATATATATAATTTTCTCCTTAAATTATACATATCTATTGAATAAATAAAATAAACATGCAACTGTTTTGATCAGTTATTTTTATTTTATTTTTTTTTGGAACCTTTGGTTAGCCTATATCATTACGATTTATAGTTATAAATTTATTTTTCAGGTTCCACTTCCATGAATCCTACATGTTGATGGAAGACGCACAATCCAAGCTTCAAAGAAGTTTAGAAAAAAGGAGATTAAAAACAAAATATAAACGGCGTCAGTTAGAATCCGAAGTTGAATTCTTATTACTAAGGCACAAATCCCACTTTAGTGCTAACCAGTGTTTGTCGGATATCCCAGGTCTCCCTTACTTTAACATAGGGAATAAGGAACAATTCGCAGAAATGCTGATCGAGACTTTCAGAGGCTACAGATACTTCTACGACAGAAACTATATCAATAGTATGGATACCAACACGATGAAAGTAGTATGGAACAACTATAAGGGAGGGATAGATGAGATGTATGGGCAGGTCGAGAGAAAAGTAGTAGAAAATCTCAACGTACTGCTCAACATTCAAAACCATAATAATCGGGTACGTTATTCTCATTTTAATTAAATTTATTCAAATATACTATATTAATTATCACATATGTATATATTTACTTTATGTTGATGTACAATAATTTTAAAATTCACTGATATACAAAGCCATTATTAATTCCGCGAATTGCAACAGCAATTTAAAGTACATTGAAATTTAGATACTTTGTGTTCAACTAAATACATTGGATTATTCACTATGGTATTAAGGGATTATAATAGTTATTTAAGTTTAATAATGTTATTAATAAACATTCAAACTATATGTTGAAATCAGTTATTCAATTTGTTCACTCACAAATTGTTGTTGAATATTACATAAATTATTTAACTTATTAAATAAAATAGTAATCTTGTAAGTTAAATGAATCGGTTTATGTGAAATGAATTTTGATGCCTATTTTTTTTTTTTTTCAGGCATTATATTTCAAGGAAAAAGAAAAAGTTTATCATGACTGTATTGTGTACATTTTTTATTCGAGCATATTATTTTCTGTTAAGGCGTGTATTAACGTGATCTACTATAAAAGAATCAGCCCATACACATACGACGTAGAAGCAAAAATACTCAAAAGGCTGTTCCTTGTCCTCGAAGACCAGAGATATTTTGTTTTAGCTGTTCGACACCTGTTTAAATACACCAAAAGGACACATTTACATCATTTTGGAATGTTAGGTATGATCTCTCATGTGTGTGTGTGTGTGTGTGTGTGTGTGTGTGTTTAATCTAATAAGAAAGACAATTGGTAAATAAGTAAGAATCAATTAGCAAATCACATAATAAATACAATTCACATACTACGAAATAGTGTTTTTAAATGTTTCTGTCACCACGTCCATTTACATGTTTAAATATTTAGTTATAAATAGTTTTTACATGTTAAACTATTTCTGAACAATAGGAAAGATAATTGAAACCTACACAAAAAGGGATAAATAAAATACAATCACAATAAAATAACTTAAATAAACAATTTTAAGTTAATAATACATACTTAGTTATTTTTTAATTATAACGTTTTAGTAAGTTTTTGTCATAATTGCCTATTTCTTTAATAAACGGATTTTATGAGGCTGTAGATTTATGAAAGAATGTTATAGTTTCATATAGAACAAATTCCTGAATCGTGGGAAGCCCTAATTCGTTAAGCTTAGATGATATTTTTGTACAGCGAGAGTTGTAGCTAAAAAAACATTTAAATATGGCATTCAAGAAACAAAAGTTTAAATATTTGGGTTCACTTTTACTTTTTATATTTAGCATTTAGCACCTCCCTCTCAATATTTAAAAATCAAAACAGTTTAGTAATTTAAGGCGCGTGCTTAAAACTGCTATTTTTTATTTTTTATTTTTTTTTCATGGTGAGGGAGAGGGCTTTTACGTCCTCACGTACTCAAACTAGGGCAGGAGCAACGGTTATCCTACAGGTCACTAACCTATTTTAGGCAGGGTAGGAAGATCAAGACTCATTTCGTGGGTTTGCCACTAATAATTTAATAATATAATTAACATAAATTTTAACCCACCCAGGTGGGGATTCGAACGCACGACCTCCTGTACAGAGTGCGCTAATACTCTCGCCCCAATTCGCTCGGGAGGGAAGATTAAGATTCATTCCACCACGAAACAAATTTCAACCCACCCAGGTGGGTTCGAACCGTCGACTTTCTGAACCGGGAGTGCTGAGACCCTCGATGATAATTTTAAACTGTCCAACGCTGAAATAATATAGATTTCGGATGCCTCTCTTTACTGATATATAAGTTTAGGTTAAAAATTTATATTTATTAAAAATTAAAAATATATCTTACTTGGGACCCCGTTCAGCGGAATGATTGATGCTTCTCCGTGGTGATTGAAAAAAAAATATTAATTAATATACTTTTTTCATGGTGTTGCGAAAATAAACATGACAAAGCAGTAATGTGTAGTTTTCATGCTTTTCTTCAAAGGTTTTGATTAATTTATATATTGTTAGTTATGTGCTTGTGTGCTAAAATCCAAGCTTTGGACCTTAAAGCGACGCTGCTCGCTAATTGATAGCGTCGAAGCCTACAAAGTTTCAACCATTTCTACGTTTTGACAAAATATCTGCTGCACGGTCGGTTCCGAAGAAAAGCTTGTTATGCTCAAAATTAAACTAAACTAAATTTTATAAAATTTGAGCAGAAAATAAGTTCTGTATCCTAAATGGAGACAAAGACACTAATTTTCGGAGTTGTCTCAAAAAGTGGCGGAAATCGTGATTTTTTTTTTTTTTATAGTTTTCCTCTAAACTTTCTAAAAAAACAATGTTTGGAGCATACTTCATTATGAACGATTTTAAAGGTGAGTTATTTTGCTACTAATCTAATACCATATAGTGATACTATGGCCAATGCTTCTATATATAAAAAACTGACTAAAAAACGTATATACAAACATATATAAAAGTCTGTTAGTGTATATAAAGTTCGTTTCAATTCCCTTTATTTTTTTAAAATAAGTTTATCATACAACTTTTAAGAAACTTTTTTATTAATTCTTTTTAGGTCTTCATCACAGGATGACAGGTGGGAACAGAGATAGGTTAGTTAAGGAAGAATTCAAATTCTTTCGTATGTTTCTGGCTATTAAAAATTCAATCACAACTAAGGATATCCGAAAAAGATGGGCCAGAGTGAGAAATCTGCGGGAAGAGAAAAAGAAACGGGCCATGTTGATCCGTTTCGCAATCTTTGCGAAAGTCCACAAAGAACTAATAAGAGACTTCAACTTCTACACGACGAATTATGAAACACTTTGTCCTCTGTAAGTATTCATTAATTAAACGGTCTAATATTTGTAAATGTGTTTTCGTTCACGCATTAAAGATTAAAAATAAATAATTTTCTTAGAATAAAAAAAAGTATTTTTTTTTTTATTATACATTTTTATGGCTTATCAAGATATACAGGGTGTCCCGCATGCATATGGCAAAACTTCAGGAACTTATAGGGGACCGAAAAACTAAGACAAAAAGTCTTTTAGAGATTTGATCGTTTTTGCTTAGATTTAGAGAAAATCGCAAAAAAAAAAGAAACAAAACAAAAATGTTACAGGTAGCGATTATCACCTTTCAAAGTTCGACAGGCTAGGCAGTGAGATATGTAAACACTTAATGTTATCCTTTACATTCTTTTATTTGTTTACATTTTGGCTTCCTCCTACCATCTTCATAAAGTTCAGAATTTATTACCTCAAGATAATGTCAAGAGATTGAATTTTAGTAACTGGTTTCTTGACAAAATTCGCGATGATAATTTATTTCCATTAAAAATTATATGGACCGATGAAGCTACCTTTACAAGAGGAGGAATTGTTAATCAATGAAATTATCATGTATGGGCTCTTGAAAATCCCAGAGCTATTAGAGAGAATAGGTTTCAGCATGAATTTGTTATTAACGTGTGGCTTGGAATTTGGAATGGATTACTGGTGGGACCATATTTTTTGCCTGGAAGATTGATTGGTATCACATTTACACATTTTTTGGAGAACGACTTTTCTAATTATTTAGATGACATTCCCTTACAGCAGCGGATTGAAATGTGGTTCCAACTCGATGGATGTCCAGCTCATTATAGCAGAGTTGCTCGAGCTTGGCTGGATATAAATTATCCACAACGATGGATTGGACGTGGAGGAGTAGTCCCTTAGCCACCCAGACCACCTGATCATGACACCCATGGATTTCTTCGTACGGGGAGCCTTGAAGCAGAAAGTTTATTCGGTGTCAATCAACTCAAGAGAGCAATTAAGAGACCGAATCATAGATGCAGTGCACCAAATATCATCAGAACAATGCTTAGCTGCAATTTATCAAGTGAGTGCTAGATGTAATGCTTGCATTGGTGCAAGAGGACAACATTTTGAGCAATATTTACATTAAAAAGAACATAACATAAATATAAATAAATAAGTACAATAATGAAAACTTGTTTTGTTTCTTTTTTTGCGATTTTCTCTAATAGTAAGCAAAAACGAGTAAATCTCTAAAAGACTTTTTGTCTTAGTTTTTCGGTCCCCTATAAGTTCCTGAAGTTTTGCAATTTAAATTCGGGACACCCTGTAGAATGAAGAAATTGTAAATAATACCACTAATATTTTATTTACTTGATCACTTACCTTTTGTACATCTATGTATATGAAATCTATAACTGAGCAAGCCTGAACAAACACCATTGCCATATGTTCTCATTCCCTCCTACAATCGTATGCCAACTTTCTTACTTTATTCCTCAATGGTCATCCAGTAGCTTTCCACTCCTCTAATTAAAATGTAGGCATAATTATTGATCAAACCCATTCCAGAGAAGTTCCATATTGCAGAAATCTGCCGAGGGTCAAATGGTATTCTAAAACCATTCACCTCCGACCCTTACCCACACGTAACCTCCACGTATCCAACCTCCCTTCATTTACAGTATCCTGTAATTCAAGTCCACAATCTAATTACTACATTCAAGATAGTTTTTTTTTTTTTTTTTTTGTTTCTTTGCTTTGTTCACACATTTTTTCTGTTCTATCCCTACAAATTTGTTTCTTATATCTATTGCAATTTTTTTTAACATATGTTCACTATATAAACCATCTAGGTTTATTAAATTTTTAATTAATCAAACTTTTGTTGGTGTAAGAATGACGCTAAGTGAGAAACATTGGATTCTCGTCCAACTTCTACGCCATACCCAAAAGGATATAAATTGGTAGAAATAAAACATTACATTCATCAATTTTGACAGGTGCTGTGCTGCCGAAAGGGATTATCTTCTGAAACTGATAGGCGAAAACGAAGACATTCTGCAAGATATTCCAGACATAGTAGCATGTGCACAGTACTACTATTTAGGAGCGAATAAAATAAACTTAACCCACGACATCGATCATTGCACGCAGCCAGCTGCGACATTCCTCCTCAAAATTAAAATTTTAGAAGAAAGGAGGAAAAACGTGTTCCTGGGAAAAGATCGGTGGGTAAAGTTTTAATAAAAATTATACATTTCTTTTGATTGATGACACTGTTTTTTTCTATATTAATGTTATTTAAAGAAACAAAAACAACAAAACTAAAAGGTATGCTAGAGGAGTATAATTCATCAATCTAGGATCTGGTTAAAGACTGCCAATATTAGTAATTCAATCATAATCCTATTTTAAAAAATCAAGGAATATAAACAGCTTACCTACAAACCAATTAAAACTGTAAACTTTAATTTTGCCCTCCTAACAATGGTTCAGTTATTTTTGAAACTATTAAAATGCCAATAGAGAAATATTGGATTTATCAGTTATTAAGAGTTCTCCAGATCACAATAATTTGTATTTATATTAGATTTCTGAGCGAAAATTGCAATTCATTCATTCATTCATCAATGGCGCAACAACTCTTGAAGAGTCAAGGCCTCCTGCACCTTAGTCCGCCAGTCCTCTCTGTTCGCTGCCGCCGCTCTCCAGTTGCGGATCCCCAAGATGGTCCTTGCGTCTGCTGCCACTCTATCAATCCATCGTAGCCGAGGTCTTCCCACTATTCTCTTGCCATACACCTTTTCGTCTAGAATTCTTCTAGGACTCTGGTCTGGGGTCATTCTAACTATATGCCCTGCCCATCGAAGACGTCCTGCCTTTATTATTCTTACAATATCAGGGTTCATGTAGAGCCTCGTAATTTCTGCATTAGTAAGAATTCTCCAGGTTCCATTGGTGCAAATTGGTCCGTAAATTCTTCTCAGTATCCTTCTTTCGAACCTTAGGAGGAGTGCTTCCTGTGTACCAGTCAATGTCCAACATTCAGAAGCATAGGTGAGCACTGGTCTTATCAAGGTTTTATATATTAGCACTTTTGTGGTACGAGATACTGTCCTGCTTCTTAAATGGTTTTGTAGCCCAAAATAACATTTATTTGCAGTTATGATTCTTCGTTGATCATCATAACAGGAAAGTTACGTTGAAATAAATGCAACCAATGTAAAAACCCATAAAATACTTGCATTGAAGGAATCAAGAAAAACTCCTGCCTTAATATGTTTCTGTTACCATAGTCCTGAGCAGTAAGTTAGGGTTAGAATCGAATATTATCCAGTTTTCCCATCTAGCAATCACTTTGTCTCCATTTCCTCTGAGAGATTAAAAATTTAATTTTCCAGGCTTAATAATTTAAAATGAGATATTTTTTACTTTAAGCGTGCAGTAATGCATAACTTAAGAATAGAACTTTCTATTATAGTCCTGAGCCTTGGATAAGGATCAAATATTCAATAAAACCTCCTTTTTGAAGATACGTAATTTTGGTTAGTACAGGATGAATGAGCTAATGACTTGAATTTATAAGTAAGAAAATAGAAAGAATTATATTTCAAAGTTAAATGCTTTCTTAATAAATAACAAGTTTTTTTTTTCCTATATTAAATATTTGTCCACTTCCCCTCATCATTTTAAAATTCACCTGTCTCTAACTTTGCCATTCTGAATAGAACTTCTTCATTAAAGCATCTGTCAAAATGTAACAGATATTTTCAGGCATAGCTTTTAACTATTCCTACAACAATACTGAGCTAACTAAACCATTCACGCTTGATATATACTAAATACACTTTCAGCTTGTCAAAGAACCGGTTTAGAAGTGTGTGTGTGTGTGTGTGTGTGTGTGTGTGTGTGTGTGTGTGTGTGTGTGTGTGTGTGTGTGTGTGTGTGTGTGTGTGTGTGTGTGTGTGCACGCGCGCGTGCGTGTGGGTGCGTGTGCGTGTGTACATGCGTGCATTTATAGCTAGTGTGTACTATACCACTAGTTTATAGCTGTTATCTAATATGTTTGAACAGAGAAAACATAGGGTGCTTGAAACAAATGCTTTATAATTGATTTAATTTTAGAGTTACAACAAATTGAAGAACAAATTTTGTCTGGTTGAACATTAAATTTTCAAAAATATAAAATATAAACTAAGATTTCATTCAGTTTTCTCAATTGTTTTGCCAACTTTAAGGTATTTGTTAAATAAAACTTTTTGCCATTAAAATAATGTTTTATACATAGTATCTTTCTTTGTTTTACCATTATTTTTATTGTCTTATAGGATTTCAGGTAGTTTTCATTAAAACATTAACACCTCAATAGTAATTTTAATTTTAAAATTTGTACACAATACATATAAAACTAAGTTAGACACTGTACACAAGATGATATGTATTGAAGCAAATTTATTAGGTGAATTAGACTGGGATGAAATTAGCAGGATAATATTGAAAACAGAGAGTATCATTCAGTCAGAAATAAGTTTATAGTTAAAAATTAACATAACGGAACATTTCATTGTTCCATTATATTAAGAATTCTATAAAATCTAAGAACTACTAACAAATAGTTTTATGTACAAAAAAGTGCCTGCTACACAAGCTTTAATTAGCTAGAATGAGCTAATTGAACTAGATTCATTATTCTTTTTATAGTGAAAAAGAATTAATTTTTATGATTATTTGTTTTTCTTAATGATTGTGAAGCTTGAGGCTCATTACTTTTATGTACATTTATTCATTTCCATCTAGGTACCCCTAAATACCATTATGTTCATGAAAAAAATAATTTCTATAATATGGACATTTAAAAATATAACAGAAAGTACTAAGTTTAATTGAACATCGACAATGTCTAAATTGTTTTATCTAGACTATCATACAACCACTTATATAAAAAAGAGAAGTTAATTTAGTGTGAATTTACATTCATCTCCTCAAAATATTTAAATAACAATAGTTTTTAATGCCTCAGCCTCAATTTTTTTTTTTTTTAAAGATCTCTTGACCAATGATGGAAAGGGTAATTTGTCATAAAAACCTTCAGATACATGTTAACATTTATAATTTTAAATAAGATTTATTTATTAACAATCAAACTATTCCTTGAACTTAACATGATCTATATGAATAGATTTATTAATTAAAAAAAAGAAAAAGAAAAAAAAAAGTATACACCATGAGAATTCACTTTTGTGTCTTAGATTACCACTATATTTTATTTCTCCATATATACAAACATACATTCAAACTCGTTAAAGCAATTAATTATTTTAATGAAGCACTATATAGATTAGCTTTCAAAATTTTTACAGTTCCCAATCAAAGCACGCAAGATTTATCAAAATAAACTATTAGTTGATTTACTATAATCCTGTACATTTCTTCTTTCTTTTTTTTTTTTTAGCAAATAATATTTAAATTAGGCATCATGTTGCGCAAGATGTTCTATAAAATATTTATGATTGCTTTAATAAGTCAGTATACAAGATGTATAAAATATTCCACATTGTTTAAAAATCAACTTTGCATACACTACATTTATAAGAAGTTATAAATATACTATTTTAAGATAGAAAAAGTTTATAAATAAAAATGTACAACACGTTTTTAATACCTTTAGCATTCCTACCTTTAAATAGTAGTATTAAAATAATTTTGAAGTCAAAAATAAAGACTATAAAAATTGTAAACAATTGATCCCAGTATACAAATTCTGAGCTGACCACCTTCAGAATATTTTTGTTTTTCTTAAAATTCATTTAAGTACAATAAAAAAAAATACAGAAACAATAATAATTATTTGAAATCTATAGGAAAAGTATTAATAAAATTATCCATGAAAAGTCAAGACTTATATGCAAACTTCATTTTAGATTTATCTTAAAAATTTTAATTTTCTTTTTAATGAACAGCTTTATGCTAATAAAAGCAAAATTGAATAAATTTGTATCCATAGGTCAAAGGAATAAATATAGAAATAGGCCATATAAACATATTTAATGATGTACTTCATAAATTATGAAGAACTAAAAACCAAACTAATTGAAACAAGCTAATCTAAAATTAAGGTGGAACACAAAATAGCTCAGATTTTTTGGATTTATCATTAACTATTTTGATTGAAATTTTATTTAAACCTTTTTATAGCATTGTTTATTATTCTTAAAAATCTAACCCATTCACCATAGCAATTTATTGTGACACAGTGTCTCTTTAATTTTAATATAATTTATTAAATGATTTTTTTTTTTAACAAAAATATATAAAATTGAATTCTCCATCAGTAATTATTCTTATACCTTATAGACTTTACCACTACACTATTTAATAACCTTTTTATTTTTTAAATATCCAAGGATGAAGCAAGTGAAACCAGAAAAGCAGGAGAGAAGATTAAGATCTGAATGAACTGGAAATAAATGCGATATCTCTAAAAAATTTACATTTAAACTAATTCAGATTCATTATTTTCAAGAAACTGCATGAGATATACAACTGCAAGTAGGAACCCAGTTTTGGACTAAGGTGGCAAGTACAGAGTTGGTGACAGTTGCTGCATGAGGCATAGACTTCTTCCAGAACAAGATTCATTTTCTCATATAGCAAAGATTTAGAAATACTTAAAATATCTAATGGAATATCTTACTATTTAAATATCCAGTGTCACATTTAGCTTTAAAGTGAATAGATTAAATTAACAAACTTAAATCGAAGAAAACAAACTTAATAATGAAACATACCAATGTGAATACTGTAATTATAATTTTATTAAATTTAAAGATACTTTAAAGATATAACAAACATCTTAATATAAGGATGAATCTTGAGTCATTAGAAAACTAAGCATATCAATGCAGATTGCTTAAGGTTTAAAATGAACTCATGCTTAGAAGGAATTATGTAGCAAGAAAAGTAAAATACATACATCCAAAACATGCATAAATATATATTTTTTTAACTACTTCATAAAAAAACTTTTTCAGTTATCCTGTAGTTGTTGATTGCTCACAAACGTACAAGAAAAAACAAAACAGAAAATCAATAATGACAATTTGATAAAAGATATTTATTATTATATTTCATCTTTTTATTTTATTTTATTTTATTTTTTATTTTTTTTAAAATAAAAATCACACTTAACAAAATTTCAATTAAGGAGGCATGTCTCCACAGTGGTCTGCTGTTTCTGCGGACCATGTTAGTTTTATGTGATAGTCTGAATTAAGTGTTAATTCTGAAACACAACCTGAAAAACCTTTATGGTATTTATAATGGGTAGACTTCTCCATTTCTTCAATCCCACCTGCAACAGTACATACTTATATATATATATATATAATATTTAAAATAAAATCACCATAAAGTATTATAAAGAAGTGGCATGAAGAAGGGGCAAGGGGATTGGGCATGTCATCAGGAAATGGTTGGAAGAGGAGAAGAGAGCTTCCCAATGTTGCATAATTCGCAACCTGAAAGGAGGGGTGGTTAAAGAAACTCTGCATTGAGCATGCAGCAAGGAGTGCCAGATACCTCTGGAGGAGACAGACAGGCAGGCAAAGAGAAGTGGTCATGGTCAAGCAAATCATGATTGTTCAGGAGCCATGGTGTCAAAGAAACATGGTCTGAGGGATTGGTATATCATTGAGGGTCATTTCTCAGAGCAGTGGAGAGAGCAAGCCCGGAGGGGCAATAGGTATCGACAACCTGACCCTCTCGGTCATGGAAATGAAACAGTTTACCATGGAAGATCAGGTGGTACGCTACATTAGAAGGTAGGAGGAAGTACAGTATGGGCACAAGCCATAATCCTGAGAGACTCTATGGACAGGGCTCACATTATCAACATAGAGACACAAGGAGAAAGAGTTAGACCAGGTGAGCAGGTTACTTATTTTGGCATGAGATTTAGCATAAATTTTTGTCACCCCTCCCATGGAGCACATGAAAAATAGTGTGACCCTATGAATAAATGGATTAAGAAGGAAATGGGGCGCATGCTGGAGCCTCAGGTACCCTGCCACCATGACTAAATAAAAGGTATCATTTCTTGAGGTATGCATCCTCTGTGTGAATCGGTAACCTCACACAGCTATAGGAGAAGTGATTGGGAACAATACAGAGACTCGTTCGGCTCAGAGTCACTAAGTGTTATAGAATGGTGTGGCATAAGACAGTGTAGATGTTGGCCAGACCAATCCCCCTGGATTTGGTCCTCAAGCAGGACAGAATAAAGGATGAAGTAAAGAGGCAGAGCCTGGAAGTACTGCCAGAGGGACTCCAAAGAAAAATCGGTGAAACCATTAACCAACAGATGAGAATGCCACAGAGGAGTAAACTAGATGGTGGGTGGTGAGCACAAAAGTTCAGCTGAGTTCAGGAAGTTCTTCCCTACTGTCCAGTCAAGACTCAAGGTGAGATGAGTCCTCCCTGACTACTGGGTTTAGCAGAAATTGAGAGGATATGGAGGGATCCAGGGAAAGCTGCAGGAGCAAGGAAAGGACATTGGACCCTGGTGCACATCCTGTGGAGGCCTTGGCAAGGGGGAAAATGCAGTTATGGCCTGTGCAGCAGTAAAAGAACACAGTGCCAGGCTGTCGAGAACAGAGTTCTTCACCCTAGCCAAAGCAAGCTTCCAACGTTTTGTGGAAGAAGAAAACTATCCCTTCTTTAGGAAGTTCATCTTTGGGAAGATGAAAGTGATGGGGCTGAACGTAGACCAAACGGATGCGGCAGACCAAGAGGTCAGGACCGGGCAGGCTGGACAGATGCTACAAAAGACAATATGCAGTCACTCGCATAATTGTTCCCTTACATAAATGATAAAGTAATGTACAATAAATGTAAATAAAGTGTTTTATAGGCAACAATAGCATACATAAAAATAACTGCATGAACCTGCTGCTGCCAAAAACCATATATAGTTTTAAAAAATGGTTATTTCTATTCTTTTTTTTTTTTTTTTTTTTTTTACAAAATAAAAATATTGGATGAAATAATATTCTCATAAAATAACTTGAGCTTACCAACATATAACCCTGTATTTGTATTTAACTGCTTTAATTTTCCAGGGGATTTGCTAGTTACTGTCTCTCCATGGTCAATGGTTAGTGAGCCTT
Source organism: Euschistus heros (assembly GCA_003667255.2). Classification (NCBI taxonomy): domain Eukaryota; kingdom Metazoa; phylum Arthropoda; class Insecta; order Hemiptera; family Pentatomidae; genus Euschistus; species Euschistus heros. The sequence continues at coordinate 370,360 of RCWM02000477.1, read as the reverse complement.
CTTGTTCATTTCTAGAAAATTCAACATAAAGTAACCCTTTAATAATTCAACAACAATAAGAATCATTAGTTAAATTAGTAACTTAATAGTATCTTAGGTATCTTAGTTAAAAGTGATAATGCCATAAACCTTTTGGTAACTGAAAGATGGAAAATATTAGGTATCCTTAATAGAGACTTTATAAACTTTATTTTAACTAGATCACAGTTTTGAGAGAACAAATTAAATTAACATAGTACTAATTTAAGTTAGTTCATATTAATGAAAAATACTTCGGAGTTCCTAAAGAAGTACAGATTTTATAAGGAGGAGGAACAGGTATTAAAGAAAATTGTGTTTTTAATTTTATCACAAACCTTTTTGGATAGTGAGAAGAAGAAAACTTATATAATTCCCTATAGGTCTTGTATTATTTAAAATACAAGCCCTTAACTGAAAGAAAAATTAAAAGGGTTGGCTCTAGAATTTAACAAAATCATGGCATCTATAAATTTGTCTATGCTAAATTTAGGTTTTAAGGGAGCTATAAGAGAGTATAATTGTCAGGTAGGTGGTGTAGGTGTGAACTCATAAGCTAACAGCAGAATGGATCCCTTACTTTGATCAAATTTTTGATACTAAGTGAATGATGGAGAAGATAATTAGGGATGCAGTCAAACAGAAACACCACATCAAGTAGAAATATTTTAATGCGTACCAACGTTTTGACCTGCCTTGGAGGTCTTCTTCAGGGCCACTGAAACACACTGGAGAAGAGACAAACGATAACGATGAATCATTAAAAATTTGTTTTAATCATCATCAACTAAACTTGGCCCAGCCTCCGCTATACGTTTTTTTAAATAAAATTTTCACTGTTTAAAGCTGTTTTAAAATATGCAATATTAAATGTAAACAATATTTCTTTCCGTTTTAAGGGACCTATAACTTACTAGTGAAAGATTATCAGTGGCCATTGGTTAAAAATTGCAACAATGGATGGTAATTTTCCTTTAGAGGAATAGGGGCAATGAAGGAAAATAGAGTCTAGTAGGAATAGTAGACCATGGTTGCAAATGTTTAATTTTAAATTACTAACTTATTCCATGGAAAAAGCTTTCACAGAACTAGGTTCAGATTAATCTTGTTTGAATGGCTTTAATTCTAGCAAAAATTTGGGTAATGAAATGGCTTTTTCAACAGCTTGGCAACCCTAGCATAATTCTACTAAACTTCAGTAGTTAATTGAAAACTGCAATGACAACCAGAAGCTACACTTAAACAGACTACTTAGGTGAAATATTATGACTACTGAATGCTCTTGTATATTTTATTTTACATTATTTTAATAAAACTAAATTGATTAAATTTAGAAGGCTTTATTATTTTGTACATACTTCCATAAAACATTTTCAATTGTTCGAGGAACAAGTGATCACCATTTACACATGATTTAAAAAAATATATTCTCTGATAGCATGATAGTATAGAGTAGTGTTCATATTTATGACTGGAACGATCATTCAAGATGATATTTAGCTTCTAAAGTTTTTAAATAGTGGGTTCTCACTCTCTAACAAACTGTGATTTCAAACATAATATGAGGTTGAATAAGATCGTAAGAAACTAAAAGTAAAAGAACAAAATAGATTAAAAGAAAATTAATACAATCCATTTTTCTTAAACTCCTCTTTTTTATCTAGTTCTAACCCACTTATTACCAATCATCAGATGCCTTTATATTATTAAGTTTCCCATTCATAATTAATTATAAAAAGCTGACCTTGAAGTAAGTATAAAAGTGTTTTAAACACTTATTTTATCATTTCCAAAACATTCTCTGTTATTTAGTTTATTAGAAGACTAGTTTCAAGGGAAAAATATTCATATTCAGTTTTAAAAACATTGAAAACATCAGCAATTTCATATAGAGATTATAATTATTATGTTAAAATTGAAGGATGACATATTAAATGCATATTGGCACTCACCAAGGGAAAAGAGATAGAAGTTTAACTTGTTGTTGCACTGGATAAGGAGTGGAAGAGGATGATGTAATAGAAAGAGAGATTAGGTACTCAAGTAAACGAAGAAATCTTAGGGTTTTTCTCCATGAGTGATCAGTTTTCCTGATCCTAGTGCAAATAAATTTTAAAAAAGACTACTGGAAATATTTATTTGGACATTTAAGCAATAATATAGTTTGGGTTTAATGAATAATTTTATTATTTCTAATGATTCATACATATTTGGTTTAAGACTATGTTTTACTTGATGTATTAGTTTCACTACCAAGTCAATGTTGAATTTTAACTATTTTAATTTAGATGTATTGGGAATTGGAATTCTGTGTTTCATTTACTATGTTTCCAGATATGTTCCTTAATCCTATGATACAATGATTTCCCAATGTTCCCGTGTATTTGGAGTATATACTTCACAATCATTGCAGTTCAATTCGTGTACCTTTGAAAAAGGATTATTTTGTCTTTAGACAAAGGGAAATATGATAATGGTTTTCCTTTTTGAAATATTACTTAAGTTGATATAAGGCTGTATAATGAAATCAAAATGTATTTCTTTAGAATGAGCCTCCTCCTTGGGCACTTTTTTATGGATAAATTAGAACAAAAAAACCTCTACTCTTGGAGTAAAAACCTTAGGAAAACTCCTGATTAGCACACCTGGTTCATATCAGTATGTGGATGAAACCTAAGCCTATAATCTGGGATGAACTAGCAAATCATTAGGTTTTTACATGAAATAAACAAAATCCACTCATCACATTGAATTCACATTACAATTTAAAAAAAACAAAAACAATCAACTTTTTAGACTCAGAAATTTTGATAAAAAATTAACTTGCAGCCTTTAATAGCATGATTTACAGTCTTTAGAACACATTGCAAAATGATAAAAATTTAAACAATATTTAGCATTAGTGTTTACAAAAAAACCCTATTGATAAGATATTCAAAAAACAAATCTGCATAAAAAACTATAAATTAAATTAACACAACACCCCAAAAGACAGGACCAATCTGAAGAAATGCCTTTTGATTCTGTAATACAGCCCTATATCTACCCAAATCAAAAAGGAACTATGACAATTGGGATTAAATACTGCATTTAAAATAGAAAAATCATTAATATCCTAGTTCCTTTTACATAAAGATAGATTGGACCCTTTTTAAAAAGCAGAGTAGATGAACTCAACTGCAATAATGACTATGAAGCCAAATACAGTGGAAACACTGAAGATCACTGAATGTCAGGAATAACCTCTTTGTATATCAGACATAACATTGTATATCGATAGGAGACTCTTTGTTAGTAAACAGTCAGTCAGTCTGTTAGCGTCTGGGTATAGCCCTCGGTCATGTTGTATGTTGTGTTCATGTGTTAATATAAGTTTTCCACTGATTGAACTCTTTTCATTATATAACCCTAACAGGTTATGGGCCCAGACTGTTCGCTCCGAGTCGGTTTACTAGTATCAGTGAGAGGTTAAGATGGCGTCCTCAACCGTGTACCCCCAGTTGGATGACACAAACTATAAAAACTGGAAATTTAGAGTTATGTGCCTTTTAGAAGAAAGAGGAGTTGAGCACACTATGAAAGAAGAATGGGAAGCTAAAACAGCAGCAGATAAAGAAGCGGAAAGGAAAGCGAGGAACTTGGTGATTAACTGCGTGACGGATCGCCATATTGACTATGTCCGAGATGCTAAAACTGGACGAGAGATGCTATCTCGCTTGAGTAAAGTTTTCGAAAGGAAGAGCACCATTTCAAAACTCCTCATACGTAAGAGACTTTTATCATTAAAGTGCACTACACCGCTTCAAGAACACTTCAACAAGTTTGACTCATTGGTGCGAGATCTGGAAGCGATGGGATCCAAGTTAGAAGAGGACGACCTCGTTTGCCACTTGTTGCTCACCATACCGGAGAAATATGAAAAAGTTGTTACGGTTTTGGTTTTGGAGGCGATAGACACCGACCTAACCCTGGACTTCGTGAAATCTAGATTGTTAGACGCCGAACTGAAGAATGACATGCAGTCGGAAAAACACGAAGATGATATTGCTTTTAATGCAAGGACAGGATTTAACAAGTTCAGGAAGTGCTACGGATGTGGTGAATCTGGACATTTGTTAGCAAATTGCCCTAAAAAGCGCGATCACAAGCCGCCATTGAGAGGAGGTTATCGACGGAAAAATAAATCGATAGGATCGAAATCGAAAGGTTATACATGTGAAGAGGTAACCTTCGTAGCTGTAAATAATGATGAATGTGCTTTTACCGGAAAAAAGTGAATTTGAGAACGAAATCACTTTTATTTTGGACTCAGGTTGTACAGATCATCTTGTTAAGACGGATCTGTTGCCTTTTGTCACAAACATTGAGAATTTAAAGTTCCCCATTAGGATTAAAGTGGCCAATGGACAAGATCTGGAAGCCAAGCAAAAGGGATTGATGGGACTCTCAAAGGATTCTCCCATAATAAAACTGGAAGTGTTAATAGTACCAGATTTGACTTTGAATTTGTTATCAGTTAAGAAAATTGTTAATGCTGGTAAGAGAGTTGTTTTGTCTTCTGAGAGTGTCTATATATCTGGTGAAAATTTTAAACTTAATTGCCAAAGTGTTGGAAAATTGTATACCGTTAAATTGAAAATAGCTGAAGAGACTCATAAGACATATTCTGCTGTACAGTCAAATATTTGGCACTTGCGATTGGGCCATGTAAATCGAAATAGTTTACATCAAATGGGATTGCCCTACTCTACAGATGTATGTGATTCCTGTCGACAGGCTAAGGCTGTTCGTCAACCGTTTCGCTCTGTTATTGGACCACGATCAAGGAGAGTTGGAGAACTGCTACATGCTGATATAGGTGGACCTGTAAAGACTCCTACAATTAATGGTGAGAAGTATTATCTTTGTGTTATTGATGACTTTTCACATTTCTGTGTTATATACTTGATGAAAACCAAAAGTGAAGCTGCAGGTAATTTATGAAATTTATCAAAGAACTTTCTACCCGAATCGGGAACCCTGTCAGTCGCATTAGACTTGACAATGGTGGAGAATTTAGGTCTGCTATTTTTAAAAACTTTTGTCAAAATAATGGCATAAGATTGGAATACACAGCTCCTTACTCACCTTCTATGAACGGGGTAAGTGAGAGAATAAATAAAACTTTAATGGACAAGGTCCGAGCTATGTTTGTGGACAAAGGCTTGCCTAAAACACTATGGGGTGAAGCTATAAGGACAGCAGCCTTCCAGCTAAATCGTTCACCAACAGTTACACTTGCAGGAAAAATCCCGACAGATATTTTCTCTGGAAAAGATGATTTAAATAGGCTGCGGGTATTTGGATGTAAGGCATGGACACTAAACCTTCCTCGGGCAAATAAATTAGATCCTAGAGCCAAGCCTGGTATATTTGTGGGCTATGGTGCTAACGGATATAGAATTTGGGACCCTAAAACAAACAATGTTTACGTTTCCCGAGATGTCACCTTTGACGAAAATAATTTTCGCTATGATGATAATAATAATCCTGTTATAAACAGTAAAATAATTAGTGGAGAGGAGGCTTTGGATGAATCCAAACCACCTCTAGAAGATAATAATGAAGATAAAACTAAAGCATATCAAGAAGAAAATAATCAAGAACAAGAAGTAGAAACTGTAGAAAATAACTTTGAAGAAGAGGAAGAAGACTTCTATGGTTTTGAGGAAGAAGAGGGTAAGAAAGTAAAGAGAAAAAAGTTAAAGCCCAAATATTTAAAAGACTATGAGGTTTATTCTGCCTATTGTTTATTGAGCCAAGAAACTCCAGTGAATTTTGAAGAAGCAAACAAAGACAGTCAATGGAGAGAAGCCATCAACAAAGAACTACTAGCTCACGAAACTATGAAGACATGGACTCCTGAAGACGTGCCTGAAGGAGAAAAGGCCATCTCGACAAAATGGGTTTTCACGATGAAGGAAAATGGCATGAAGAAGGCGAGGCTGGTTGCTCGTGGCTTTCAGGAGGATAACCCAGGTGAAAATAATTTTATTTATTCCCCAGTATGTAGGGTTGAAACAATTAGGCTGCTATTGTCAATTGCTTGCCAGAGAGACTGGAAAATGAGACAGGTGGATGTCCCCACTGCCTTCCTGAATGGGAACATTGACTATTCCATTTACATTAAGACTCCTAAGGGTGTAAACTCACCTACTAAAACATTAAAATTAAATAGACCCCTTTATGGTCTAAAAAAGGCCCCTAAATTTTGGAATGAGAGGTTTAATAGTTTTATGATTAATATTGGTTTCAAGAGGTCCAATTACGACTTCTGCTTTTATTCCAAAAAGGAAATATTTTTTGTACTGTATGTGGATGACGGTTTGGTAGTTGGAGAAGATGAGAGTGTTCAGGAATTCATCAACCAACTAAAGGATGAATTCAACATTAGAGAGATGGAAGTGGCGAGCTTTCTGGGTATGAAGTTTGAAAGAAATAATAATACAATTAAAGTAACCCAAGCTCATGTTGTGGAAAAACTTTTGAAAAACTATAATATGCAGGATTGCAAAAGGGTCACCACTCCCATGGAAGTTGGTTGTAGGTTTGAGGAAACCAAAGGTCTTGAGGAGAAGATTCCATACAGGAGTTTGGTATGCAGCTTGTTGTATTTAAGTACAATGACAAGGCCGGACTTATCATTCTGTGTCAGCTTTTTGGCACGTTACTTAGACAAAGGGACACAACAAACGTGGAAAGCTGCAAAGCGTGTTCTACGTTACCTTAAAGACACAAAAGAAATGGGAATTATCTTCAGAAAAAACAAGGAGATGGACTTAATAGGCTTTTCGGATGCAGACTGGGCAGGAGACATCGAGACCAGAAGAAGCGTGAGTGGTTTTGTGGCATTCTTGGCTGGCAACCCGGTGGCTTGGCACTCAAGAAAACAAACCTGTGTTGCGTTATCAACCATGGAGGCAGAATACATTGCTGCTGGTATCGCTGCTCAGGAGTTGGTAAATTTGTGCGGTTTGATAAGTGAGTTCAAGTGTGGTGAAGTGAGTGCTAGGTTAAATGTCGATAACAATAGTGCTATTGCTCAGATTAAAAACCCAGAAAATTCCAAAAGAGCCAAACATATTGATATTAAATATCATTTTGTTAAAGAACTTGTAGATAATAAGAAAATTGTAATTGACTACATTAGTACTGAAGAAAATATTGCGGACTTATTCACAAAACCATTAGTCTATGAAAAATTTAAAAAGTTTCGAGAATTTTTAATTAAATAAAAGTATTTTAAGGTTTTTGTTTGTTGTCAATAGTCATGTCAATTGTTTAATTTTTCAAATGTTAATTTTGTGTTACTTTGCAATTGAATCTTTACTTTTCTTTTTGTGTGTATAAAGTTTCAATTGAGGGGGTGTGTCAGGAATAACCTCTTTGTATATCAGACATAACATTGTATATCGATAGGAGACTTCTTTGTTAGTAAACAGTCAGTCAGTCTGTTAGCGTCTGGCATAGCCCTCGGTCATGTTGTATGTTGTGTTCATGTGTTAATATAAGTTTTCCACTGATTGAACTCTTTTCATTATATAACCCTAACACTGAATCAGTCACATGAACATATAAGGAAACATAATAAATGAAACACAGAATCACAATTCTCAAAACATCTAAATTAAAATAATCATAATTCAACATAGACTTGGAAGTGAAATTAAAACATCAAGTGAAATATAGTTTTAAAATAAATATTTATGAATGATGAGAAATGAAGAAAGTGGTCATTAAAACCAACCTATATTTTTGCTTAAATTACCACATATATATTTTGAACATGCCAATATTAAATTTATTTCTATCAGGAACAGAAAAACAGACCATTCATAGGGGGAAAATCCTAAGATTTCTTCATTTACCTAAGGAACTAATCCCTCTTTCTAATTCATCATCATCTTCTACACTTTATCCAGTGAGTTTAACTAACTAAGAAATGCATTAATTAATAAAAAATAAACAAAGATAATAATATCACCACATCAAGAGATAGAAATCAGTAAGTTTGTAACATCATATTACAAGATTATACTATGAGTATTAATACTTAAGTATACAATAATATTGTTTTCTGAAAAATATATCTATACATTGAAAATTAATTGAATTCTAAATAATTCATAGTTTATTAGGAAATAAGGCATTACCTTGTTGCTCTGACTCTATGCCAAATCCCATCATCTATTTTGGTATCATTAAACACAATGTATGTTTCACCACTTCCTAGATTATACCTCATATGAAGATAACCATCTTTTACTCCAAGAGCTAAATAATCACTTAATGTTTGAGACAAATCAGACCTTCCTGTCCATAAAATCAAGCCAGATGGGGATGTTGTTCGAAGCCTCATATTTATTCCCACTTTATTGCTTAAAATCCTGGTAATTAAATTATATTCATGTAAATATATTTGTAAATAATAAATAATTAACAATAAAAAACAAAAAACATTTTGAATAAATGGAGGGAAAAAATAAATTTTTATTCTGTTATAAAGAAGTATGTGATTTATTAATGAATTCACTTTATTAGCAGTCACTCATCAAATGTTTTATTATTTATTTATCATAATGGCATGTATCGGAATAAATTTCCCATCATTAGACTTTTTTCATCACAGTGTTTCCACTAGGTCTCTTTTATTCTCATCTTATATTCTCTTAAGAGACTTCATGAGAAAATTGGCCTTGTGGAGACAATGTGATGAAAAAAGTCTGATGATGGGAAATATATCCCGAAACATGCCATTATGATGAATAAATATTAAAAAATTAAAAAAGTGAATGCTGGCAAAGATAAATTTTAAGCAGTTCTTTCAACTATAGTATTATTATTGTTTTATTTTTTTTGTATTGTATTAATCATTAGGTTCCTATATAATAAAAAAATGAGGATGTATATGGGCTGTAATACGTATATCAGCACTATAACACTAATAAAAAAGAATTGTTTATTTTCCTTCTACCTAACAGGGTATTGTCTAACAGCCAATGATTTTTCAGGGCAAGCCAATTAATACCCTTTGTAAATCTCCATATGGTATGTCGTTAAATTGGTTGGTTAAGTTTAAGATCAACAATTCAGTTGCAGTAAAAGAAAATAAACCGAATGGTGTGATGTAAGCTACTCACATCATCACATACTCAGCCTCAAGATTATGAGGCCCATAAAAGTAAATGGTCTCTGTGCAAATTTGTAGCATTTATTAATTGGCGATACCTGCCAGTATGTATGCATATATATATATACACGTGTGTGTGTGTGCGTGTGATTAGCAATAATACCATAATATATCATTAATTCTGCAATAATCCATATGAACCATGTTTTACCACAGTTTGGAGGGCCATACGACTCGAGACGATTGATTTTGCCAGACCTTTTATTATGCAATTTATATATAAACAACGAAAACAATTTCACATCTGCATCGGACATATGTTCACATTGAAAGTTAATAAAATCATGAAATAGCAATGTTGATGTGGCTCATTATAATATACAAATTTTACATCACCTTCTATAGCTGAGTAATCTTTAATAATATTTGGATCTCCATATAAATCCATGATTTCGGAAAATGTTAATGAGGATAGCATTGGCGTTTGAACAAATCTATTAGACGCTGTTAAGTTACCAAATTCAAAATATCTCCACAATCGTGAATCGGGGTAGTAAACATCTTTTACTTTCAGTGAGAGGTTTTTTCGTTAACCATTCACCAGTCGCTATCACTCAGGTATTTTTTTTATTAAAAGAAAATGGAAATTTCCATTGCCCATTTTGGTACAAGTTATTCTACCTGCTATTAGTCCCTTGCAATAAGAGAGTAAAAGAGGCTCAGTTGTTCAGTGTACAGCGAAGATAAAGGATAAATTGTGACCTGCCGTCCATAGTAACTCTAGCACCTGGTGGATTAACAAAATTGTCAATAAAATTTAAGTATGAATTGGAGTTATTTCTCTGAAGTTTTTATTTATTATTATTTATCTTACTATCTTTCGATAAAATACAAATATTCACAAGTATTCATAATTGTAGGTTGCATTAAGATGAAATTTATATCCGGACAATTGCTAAGCATGGTCTTCATGAGCAATGCAACAATAAAGATCGGCGATGAATTTTTGATAAAGGTAGAGAATATAGACTCCAGACACACCACTGTTTGTTAATTTTAGATACGTGTATGATAGCATTGATCGAGATGAACTATGAACTACAAGACCCTCATAGAATTTAATTTTTTAAGAATCATTCTTAATTTAACAGGTGCCACCTTTGTAAATCTGGAGATTGAAAACAAGATTATCTAAATGATGTTTTAAAATGTGTAATGCGATCAAAATTAGGAAAAATATAAAATTCATATTTCCCCAATAAAGACTTTATAAAATTTATATGAGCTGTATATTAGTATACACATACAAACATTATGCATTATTTTTACGCTATTTCTATGTAAAATGTGTTTTTTAAAGAGGAGGATTGGTTGAGGCCCATATCTCAACACAGTAGATAAGAAAATCAAATAGTAATTCACAAAGAATTAACATTTTGTTGATTTATTTAACTTGTAAGCATTACTATACAAATTTAACAACTAAAATAATCTTCTAATATAAGTACACGTTTCTTTTAATACGAATGAATTCTTCATTAAAATAAATGATATATTATTCATTAAAATGAAATAGTTTTTGTTACTCTTCATAACAACAAATTAATTCATAAGCAATTAACTCTTTATTACAAGTGTATTTTATACAAACAAATAAATTTTACATTTACCTGTTCAGAATTTCTGGATCTGTATAATGGAGGTGAGTATTTCCAGTGAATGAAGCAACTGGTGGTATCATTAGTTGGCTGTTTTCTTCACAGTGCTTGTCACATACACATTTGTAGAAATCATAGTGAGGAACACAATGAGCAACATCACCACATGGTTTGGCAACACAGGGATGTGGACAATTATCAACGTTAACACCCGCTAAGGCTTCAGCTAGGATTTGTAGAGGACGGTTGTTTATTAAAATCTATAAGATCATATAAAAATTTACTTTTAGAAACATAACTGTTAAACATTTAGGAAACAATTAATAAGTTACATTTTTGTTTGTTGAATAATCTACTAGGTTGTTACAAAAGGATTTTTTCATCAACTAATTTCATTTCAATTTCAGTATCACATCTACACATAATATTATTCTTCAAAATATAGACCACCATTATTGATATCGGAAGCACATCTTTATACCAGAATTTAAATTAAGTGGTGATAGTGTTTGGTTTTTGAGGTAGAAAAATCTTTTATTTGGTCACCAGATTTGACACCCTCATTTTCGAAGTGCCAGTCAGAATAAAGCGATATTTCAGCTATTCAACACACTTCACCATTCAAGCTGAGCAAGCAAATAATTCCATAAGTAAAGGCTGAGTTAGCATCTTGCCCCACCCTCCTTACAGCCTTCTATATTTTCCTGTTGGTAGCACATTCTTTATGATTTTCAAGAACTGTTTCATGAAAATGTTTACTAATCAGGAACGATGAAGAATGCTTTGCTGAAATATTACTTTATTTTACTTTGGCCAAAGCAGAGACTTAAGTAGTTTGGAACTCAATACATTTTTTGTAGATGTTCACAGTAAGGATTAGGAATAATAGCTTTGCCATCTAGAGACCAACTCAAAGTGAATAAAAACTCCTAAATTTTTACTTAACTTGAAGGCTATTGTTTTTAAAAACAAATCACCTTTACCAAAATGCTGGCTTGTATAACAAAAAAAGACATTGCCACCTTCCAATGCACATTTTTTTGACTCTGCACTAAGACCTTCTAGCAGTGCATCAGAAGACTAAAAATAGCATATTTTTCTTCAAAAACCACATTAGAAAAATGGAATGAAAGATTGGAGTAAATGATTAAATAAAGGTGGGAGGTGTGGTAGTTCAGTGGGTAAGGCGCTTGACTACCATGCTCACGGGCCCGAGTTCGAGTCTGACTGACGACAAAAAATTTATATTTTGTCATTTCAGCCGTGGATCAAATTCGAGGTCGGGAGACCCTCCAGGGGCACACCCAGCCTCTTAAAAAGTGGCTACTCTGATTGGGGAAAAAACCTGGCAGTTGAGCGTGAATTCCGGCTAAACCACCTCCTTTCACAACCATTGGCTCAGAAACAGTATAGCCTACCTATGTACTGAACCAGAGACCCTTCATGGGTTGTAAGTGGTACAGGTTAAAATTAAATAAAGGATGAATCAAAGCACACTTTATATAAAGAGTCATATAAGGAATAGAATGGAAACTATATTTTCAGCATGAATCAATGAACAGACTTTTTTAACATCCCAAAATTTACACAGGAAAGGAAGGACATATTATGCTTATTTTAATTATTGGTTTAATAATATTGAATTTAACAAAAAAAAAAAAAAGGAAGTTTTGATTATAAAGAGTTTTAATTATTTAAATAATAACTTTTAATAATGTCTTGGTTTTGATTTGATACCTCAATCTGATTACTAAAGTACAAAATTATGTCAGTAAAGAAGGTGTTATAAGGTCCATAGGCTAACAACCAAGTTATAAATCATCTTTATAATAGCGTGCATTTCTTAATCATTAATCAAATGCTTGAGGATGTTTGTACAAACAAAAATTTATGTGTAACAATTAAAATTTTCTATAGATGAATAATATATAAAGAAAGTGATTCAATTATTCAATGCTTCGAACAACATCCATTACTGTACATTCTCTTAAGAAAAGAATAATAAACAAAAGACTAATTAAAAATCCATCAATGCTAAATCTACAGAGCTACAGCGAGTTAAAAAAGCTTCAAAACTTAAAACATGTTAGCAAAACATTACTTTTTTCATTCAGACCAATATAGCTCCTAAAGGGTAGGTTCTAGTGACAAATGTTATATAACAAAAATATTTTCTATTGAATTACAAGTGAACTGTCGTAGAATTTTCGATCCAAGCAAAACCAACAGAGCTAAAACGTTTCAAAAAGCTCCAACACTTAAATAATGTAGACAAATGTGACTTTTTTCATTTAAAACAATATAGCTCCTAAACGGTAGATTCTAGAAACAAATGCTATATAACAAAAAATATTTTCCATTAAATTTCTGATAAGGAAATTCACAGCAAATTTTCAATCTGAGCAACACCAGCAGAGGAGCTAAAGTGTGTCGAAATGCAACATTTTTGAATGTGAAAAAAAAAAAACGTTACACCAAAAAATATAGACCCACAGCCAAAAGACATATCTAAATCAAAATATTGTAATAATTATTGTCTAATTGTAATATTAACAAACTCATCAATATAATGATCAAAATGATATATGGAAAGACTAATCAAAATTGTCATGATGATGCTGATAAGTTAAGAGTATTTTATATACTATTAAATAAAAATGACTCGGGCTAGAGGATGTACTGGCCTTCCTACTGTTCAATCTTGTCCTTAAGAAAGCAATAAGCGACACCGGCTTATGGAGAGGAGAGCAAAGGCAAGGAAACATCTTTACCAAGATTGTTCAACTGTTGGCTTATGCAGATAATATCAACATTCTAAGGCGCTCTTTTCAGGCTGTGGGGCTTTTCAGGCTCTGGTGGTTAACTTGAAAGTTAACCAGTCCAAAACCAAGTACATAGTTACAGAGGAAGTTGTGACTATAGGAACTTACAACTTTGAAAAGGTTTCAGAATTTAAGCACATAGGATCTGTAGTCACCCAGCATAATAATCCCGAAGTAAAGATGAAAAGAAGGATTACAGAAGCAAAATGATGCTACTTTGGGTTAAGCAAGCATTTGAGCAGGCAACTACTCTCAAGTAAGACTAATTGTAAGTTCCATCTCTTTAAAGCCCTTGTGAATCCCATGCTCCTGTAAGGATTGGAATTCTGGACATTATCTAAAGCTGCTGAAAAAGAGATCCTGATTTTCAAAAGAAAAGTCCTTTGCCGAATTTTCAGAGGTGTTAAGGTTGGATAAGAATGGAAGCAACACACTAACTAAAAGCTATACACCGCCTTTGGAGAGACTAATGTTGTTAAGTTTTTTGAAGTATGCAAGACATATTGCAAGGATGGCAGATGTAGAGAGGCCTAAGATATTGTTGATGCATCCAATACATGGAACAAGGAAGGCAAAAAGTCAATTGGTCAGATAGTGCAGATAGTGTAGCCAAGGATGCTAAAAGCATCTTGAGAGTCAGTAACTGGATGGCATCGGCACAAGACTGTGATGATTGGAGGAGTGGTTAGAGGAGGCCAAGATATGTAACCAGGTTGTAGCACCATTAAAAATAAAAAATAAACAAAATGTATAATAAAATTTCATTTATATGGTTAGTTAAATGAATATAATTAAGTATAGTAATCTAGTAATATATATTAAACAAACATACCTTTTGAATACATCCAACAAATGAAGTTCTAACTTTTACTTTTGGAGAAACCATGTCAAAGTTTGGAATCCCTCCAATGTATATATTAAGAGGTAGATAAAGTTGAGTAAAAGCTCCTGGTGATAAGATTTGAGCTGAAGGGTTCTTGTCAACCTGTAAAACTGCAAGTCTTCCTGTTCTTGATATGGTTACTTCATGCCATTCCCCCAGACTTAAAGGTTCAGAACTCCTATACAATAGAGCAAAAAAATTAAAGTCAATACCTAAAATTATAACTCAATAAAAAATAACGATAAATGATTATGTAAAACCAAAATTTTAATATAATATCCAGTAATTTGATGATAATTTAATTTGATGTAATGAATAAAAAAAAAAAAAAAAAAGTACAGAAATAAGATGAAACATTTGAAATTGAAAGCTAAGATAAAAATAAATTAATTTTAGTGCATATACATATATTTATTTTACTAAGTTTGACTATTATATTATGTTTTTGCAATTGCCATAAAATTAATCACATGCTCTGAAGCCTTATAGTGTGTTTATTCAAGAGGGACTTGTTTAAGAATAAATCATAAGTTAATTAATATTATATTATTAGATCTTAGGTATTTTGATGAATATTTAAATATTCACAACTTGGATGTTACATTAATGCACAATTATCTAATGATGGTATGCAATCACTGAAACCAATAGAATAATTTGGCCTATGTCACTTCACCAAATTTATTGTCAGGTAGCTATGAATCCTCAAAAAAGCATGGACATCATTAAGAATAAAGAGGAGTTGCAATAACTGATGTATCTCTTGAGAATTTATCTCACCCAAACAGCAAAGAAACTAGCAAACATAAAGTATTAGTAATACACATTCTTGAAATATCTTGATGGTGATGTATGCACCACAGTGATATTAATGACTGGGACTGGTAAGATATTTCGACAATGGGTGGCCTCTCGATAATGCAATACACAATTTATCCCTAATGGCTTTGCTACTTATAAAGTCTCTCCTATCTCTTCTTCTTACCTACAATGCTTCCATAAAAAATCACCTCGGCAGAGGTTATTCTGGAGAGCTTCTTCAATACTATTCAATGTTCTGCTCCATATAGTAATATCTGAAGCAATATTGTTGTGATGTTAATGTAAGTGCTGTTTATTGAACTCAGAAAACTGGGGAAGCATCATTTCCCACTTGTTTTGCATATCAGCTAGTCACTCCAGTAAATATAATCCTCCTTTTAAATATTTTCATCTTTCCAGTAGTGTTTCACAAGGCTCATCCCTTTCTCCTACATTTTCTCCATCTACATAAATGACCTAAATTAAGTACCCTTCACTCTAATTAAATTGCTAAATTTAACTAGCCTTCCATCCATCTGAACTTGTTTCAGCTACTGGCAAGATGCAAGACAATCTCTATAGGATGAGCAATGCGGCCACCAACAACCTACTTTCCTTAAATCCAAAACATCCAAAACCCATCATTGGATCTAGCCCTCTTCTGAAATCTATTTCATTCTTTCCTAGTCTTTTTTAAAACAACATGTCAATAAAATTTGTTCTTCTGTTAAAAAGCTTAGAGTCATGTTTGATTAATGTCTATCTAAGAAAGACCACTTATTTCAAATATCCTGTCACTCAATTTCCATCATAAGAAAGTTTTATTATTCCTGTCACTCAATTTCCATCATAAGAAAGTTTTATTATTCCTGTCACTTTCTTCTTGTAAGCATTCGTCAACATCTTATCTCTTTGCCTATGGTTGTATGGTTTGTAATGGTATCTGCCGAGAGCTGGATTCAAAACTTAAAAGATTAATGAATTGTACAGTAAGATTTATTTTTGTCATCCTATACTCATATTTCTGAACTCAAGTTTCTCAATACTAAGCTAAGTTTAAGCAGCTTTCATCTATCTACCATTACAAGTATTTTCTTGATTCTTTAAAATATCTAATTCTGAATTTACAATGCCCTCCATATCTCTTCCCTTCTAACTTCTCTGGTTCAAATCCAAATAACACTTTTGTAATACTTGCTCCCTCCTTTCCAATCTGTACATCCCTTTCCATAAGAGACTACTGCATTCTAGTTCCTTTTTTTTTACCTTTTTATTTCATCAATTCTTATTAAAAAAAAAAAAAAAAAGAAAGTAAAACTTGGTATTTTGTACTAATTAAGGAAAGCTTATTTTAATTAATTATAAAGAGTTATCCTAAGACAATTTATATATATACTTCAAATTGCCCTCAAAGGCGTTCGTCCCACCCAGGACAAGTTATTTTTTTTATTAATTTCGTTTTTCATTACAACTACTTTCTGTGGGTTTTCTTTAGAGTTAGCAACTATCACTATATTATTCGCAATTAGCTTGTGCTAACATAGGAATGAGGTTTCTATATCTGACCATTGTCCGAGTTCTTCTTTTGCAAATATTGAGAATCTTGCCCATAAATGCTACAAAATAAAAAGGAGGAAACTTTGGTAGTTTGTTACTTTGCTTGGAACTTTTTTTAAAGGAAAATGGTTTGAACTCATTTTTACTGAGGCATAACCACTCCCTTAGGATCCTGGTGGGCATCTATCAGATAAGAAGAAACCTTCTTTCTGTGAATTGCATCTCTAAACTCTTCATGTGGTTCAGAATCAAAAGCGGTCTTCAGATCAAAGAAAGCATGTTCTTTTCTAGGTCCCTTTTCAACAATCATTCGTAGGGAGAATACCTGATCCAGGGTCTATCTTTTAAGTAGGAAGTCAAGCAGAGCTGATTTGAAGTCATCCTCAATTATTTAACACAGTCTTCTTTCAAGAACTGTCATTTACAGTTTATAAACAACTGATTAGAGACAGATAGGCCGATAGTTGTCACACTAATTCTGATAACCTTTTTTGTTGATCGGGATGATAGCGTTACATTCCTATTCTTATAGAATTCTGTTTTTATACCAAATTTTACGAAAAAATGTATGAAGGATTCTCCCTACTTCTTCATCTTCAAACTTTATAAATTCAAGTTAGATATTATAACTTCCTGCTGCCATTCCTAACTTTTTGTTGTCTTCCACTACTTCATCCTGTAGAATGTAGTCATCCATATTTTCAACTGGTTCTTTGGGCCCTTATTCTCCTTAATCCAGAGTGTATTACTATTGTTGATTCATATCTAGAAAATCGTTTTTCATAATAACAATACTGTACTAATTGTGCATACATTTTTTAATTAGCAAATCTTTGTATTTTTTTCTTTTCTTTGTATTTATGGTACAAATATAAATAAGATAAATAGATTCTCTTAATGTTTTTCTTTTCTCTCTTCTTACTTTTGTTTGTTGCAAATCAATATTTTGGTACAATTTTCATGTTAGTATAAATATATCTTAATTATAAAATAATAATTGTTTTGATGTTTCATCATCATCATCATCTGGCATAAAGACCCATTGGTTGAGTCCAGGCCTGCTCAAGTATAGACTACCAGTTATTTCTATTATGTGCTGCTGCCCTCCAGCTTCTGATGCCAAGCAGGGATCTTGCATCAGCAGCCACAGAGTCTTCCCAATGGAGCCTTGGTCTTCCAACCCACATGGCACCATACACTAGTTCGATCAGAATTTTCAATGGTATTTCGTTTGGATTCATCCATGCAATGTGACCAGCCCAGCAAAGCCTTGCTACTTTCACAAATACAGCCACATCCACATCCTTATACATTTCATACAGCTCAGCAATCGTCCTTCTCCAACCTGAGTAGAACCTGCTCTTGGGCTCTGATAGAAGTAATAAGTTAGTATAGGTTGGATGATTGTTTTGTAAAGCCTTTCTTTAGAGGCTCTGAATAGTGCTTGCCTTCGTAAATGTTTGTGCATGGAAAAATAGGTACAATTGATTGAAAGGATTCCCCAGTGGATCTCTTCCAGTATAATTAGGATTGATCCTTCTATACCATCATGCGTACGTACCTCAAGTGTCTCTTACAGTATGTTGTCCTCCTGATTGATTTGGGACCCTAAATATACGAAAGATTTTACTCTTTCACACCTGTACCACCCTATTGAGACATGACTTTCATCCTCTTCGTGGTTAAGTAGGGTACACATATATTTTGTTTTTTCAGTGTTAATAACCAGGCCCATGCTTGCAGCAAACTTCTCCAATGATTGAAAAGCCTTCATTATAGCATTGAGAGTTCTTCCTGCGAGATCCAAATCATCTGCGAATATTAAAATCTGCACTGTTCTGTTAAGAAGCGTTCCAGTTGTTTGGATACATCCTTCTCTAATTGCTTTTTACAGGAAAAAGTTGAACACAAGACAAGCCAGACCAACACCCTGTCTTATACCTGTCTCCGTAGTGAATCCTCTTGACAGTTTCCATACCCCTTGGCAAAGCATGTATTCCTTTCCATCATCATTTTTACCAGACAAACCAATTTGATAGGGATGTGCATTCCTATTATCACATTATATGCTTCTTTTCTGTTCACTGAATCATATAATTGTTGAAAATCAATGAAAAGGTGGTGAGTATGTATCCTGTAGTCCCTGGTTTTTTCCAACAGCATTCGCAGGGTAAACATGTGATCCCCTGTTGATCTTCTTTTCGGAATCTTGCTAGATATTTTCTCAGCTCTTTTTTAGCAAATGGAAACAGTCAGACGAATAGTTTCGGAGTTATAATGAAAATGTGCAAAAAAACGTGCATTTTACAACAATGCGGTTTTTTTAGCGTGCTTTTAAGGGACATTATTAAAACTTCATATTTAATATAGTAAATTTCTAATAGTAAATTTAATCAGTTTTAAGATGAAAAAAGTAATTTTGAATCGGACAAATAGTTTCGGAGTTATAGACAAAAAAGTAGGACAAACATGTTTTGGCAGAGAAGTAGTGGGACTGACCACCAGTTGACCAATTTCTACACTTTTTCCCAAGACGATATCTTCGCGGTAAATGGTTCGATTTTTTTTCATTTTGTAGATGCTAATTCCAGCTACAATTAATATATGAAGACTTTTTTCGAAAAAAGCTTCGTTTTCGTGTTATAGGTAAAAAACCAAAAATAACCGGTATTTTGGACTTTTTTTTTGCGATTTTGGGTATGAAGCTGACGTCTGCCATTGTAGCAAACTTCAGATTCGGATTCAGCACCCCAAAAAGCATAAAGATCCGTTGAGAATAAAAGTTTGTCAGTTTTTTGTTGAAAACGGACTTTTGGAGCCTTATTTTACTGGACTATAAAAAGAAGGATTGAAAGGGCTTTGAATGCAGTAGGAAGCAGGGAGATGCCTCTATAATTTTCACATGCAGACATTCTTATGAATAGGACAAATCACTGTCTTCTTTCAATCAGTTGGTAATTTTTCTTTTCTCCATATATCCATTAATAATTCTTGAAGAAATGTTACCATCTCCTGTCTACTAAACTTGAACAACTCAGATGGTATATTATCGATTCCAGGGCCTTATGATTCATAAACTTCTGGATGGTATCATACACTTCCTCTTCATCAGGAGATTCGACAAAAATCTCGTTTTCTCAATCTTCGAGGGCATATGGTGTTTCATTGACCTGTTCATATTTATTTAATAGATCTTGCCCATCTTTCTATGATCGCCAATTCCTCGGTGGTCAGTGTGCCATAATTTTGCCTACAGGAATGGTTCCAAGGTTTGAATCCTGGATGTCCATCATTGATCATTAGAAAGAACACCCTATTTTTTTTTACTTTAAAAGCCTCTTCTATTTCAGTAAGTAATTTGGCTTCCACTGCCGTTTCTTCATGAGTGCATTTTTCTTCTTCTTCTTCTTGCTCAGTATTCCTTTACATATCTTCTAGTGTGCTTCTATTGGATCATGGTTAAGTATGTTTTCTTGATTCAGGAGCTCAAAATCTTTGTCAAATCATGGTTATCTCTTCTTCTTTTTTTCCATACCTTAGAAACAATGATGCTTGAGGTAGCAAGGGGTAGACTTCCCTTGCTACCTCAATCATCATTGCTTTACATTCCTTCCACTGTTCACCAAGTTCAGCATTTTGGTGAATGTTCATTACCTTTGAATCCATTGCAGAAGCAAACCTCATTTGTATTTATTCATTTTTCAGCAAGGATGTGTCAAATCTTGATATCGTTTGAAACCTCAGGTAAGCTATGGAGGCCTACTGTTGGCCGATAAGTAGTTTCCTTACCAACTTGGGCATTGAAATCACCAAGCAAATTTTCATGCCATAATTCGGGCAGGCATCAAGGCATCTCTCAAGTTCCTCGTAGAATGTATCTTCCAGTTCGTCTTCTGATACTTCTGTAAGAGCATGGACACATACCAGGCTAAAAAAGAATTTTGCTTTTAATCGAAGCATACAGATCCTAAGACTAATAGGCCTAAAATCAATTATTTGCTGAGAGAATCTCAGACCAACAATAAAACTAGTACCAAATGTATGAAGGTGGTCGTCACAGATGTAGTGGTATGATTACCTTTTCTATGGCTACCTTGTCTGATCCACCTGACTATAGAATAAGTCTATTTTATAGCTGTCAAGGTATTTAGAAAGATTTGAAGTGCTCCAGGACTATATAATGTCAAAACATTCCATGAAGCAATCGTATGGTACAATTGACGGTTGCTCGGTTATTTTCAGTAAATCAGTCTGGCTAATCTTTTCTGAGCTATCTTGATGTATTGGATTTAAGGGGAACAGGTTATCGCCCCATTGCTCCCAAGTCAGGTAAAGGGACTGCCTCCTCAGAGTGCCCTGACACATTCCCCCATCCGGGAAATCTACCTATGGAAAGTTGTTCTAGGGTGTGTACTGTAGGTGACCTATGTTTGCAGTGTGGGGGTGAATGTAGTGTGGTGTCAGTAGTGTATATGTGTGAATGTCAGAGTACAGTTCCCCAACCTGGAGGGCCAGTGGCTATCTGTGGTACAATAGCCAGGCGAAGGGGCTATCACCTCCCAATGCCTACATTTTCTCCTCTTCATTTTTCCTTTTCTCTCTTCTTACTTTTGTTTGTGGCAAATAAATATTTTGATACAATTTTCATATTGGTATAAATACATCTCAATTATAAAATTATATATTTTTTTTAATGTTTAAATTTCTTTAATTAACGAAAAAATTCAATAAGTTATTTATAAAGCTGATTGGTCACATACATAG
Organism: Euschistus heros; assembly: GCA_003667255.2. Classification (NCBI taxonomy): domain Eukaryota; kingdom Metazoa; phylum Arthropoda; class Insecta; order Hemiptera; family Pentatomidae; genus Euschistus; species Euschistus heros. The sequence continues at coordinate 348,688 of RCWM02000477.1, read as the reverse complement.
TAAAATTTAATTTTAAAATTTGTTTCAATTAAGTATATAAATATTTCAAACAATAATTTTAAGAAATAATTTTTCAATGAACAAGGTAATACTATCATTACCTAATTGTTGCAGCTCCTGTTCCTAAATCAAATGTGAATTCAAGGTGGCCATCACTGGTGTAAAGAGCTATAAAGTCACCCATTCCATCAGCCCTATGTCCATTATATAGAATGACTCCATTTAATGCATTAGGCTTCAATACTACAACAATATCAAGCCATGAAAGTGCTGAACCACCCAAGCCAGGGTATCTGAGGTAGCTTGAACCATTGAAAGCGGGAACCTAAAAATTTGTCAATATAAATATAAACATAGATTTATAAGTAACCTAAAAATTTGTCATAATAAATATAACATAGGTTTATAAGCATGTGTGTGTTTTTCTTTCTATGGTAGGTTAATAAAAGGATTACTTCAATTTGTTTCACATGCTCCATGCACTTGCAGGTATATTACATGGGTACTATATGCTATATAATATTACAGAAGGAGATCAATACTTCGAGATGAATAGAACAGCAACCAACACAAACTATCAAAATTTATGAGTAAAATTAAATAGAACTATGATGATAAATTATGAAAATTAAAGTGAATGAATAATCATTTGAAAAAGATAATAATTTTTTGAATTCATTTTGGAATGCATGTGTTTTTCAAGGGGAAAAATTTGAAATTCAGATTCAGCAACCCTCCTCCCCCCCCCAAAAAAAAATTGGTATTTTCTTTCTCGATTCAATAATTTTATTTCCTCTAGTGACTGTAGTTTATTAAAAGATTAATGTCGAATGTTTGACATTTCTATTCAGTTCTAAAAATATACAAAATCAGGAACTAAATAGATTATATATGTTATATTAATGTAAAAATGCAGGGCAAGAAATCAAATATATTTGGTAAAACAAGGTATCTGAAGGAAAAGACAAGTAATATGACTTTTTGAAGCTTTGAATAAGGAGTGAAACATTATGTGATGATCGAAAATAAGAATGGGTTAGGTGCTCATAGGTAAATGGAGAAAGGGTTTCCCCATGAGTAGCCAGATTTTCTGTACCTACTCAGAATAAATTTAAAATAGGACTATTGGAAATATTTATTAATTTGTTTTAACCAAAATTGGATTGATTTTTAATGACCTCATTGTTTCTAATGATTCATGACATCACACCTTCTCCAAAGCTTTAAAAAGTCATACATATTACCTGACTCTTCCCTCCAAAAACCTTGTTCAAATTTAATTGAAATCAAAGTTAAATTTTGACATTAATATATCAAACTGCTGATGTTTTGACTTTGTTTAAAGTTTTGGAACTAAAGATGAATGTTTGACGTTTGAAATAAGTCTTCTAATAAACTATAGAAGTGGAAAATAATACATCAACTTTTAACTCCATTGTATTTGTATTCTGTAATAGTACAATAAACTAATCTAAAATATGCAAATAATAAAATATTTATAAATGCATCTAAGTTGATAGGTACGTCACAGAATATATAAAAAGTAAGAAATAAAGAAACACAATAAGTATTTAAAAATTTAAAATTGTTTCCTCCGTCTTGTTTTAATTTAAGTATATTTTAATGCTGAAATGATACATACACACATATACTTAAATGTTGAGAACAACATAATCAAAGATTAGCTAATGTTTTTATTGATAAGTGATGTTAATAGATTATATCATCATCTATCTGTTTTAATCAATAAGGCCTTTTTTGTATTTTATTGCTGTGCCTATTTTGAAAGTGAATAAAAAAGATTATTTTTAATGAAAATATTATTTTATTTATCTTCTCATCTTCATACTTAAAAATATATTTGTATAATAATGGGATGTATAAAAAAAATGACCGTTTTTGAAACAAATATTTGTATTATTATTTCTTTGATATAAAATACAATTAATACTCAAAGTATAGTTCATTGATATCTACCGTCATAACCCATCTGCTAGCCAATTGCTCGATGCCACGCTGATACCATTCTTTGGGATGGCTGTCAAAGAAGTCTTGGACAGCATTTTCAACTTCCGCAAAATTATCAAATGTTTTCCCTTGAAGAAAATGGGCCATGGATCAAAACAAGTAGTAATCCGAAGGTGCAAGTTCTGGACTATATGGTGGATGAGGCTGAAGTTCAAACCCATGAAGTTCTGTAAACTTTTCTGCTGATTGTTGAAGAGTAAATTCGTGAGGGACCAGTCTACAGGTCTTTTTCACCTTCCTCATGGAGAGAAGATGGCGACTAACAGTATCTTTCAACACACCACATGCCCTGGCAAGTTCGCGAGTACTTGTGGACGGATTTGACTCAACAGCTTCCTTCAGAACCTCATCAATATCCATTAATGACCGCCTGGAGCCCTTCTTCCTTTTCAACGTCATATCTCCACTTCTAAATTTTTCAAACCAACGCCGTGCAGTGCGCGGACACCTTCCCCTTCATATTTAATAATTTCACGAGTTGCTTCAGCGGCTGTGAAATTTTTTTTTCCAGTAATGTCTTAAAATTGATTACTGGAATTCCTGCTCCTCAATTGATACCATGGTTAAATTACTCACCACCAATCTTCTATCTATCCTTGATACCCATGCTCCTCTTAAAACCTCAACATTTCGCCGGCGTCGCCCTGCTCCTTGGATGAACCAAGATATTAAAGATTTACAAAGAAGACGAGAGGCTGCCCGTAGACGCTTCAGACGCACCAGGCTTGAAGATGACTATCAAGCGTTTAAGCTTCTTAGAAATTTAACACAACCCACGATCCGGCGAATTAAATCCAATTTCTTCCACGAAGCCCTCTCATCTGCACCCGATCCTAAATCCAAATGGCTGCTCCTCCACAAACTTTCCTTGTGTGATCCTCCTAGTTCCTCTCCCTCGGGAGTCTTTCCTGTTACTCCAGACGAGTTATATTCCTTTTTCGTTTCTTCCTCTTCTTCTGCTCCTTCTCGACCCTCCCAGTCCTCACATCCGCCTACATTTAACGATAATAATTTTTATTTTTCTTATATCACTCCCTCTGATCTAATTACCTCCATTATGAAGTCTCAATCCAACCCATCTGGTTTAGACGGCATTCCTGTTAAATTATTGAAATTATGCCTTCCTGAAATCCTACCGGTTCTCCTCTTCATATATAATTTTCCCCTCCAAAACTCTGTATTTCCCACTTCCTGGAAAAAGGCCGTAATTCATCCCATCAACAAAAACCCAAACCCTATATCCCCAAAGGACTACCGCCCTATATCCATACTTTCTAACCTTTCTAAGCCCCTAGAAAGATTGGTGCAATCCCAAATTTCCAATTTCCTAGAAGATTCCAAGTTACTCGATCCCTTCCAGTCTGGTTTCCGTCCCAGCTTCTCAACACAATCCGCCCTCATCAAAATTATCACTGACATCCAAGCAGCGATGGATAAAAAAGAACTGACCATCCTGATCCTCCTTGATTTCTCTAAAGCATTCGATTCCTTAGACCATAATATCTTTTTTTCCAAATTGAAATCACTTAACTTTTCCTACATCGCGCTGCTTTGGCTTCAATCTTTCCTTTCCCACCGCACCCAAGCAGTCGCCACCCCTAACCAAGGCCTATCCTCTTTCCTCACTCTAAAATCAGGAGTAGCTCAAGGTTCGAGCATTTCCCCTCTTCTGTTTAATTCCTACATCAATGATCTTCCCCATTCAATTCACCATTGTTCCTACCATCTTTACGCCAATGACTTCCAAATTTACTTCTCCTTTCCTCCATCTGAAATGTTAGCTGCGTTTTCCAAAATTCAGGAAGACCTAGACGAAATCTGTGCCTGGGCAAATCTGAACAAATTAACGTTAAACGCAGCTAAAACTCAAGCAATTGCCATAGGATCACATTCCCTTCTTCATTCAAATGCCAACATTCCCACATTATTCCTTAATGGTCATCCAATAACTTTCCATTCCTCTGTTAAAAATTTAGGCTTAACCATTGATCAAACCCTCTCCTGGAAATCCCATATTGCACAAATCTCCCGAAGGTCGATCGGTATCCTAAAACTATTTCACCGCTCTCGTCACCTCCTTCCCCCACCCACACGCAGACTCCTAGTATCCTCTCTTATCTTCCCCCAATTCGACTATGGTTGTGTGATATATGGCGGGCTCTCGACGGTTCTTGAGGACAGATTAAAACACATCATGAATTGCTTCATTAGGTTTGTCTTCGGAACCTCGAGACGTTACCATGTTTCACATCTCTACACTGAGTTAAATTGGCTGTTCCCCTCCTTCCGCAGAAAATACTTCCTAGGCACCTATCTATACCAAGTTATCAACACCCGTCACCCTCCTTTTATTTACAGTAACCTGAAATTCAAGTCCGCTATCAAATCACTGCATACAAGATCTCGTCTTTCCGATCTCTATACTCCATCCCACAGAAGTACTGCATTCCAACGTTCCTTCCTTGTCCGATCCTCTACTCTTTGGAATTCCCTCCCCCCCTGCATCCGCAATGCTTCTTCCCTTGGAACATTCAAATCACTATTCTTTCACCATCTTCTTTCCCTCCAACTCAAATTGTAAGGATGTATGTACTGTATATGTAATCGTCTAATTTAATTACTAAGACCGTCAGACATAAAACATAAGCATAAATTATATTTTGATTATGATGTTTTAATTGTTTGTAATGATAATTTTTGATTTTCTATCTTTTATTTTTCTTCTGTTTTTTTTTTTTTCTCTTTTGCAATTTTATTTACAATATTAACCTCTATTTTGTATACTCATTTTTTTTCACCCTCTTTTTATTTAAAGTTATTTCTTTTTCTAGTTTTTCTCTGTATCTTTTTTTCATACATATTTGTGTTCAGTTTATCTATCTATCTATCTTCATGGCTCTACAACCCTAGATGGGTCCTGGCCTCCTCAAGGAGAACTCTCCATGTTTCTCTGTCCTCTGCGGCCGCCGTCCAGTTACGAACACCCAGGATGTTCTTTGCATCGCTGGAAACAGCATCCATCCATCTGAGCTTCGGTCTACCAACTCTTCTATGGGTACCCAATTTGGCTTCCATGATTCTTCGCGGTACCTGGTTTTCCTCCATTCTGACAACATGCCCAAAACCAAAACCAGGCTCTATAAGACCTTAATACGCCCGGTATTAATGTATGCCTCCCAGACGTGGACACTGTCCAAAAAAGATGAAAAAAATCTTCTGATTTTCGAGAGGAAAATATTTAGAAGAATTCTCGGGGCCGTAAAAGATGGAGACACATGGAGAAGACGGAAGAACCGAGAGCTGTATGAGTTATATGGAAGCTATATAACCAGTATGAACAGTACCACTGTTCAGTTTATCTATGTTATTTTATTTTTAACAGCCTCTCGGCCAGATATGATCTTACTTTATGTTATTTAATGTTATTCTTAAGGGACTTTGTCCCAGAATAAAGTTTTCTTTCTATTCTATTCAAAATTAGGAGAATTTCGTAGGACACTGTTATGTTTCTTCTTTGAAATTAATACCTGAACTGAGGCTTTTTTTTTTAAGAAGTCCAGTGTTAGAAACAAGCTTAGAGAATGCTCTAAAGGGATCATTAAGTATTGGTAAATAATAAATAGCATTAAGATATTTATAGACTTTTGATCTCTGGAATTTGATAAAATGGTCATTTTTTTTATATGGCCAATTAGTATTAATGTAAATCACTTGCATTCAATATTGCTTTTGTTCTTAGAGATAAAAATACTATATCATTTACTTTCACAGAAATATCTGTTGAATTATTGATTTTGTAAGTTTAGATAGTATGAGTATATTTTAACAATCTATATAATATATAATAAAATAATTTAGAACATCTTTAATTTAGAAAGGGAGGCACGGTAGCTCATAGGGTAAGGCACTTGACTGCCATGTTACTGGGCCCGAGCTTGAGTACCACTGAGGGCAGAAATTTATAATTTATTTCAACCAAGGATCAACTTTGAGGTCAGGAGACTCTCTTGGGGGAACATCCAGCCCCTATAAACTGGGTACTCTTAATTGGGAGAAAAAACCAGGTGGTTGAGCCTGATTTTGGCCAAATCTTCCCTTTCCCAACCACTGGCCCAGTAACAGTACATCCTTACCAAAGTACTGAACCCATTCATAGGTTGTAATGGTTTTAATTTAGAAAAGAAATGCAGCAAAACACTAATAGGTCCAAATTCTGATTAACTTTAAATGCTTGTTCTAAATGAGATGAAAATTGTTATTAAATCTTGATAAGGAGGGAAGACATCTATACCATCTATACCAAGAACACTAGTTTCATGATCCTTTATAATCTTAATGTTAAAAAGATTCTAACTTATTAATCCTTAATTCAGCTCTAAATCATTGATAATAAATGAGAAAACAGTAAGAAATTTATTCTATATGAGCCGGTGAGAATGAAAGTGGTGTAAGTCAAGTTTTCTTCATTTCAAGAAAATGAAGGTTTTGCAAACGTTGTTATTAAAAATTACATAAGCAAGATTGAAAGGACAGTGTTTCAATTTTAGACAACAGTGCTTTAAAGTTTATAAAAATGGTTGGTGCAAGTTTCAATAATAATTTATTAATTGGTTTTAATGGGCTAAAATCTTTAAATACATTTTTTTTTTTCTTAAGTCGGGAAGCATGTCCAACAGAACTCAAAGTTATGTTTTTAGTAACTATTTTCAAAGAGGCAAATGCAATAACACTTAACACCATTCTCATATTTACCAAAGAAAGATAAGGAGTCACTAATAAAAAAAATTGTTATAACCTTCGAAACAAGATACGTACAAACTTCTTCTAAATCCTAATATTGCTTCAAACCCAAGATACATTACATAATTCGAGTAATTAGTTTTAGGTGGAATATTTTAACTGTTTTAAATAACTTTAAATTCTTCACCAAAGTTGTTACTAATATCTTACATCTAACATCTTAATATCTTAACTAAATTAATTCATTTAACTGTGATCTTAATACCAGATAATTTTTTAGGCTTTAGAGTCAATTGTAGGAAAAAATAAATAAATGCATAAAATGGAAAAAAAAAAAAAAAACAAATATATATATATATATATATATATATATATATATATATATATATATATATATATATATATATATATATATATATATATATATATATATATATATATATACGAGGGTAAGTCAATAATTATCCGCAATATAGCTATATTTTTGTTTATGTTGGCAGTACTGTTCTTTTGTGTTGATGGCGCATGCTTTGTTTATTCGTTGTTATGTTTATGTGCGTATCAAGCTGGTAGGTTAGTTTTGTTATCGCTGTCGTGCTGTTAATAATGGTCGCTCCACTTTCTATTTGCACCAAAGAAGAGCAACGTTCAGTGATCCGTTTTTTGTGGTCGGAAGGTGTATCAGGGGCCGAAATTCATCGAAGACTTTTGGTACAGTACGGGAACAATTGTTTGCCACAACGGAGTGTCTATGAATGGATAGAAAAATTCAAAAATGGTCGCACAAGTGTTACGCAAAATGAAGGAGCTGGACGACCAGTTACCGCCTTAAACGAGGAAAACATTGAGCGTTCACGTGAAATGATTCTCTCAGACAGACGGATAACTGTTGACGACGTGGCAAATCGTCTGCAAATTAGCCACGGTTCTGCCTACGAAATCATTTACAGCAGACTTGGGTTTCATAAAGTTTGTGCAAGATGGGTTCCAAAACAACTGACACAGTTGCATAAACAACAAACGCGCTTGGACGTGTGCACAAAACATTTGGATCGCTATGTTAACGAAGGGGACAACTTCTTAGACAGGATCGTTACTGGTGACGAAACATGGATCCATCATTACGAGCCGGAGAGTAAACGGCAGAGTATGGAATGGAAACATCCAAATTCGCCGTGCAAGAAAAAATTCAAAACCCAACCGTCCGCAGGAAAACTTATGCTTACGGTTTTTTGGGACTCACAAGGTCCATTATCAGGAAAGGGGCACAACAATAAACAGTGAACGTTGCAGTGAGATGCTTACTGCTAAGCTGAAGCCTGCAATTCGAAGCAAACGCCGAGGACTGCTGTCAAAAGGCGTTGTGTTGTTGCACGACAATGCCCGTCCGCATACAGCTGCCCACACTGTGGAAACGCTTCAGAAACTTAATTTTGAAGTATTGAATCATCCTCCATATAGTCCCGATCTCGCTCCATCTGATTTTCACTTGTTTGGTCCACTCAAACAGGCAATTAGGGGCCGTCGATTTGCCTCGGACGAAGCATTGAAAGAAGCGGTGCATTCCTGGCTCGCATCTCAACCCAAAACCTTCTTCCATGAGGGCATCAGGAAACTTGAACAACGTTGGACCAAGTGCGTTGAAAAGCAAGGGGACTATGTCGAAAAATGATGTACTTGTAAGTTTCCTATTTCATTTCAATAAAATTTTATAACTATATTGCGGATAATTATTGACTTACCCTCGTATATATATATATATATATATATATATATATATATATATATATATATATATATATATATATATATATATATATATATATAAATACAAAACAAAAAGTTTTTCATATTTAAATATTCATTATTTTGCAACTATTCATATAGAAAAACTAATCCTACCACATCTAGCGTGCAAAAATAGATAAAAATCATGAGTCGTATGTATTTGAGAAATTACTTAAAATGCACTTTGCGCATCTATAGAGTAAAATTTTGAGGGATACCTGGCAGAATTTGTCTCCCGATTTGATCGCTCCGCTTACATAATATAAAAAAATATGACAGGATAAAGTCGATTAGGCACTCTTCTATTTGGAAATTGGCACGAATACTCCCGCACTGCTTCTAAAGCATTACCATTACAGAAGCCATACACAAAAATCATATCAGCGTATTCAACATTAGAATATGTATGCGGCATTGTGGCTGATGCTATCCACACAAAAATATCTGAGTAACTGGCTGAAGACTGATTTAGGAATTATAATCCTAGAAGGAAGCCAAAATGTAAACAAATAAAAGAATGTAAAGGATAACATTAAGTGTTTACATATCTCACTGCCTAGCCTCACGAACTTTGAAAGGTGATAATCGCTACCTGTAACAATTTTGTTTTGTTTCTTTTTTTGCGATTTTCTCTAAAACTAAGCAAAAACGAGCAAATCTCTGAAAGACTTTTTGTTTTAGTATTTCAGTCCCCTATAAGTTCCTGAAGCTTTGCCATTTAAATTCGGGACACCCTGTAGACTATACCTATTGACTTACACCACTCTCATTCTTAACAGATATCCGTTTTTGTTAAATTTGATAATGATACTGTGTTTTTACTGTCTTTAGGTAAAGAGTTAAACATAATTGACAATGTCAATTAACAGAGGAGTGACAACAATAGTGTGAAGGAACAATAATAGTGAATAATCCCAATTTTGAATTTTTTTAACTTTTTTTGACCACTTTCATTCTCACCAGCTCATATGTATAATTTAATTTGTTACCTGGAGGTCTAGCCTTGTTTCACAAAGATCACCTGTGAAGCCTAATGGACAAAGACAAACTGCTGAATCACCAGAAGTCAAACACTTTCCACCATGTTGGCAAGGAACTTTACTACACCTATCAGCAATACATTCCTCTGAAATTACACAAAAGTATATCTTTCAATTTCTTTTAAACTGATATATTATTAAAAAATGTGTTGGTGCGTGTGAGCATGTATATAATGTGAATATATGTATACATATGTACAGGGTATCCAAACAGTTTTTTTTTTCCACACTCAATTTTTTTCTTGAAATAGAGGGCTGCTCCATATAAATTTACACAGGAACAAAATACACTTCATTAGAAGGTTATAAGATGGAAAACCCTTTGTAAAGTAATGGTAAAATGACATGACATTTCTCTAGAAAGTATATATAATTCTTGAAAACTGAAAATTGAAAATTTAATGAAATGAAAAATAATCTTAATTCTGGGGTTACAAAAAAGTGTTATAAAACCGCAATATTTTGTTAGAGCTTTAACAGTTTGACATTGTAACCCTATTTCTACTTTTTTCGATAAAGAATACATGGCTTCAACAATTTGACACCTTCAACAATTTGGCTTGCAGTAGCAACGCTTAATTTTTAAGAGAATTGTTTTAAATTCAGTGCAAAACAGTGTTGATCTAGTTACATAAAACATTGAAGATTATCTGTAATTGAAGATAAAGAAATACTTTTTTTTTTTTTTTTTTTTTTTTTTTTTTTTTTTTTTTTTTTTTTTTTTTTTTTTTTTTTTTTTTTTTTTTTTTTTATTAGGGAGAAGAATGGACGTATATTTATTACATGATTAGATATCACTAATTACAGTAATATCTTTTAAATATTAAAGGCAAGATTGTGTTACCACAAAAGCTCAATAGTAATTGTTTATTCTTTACAAAATTACAATACTCTTTGTTACACAATTCTCAAACTAATGTTAATAATTGAATCAAACTTTTTAAAACTAAACACATGTTTTTTAGATCATGTGTTTTTTTGTTTGTTTTTTAGACCATATGTTTTTTTTTTCCTTTCTTTTTTTAATCAAAATTATTTCTTCAACAACATTGATTAGCTCATAGGAATCAACTTTGGATCATTGATTCTTGATATCAATTATTTTCTCTAGAATCAGTGTAACTGAGAATCGACAATAGAAATCAACAAATTCCTAGTATATATAACATTGTAAACCAATTTCTTAAATTTCTAAAAACATTATAGTGTCTATTGAAAATATTAAAATTTCTTTTGAAATTCTAGAAATTCTTTCTTGCACCCCAAAAGGGTTCATATAGGTAGAGATAACTTGCAATGTACATTTAGAGATAGATAACCTGTAATAAAATAAAATTTCATTCAAGATTTAATTTTATTTACCTGTTATTCTTAACATTCTAAAAATATTATTACTAATTTTATATGAAATTTATTGATGTTTCCAGAGTGATTGTTTACATTATCAACATCAGCTAAAGACTTCCCTTGTTATGATCATACCAAACCTGAGAGTAGGGAAGAACATTCTGAAAGATTTCAGTTATGGTAAGGCTCAAAAGAGAAAATTACAAATGTAAGGTCACTTGGAAAACAATATTTATCACCCATTACAGTTTTAAAACACACACACACACACAAGGAGCTGGAATGACCCAGTGTGCTGTTGGTAATCAAAGTTCAAACAGTTGAGCATGGTAAGCCATTCGATCGGACAGCCCTTAATAGTGGCTGCTTTCTAAGTAAGACTACACTGCTTTGCTTTCTCAGGATACTACAACCATCCCTTAAGAAAGGAGCCTAATGGTGGTAACTTATGCCGACTGGGAGTAGGAATGATGACACTACACCGTGTATCTAAATCCAGAATCATGATACGGTTTTCCAGGGTATAAAATAGCCAACAAGATTTCCTATCTATCTACAAACAGTCTGTTTCAGGACTAGAAATAGAGGTGTGAACTCCAAGCAACCATAATCCATGGATCAAGACTGATTTGTCAATGCCCCTGAACCAGAGAGTCTGAAAATGCATTAGTGGGAAATCGTGAACTAGTCTCAAAGAGACCAGATATCTAGCTATAGGGTAGCCTGCCAATGCACCATGAAAACGTGAAGCAGGTTACCCCCCCCCCCCAGGTTGTCAGTGCTTATTCAAGCCATTAATATCTGTAAAAAAAAATTCATATGGCCAAAGATCTCCAAGATCTGTAATGCCAACTAAAAAAATAAACATAATGTAACAGGCAATAAATACAATGAAAGAATTCAAATCTGAAACTTACCTATGTCAAATCCTTTAACTGCATCCCCTTTAGGTACAGGAGCGAATTTATAAACATAGTCATTGATCTGAAGATGTCTTACACAACCTTTTAACCCATGATCAGTTGGTAGTTTGTCTTGAAGACCGGAGGTATTACCACGTCCACCAATAAAAACTGGTTCTCTAAATGTCATTCGTGAAAAAAGGCCCTGAAAAAAAAAAAAAATTAATGTTCATAGAATGATACAAGACATAGCATTTGCTAATAAATAAAATATTAAATATACAATATAAATCAATATTGATTGATTATTAAATTCATCAATGTTAATGTTACAATTTTCAAAAATGTTCTAATCGTCATCATCAAATAATGATGGCTAATGCCATTTGAGTTTGTCATTCACAGATAAAGAAACACGTTGTCTCCAGTATCAGTAGCCTCCTTCTGCTCCAGTCTAATACCCGTCTTTGAAATGCCTCCGACACTCCGTACAAGATATTTTGAGTCTTACTTTAGGCTTCCCATCTCCCACTTAAGTCTTGTGAATCTTTCTCACAATTTTATCTTGACTTATTCTGAGAAGGTGGCCGAATCACCTCAACTTCTGTTCCTCCAAATTGTTTTTTGTGGGATTTATTTTGAGGCTATTTCAGATTGTGTTATGAATCCTGTTATCATTAAATCTGGTATTCGGAATTTGGAGTGATCAATCAGTTTATTTAGAGATTCAATATATAACTTTTCATTCATTCTTTTATTATAAAATTTATTTTTGATGGATAAGCTGTTAAAAGGGAAAATAATTTGAAAGTGGTCGCTACCTAAGGTTTCAGAGGAAAGTGACCATGATAATTTGTTAAACAAATCAGGTGAGACAAAAGTGAGATCTAAAATGGATGGTCTGACTCATGGGGAGCTTATCGGAGTAACTACATTAGGTTCATATAAAATAATGTGAATCTTATTATACAATATATAATTACTAAGGAGATATTATTATAATATAAAGGTGTAATATATAAAAATATAAAAACAACTATTCTCCCATCATTTACTTAACATCACAATATATATGATAGTTTATAAAAATTTTTTTTTCTTCAAGCGACGTTTCGTGGCATTGCCACATTATCAAGCCCTGAAAATATGCAAAAAAACATACATGTATGACATAACGCGAATATGGTACATCAACACTCAACTACCGTACATTATATAAAAACTTATGAATTACCTTACAATCCTCATACTCATATGATCCTTATCCAATATAATATCAATCGACTTAAAAAAGTCTCGTCTTAGTGTTATGTCTAATCTACACACATATAATTTTAATGTAAAAAACAAATAAATTCAATAAATAAATTATGAAAAGATTACAACGTACAACTGCACTATTTATTATTATGCAAAATTTACTATTATAGTGTATCTATAGTTAATAAATGTAATTACCTTGAAAATAATGAAAGTATTTTTTCTATATGAGCTGAAAACTTTTTGGTTATATTTCTCCATAATTGCTCTGTCTGTTACTACTGATGGGTCTAAAGGTTAATGTCTATATATCTAGTTTGTTTATTAGTAGTGCATAGTGGGCTCCTATTTTTTGTGTATCAGTTTTGAAATTTACTGCTGTGTCCAAATTTTTTGTTATGAATATGGATTCCAAAATTTTCCTTTTGTAACTATTTTTTTCATAAAATAAAATGTCGGTTTTTTTTAAAATTGAATTTATGGTTATTATTTATAGCATGTTGTGCTAATGCTGTTTTATTGATATTTTTTATGTTTTTGGTATCTGAATTATGTTGTCTGATTCTGTTTTCAAGTTTTTGTTTAGTTTCTCCGATATATATATTATTACATGTGTTGCATTCTATTTTATATATTAAATTACTTTTTTGCATATGGTCTATTATCTTATTTTTCTTGTTTATTATGTTCATGATTTTGTTATTATTAATTGGGGCTGTTTTTTTTATTAAAATCAAATTTTTTGAGTTTATGAATTATTTTATTGGTGAGTCCAGGTATGTATGTTATTCTATGGAACATCTTTGGATAATTTATATTATTTCTCATTGCCGTTGTGTTATCTATGTTGTCTATTGCACCTGTTATATTCTTTGCATGCTCTATAACATTTTTATTATCATTATTAATGTAAAAATCGGTTATTTTCTTTTGAATACTTATTTCTTTTATTTGTTTATTTTCTATTATTTTGTTACTGGATTGTGTGACTATTTGGTTTATATGTATTTTATCTTTATTGTTATTTTTTGTATTTAAATTTTTGTACCAATATTTGTTAATAATATGTTTAGGTATGAAATTATCTACTAAGATTTTATAAATATTTGTTTTAATTTCTTTAATGTATTCTATGTCAGTTGTGGCTATTGCTTTGAATACTAGATTATTTATAGTGTTTAAAATTTGGTGCTTAGGGTGTTTGCTGTGGTAATTAAGTAATCTATTAGTTTTTGTTGTTTTCTTGAACCATTTTGTTTTTATGTGGTTATTGTCCAAAATAATGGTCATGTCTAAAAAGTTGATGGTGTTATTTATTGATTTTTCAACTGTAAATTCCATTTTATTATTGAATCCATTAAAGGTTTGTACTAAATTATCGACATGTTCATTTTTAATTATAATTAGCAAATCATCAATATATTTATACAAAGCTAATGGTTTATTTTTTAATTTATTAAAACATTCATTAATTAAATGATTTAACCATATACCACTAAAATTTACACTCAAGTTCGAACCCATTGGTACTCCATCTAATTGCCTATAATAATGTTCATTATACATGAAATAATTATTATGTAAACATAATTTAAGCCCTTCCATGTATATCTTTTTATTCTTTATTGCGGTATATGGCTCTATATCCTTCCATTTATCATTAATGACTTTTAAACATGTGTCTATTGGTATATTCGTGAATAAACTTTTTACATCCAGGCTAATCAGTGTGTGATTAATTAAATCATTAGGTTTAAATTTGGATAAATGGTTTTTTAAATCTATGGAGTTTTTTACGTCATACTTGTTATTATTATTGAGATGTGATAATGTTTTATTAAAATAAATATTAAGCTTTTCTATGGGGCCATTTTTTCCATTTATTATTAATCTTAAATTATGGTCAGCTTTATGTAATTTTATTAGTCCATGAGCTATTGGTGTGGTAAAAGTGTTAGGTGCTATATTATTCTTTTCTTTCTTGGTCATATATCCAGATTTTTCTAAGTTGTTTAGATATTTTATAATGTTTTTGGCTATATTATTTCCTGGATCTGTTCTAATTGTTCTGTAAATTTTTTTATCATTTAGTAAATTAAGAATTTTTATATCATAATCTTCTTTATCCATTATGGCTATCTGCTTAGTTTTATCTGATCTTACAAATATAATGTTTGGATTCTTTTTTATAAATAATTTTAAATGGTTGATGTCTTTATTTATGATGTAATCTAATGCCGAAAAATTGTTAATATTTTTATTTTTATATTTATCTATATAACTATTGAGTGATATGTTGATATTGTTTCTTAAACAGTTTTTATGGTTATCTGTGGTATTGTCATTTTCAATAATGGTTTCTAAATCTGCTATCAGTCTAATAATCTCTTTGTTAAGTATGTGTTTGTTGTTGTTGATATTTATGCAAAAGTTTTCCCCTAATGATAAAACATTTAATATATTAGTGGGTATATTTACTTTCGTCTTATTTATCACTCTATTACTTATGTGTAATGATTCATATTGATTAATAACTTTTGTCCCTGTGTTGTTATATGTTTTAAATTGTGAATCGGCTTTATTGTCTGCATTTTTTATGTATATATTGTTTGCTGTTAATGAGGTATGATTGTTGTTATGGTTATTATTATTCGATGGAGGTGTTGGAATTTTCAATTTGTTAATTTTTACTGTAATACGTCTTTCAAGTTTTTTATTAAGTATGTTTAATTTGGATTTTTCCAAATAATGTTTGTATTTCGTTATTATCAGAGTTATTTTGTTCTCTAATTCATTCAAGTCTATGTTTTTATCGTTGTGATATATATCATTAATGATGTAGTTTTTTGTTTTGAATATTACCCAAAAGGTTTGTTTTATTTCTAATTTGATGATTTTTTTATAGATGTTATCGACAAAAGCATTATTATTGGTGGCATTAAGGAAACTATTGTTAAAAAGATTGTCTATGCCTATTGCTAAATTTACGAGATGTTTAGGGCAAATGTTACGTTGCAAAGAATTCTTTAAATAATAAATTTTGCAATAACAATTAATTATTTTCATTATATAAGAAGCATACTTATTTACACTATTCACAATTAAAATGTATGGTAATTCAATGACAGCACGTTTTATGTCATGATACATACCCACGCTCCCATCACACGCATATTCATGCATAGAACTCATAGAATGGTTGATATGGACATAATCATTGCGGTCCATGTTATAATATTATTATACAATATATAATTACTAAGGAGATATTATTATAATATAAAGGTGTAATATATAAAAATATAAAAACAACTATTCTCCCATCATTTACTTAACATCACAATATATATGATAGTTTATAAAAATTTTTTCTTCAAGCGACGTTTCGTGGCATTGCCACATTATCAAGCCCTGAAAATATGCAAAAAAAAAACATACATGTATGACATAACGCGAATATGGTACATCAACACTCAACTACCGTACATTATATAAAAACTTATGAATTACCTTACAATCCTCATACTCATATGATCCTTATCCAATATAATATCAATCGACTTAAAAAAGTCTCGTCTTAGTGTTATGTCTAATCTACACACATATAATTTTAATGTAAAAAAACAAATAAATTCAATAAATAAATTATGAAAAGATTACAACGTACAACTGCACTATTTATTATTATGCAAAATTTACTATTATAGTGTATCTATAGTTAATAAATGTAATTACCTTGAAAATAATGAAAGTATTTTTTCTATATGAGCTGAAAACTTTTTGGTTATATTTCTCCATAATTGCTCTGTCTGTTACTACTGATGGGTCTAAAGGTTAATGTCTATATATCTAGTTTGTTTATTAGTAGTGCATAGTGGGCTCCTATTTTTTGTGTATCAGTTTTGAAATTTACTGCTGTGTCCAAATTTTTTGTTATGAATATGGATTCCAAAATTTTCCTTTTGTAACTATTTTTTTCATAAAATAAAATGTCGGTTTTTTTTTAAAATTGAATTTATGGTTATTATTTATAGCATGTTGTGCTAATGCTGTTTTATTGATATTTTTTATGTTTTTGGTATCTGAATTATGTTGTCTGATTCTGTTTTCAAGTTTTTGTTTAGTTTCTCCGATATATATATTATTACATGTGTTGCATTCTATTTTATATATTAAATTACTTTTTTGCATATGGTCTATTATCTTATTTTTCTTGTTTATTATGTTCATGATTTTGTTATTATTAATTGGGGCTGTTTTTTTTATTAAAATCAAATTTTTTGAGTTTATGAATTATTTTATTGGTGAGTCCAGGTATGTATGTTATTCTATGGAACATCTTTGGATAATTTATATTATTTCTCATTGCCGTTGTGTTATCTATGTTGTCTATTGCACCTGTTATATTCTTTGCATGCTCTATAACATTTTTATTATCATTATTAATGTAAAAATCGGTTATTTTCTTTTGAATACTTATTTCTTTTATTTGTTTATTTTCTATTATTTTGTTACTGGATTGTGTGACTATTTGGTTTATATGTATTTTATCTTTATTGTTATTTTTTGTATTTAAATTTTTGTACCAATATTTGTTAATAATATGTTTAGGTATGAAATTATCTACTAAGATTTTATAAATATTTGTTTTAATTTCTTTAATGTATTCTATGTCAGTTGTGGCTATTGCTTTGAATACTAGATTATTTATAGTGTTTAAAATTTGGTGCTTAGGGTGTTTGCTGTGGTAATTAAGTAATCTATTAGTTTTTGTTGTTTTCTTGAACCATTTTGTTTTTATGTGGTTATTGTCCAAAATAATGGTCATGTCTAAAAAGTTGATGGTGTTATTTATTGATTTTTCAACTGTAAATTCCATTTTATTATTGAATCCATTAAAGGTTTGTACTAAATTATCGACATGTTCATTTTTAATTATAATTAGCAAATCATCAATATATTTATACAAAGCTAATGGTTTATTTTTTAATTTATTAAAACATTCATTAATTAAATGATTTAACCATATACCACTAAAATTTACACTCAAGTTCGAACCCATTGGTACTCCATCTAATTGCCTATAATAATGTTCATTATACATGAAATAATTATTATGTAAACATAATTTAAGCCCTTCCATGTATATCTTTTTATTCTTTATTGCGGTATATGGCTCTATATCCTTCCATTTATCATTAATGACTTTTAAACATGTGTCTATTGGTATATTCGTGAATAAACTTTTTACATCCAGGCTAATCAGTGTGTGATTAATTAAATCATTAGGTTTAAATTTGGATAAATGGTTTTTTAAATCTATGGAGTTTTTTACGTCATACTTGTTATTATTATTGAGATGTGATAATGTTTTATTAAAATAAATATTAAGCTTTTCTATGGGGCCATTTTTTCCATTTATTATTAATCTTAAATTATGGTCAGCTTTATGTAATTTTATTAGTCCATGAGCTATTGGTGTGGTAAAAGTGTTAGGTGCTATATTATTCTTTTCTTTCTTGGTCATATATCCAGATTTTTCTAAGTTGTTTAGATATTTTATAATGTTTTTGGCTATATTATTTCCTGGATCTGTTCTAATTGTTCTGTAAATTTTTTTATCATTTAGTAAATTAAGAATTTTTATATCATAATCTTCTTTATCCATTATGGCTATCTGCTTAGTTTTATCTGATCTACAAATATAATGTTTGGATTCTTTTTTATAAATAATTTTAAATGGTTGATGTCTTTATTTATGATGTAATCTAATGCCGAAAAATTGTTAATATTTTTATTTTTATATTTATCTATATAACTATTGAGTGATATGTTGATATTGTTTCTTAAACAGTTTTTATGGTTATCTGTGGTATTGTCATTTTCAATAATGGTTTCTAAATCTGCTATCAGTCTAATAATCTCTTTGTTAAGTATGTGTTTGTTGTTGTTGATATTTATGCAAAAGTTTTCCCCTAATGATAAAACATTTAATATATTAGTGGGTATATTTACTTTCGTCTTATTTATCACTCTATTACTTATGTGTAATGATTCATATTGATTAATAACTTTTGTCCCTGTGTTGTTATATGTTTTAAATTGTGAATCGGCTTTATTGTCTGCATTTTTTATGTATATATTGTTTGCTGTTAATGAGGTATGATTGTTGTTATGGTTATTTATTATTCGATGGAGGTGTTGGAATTTTCAATTTGTTAATTTTTACTGTAATACG
The DNA here is from genome assembly GCA_003667255.2 of Euschistus heros. NCBI lineage: Eukaryota > Metazoa > Arthropoda > Insecta > Hemiptera > Pentatomidae > Euschistus > Euschistus heros. Next base: position 329,345 of record RCWM02000477.1, on the reverse strand, counting down.
TCTTTCAAGTTTTTTATTAAGTATGTTTAATTTGGATTTTTCCAAATAATGTTTGTATTTCGTTATTATCAGAGTTATTTTGTTCTCTAATTCATTCAAGTCTATGTTTTTATCGTTGTGATATATATCATTAATGATGTAGTTTTTTGTTTTGAATATTACCCAAAAGGTTTGTTTTATTTCTAATTTGATGATTTTTTTATAGATGTTATCGACAAAAGCATTATTATTGGTGGCATTAAGGAAACTATTGTTAAAAAAGATTGTCTATGCCTATTGCTAAATTTACGAGATGTTTAGGGCAAATGTTACGTTGCAAAGAATTCTTTAAATAATAAATTTTGCAATAACAATTAATTATTTTCATTATATAAGAAGCATACTTATTTACGCTATTCACAATTAAAATGTATGGTAATTCAATGACAGCACGTTTTATGTCATGATACATACCCACGCTCCCATCACACGCATATTCATGCATAGAACTCATAGAATGGTTGATATGGACATAATCATTGCGGTCCATGTTATAATATTATTATACAATATATAATTACTAAGGAGATATTATTATAATATAAAGGTGTAATATATAAAAATATAAAAACAACTATTCTCCCATCATTTACTTAACATCACAATATATATGATAGTTTATAAAAATTTTTTCTTCAAGCGACGTTTCGTGGCATTGCCACATTATCAAGCCCTGAAAATATGCAAGGCTTCCCATCTCCCACTTAAGTCTTGTGAATCTTTCTCACAATTTTATCTTGACTTATTCTGAGAAGGTGGCCGAATCACCTCAACTTCTGTTCCTCCAAATTGTTTTTTGTGGGATTTATTTTGAGGCTATTTCAGATTGTGTTATGAATCCTGTTATCATTAAATCTGGTATTCGGAATTTGGAGTGATCAATCAGTTTATTTAGAGATTCAATATATAACTTTTCATTCATTCTTTTATTATAAAATTTATTTTTGATGGATAAGCTGTTAAAAGGGAAAATAATTTGAAAGTGGTCGCTACCTAAGGTTTCAGAGGAAAGTGACCATGATAATTTGTTAAACAAATCAGGTGAGACAAAAGTGAGATCTAAAATGGATGGTCTGACTCATGGGGAGCTTATCGGAGTAACTACATTAGGTTCATATAAAATAATGTGAATCTGTTTCCTCTATGTCAAAAAAAGATTTTGGCTTTTTTATATATTCAGTTGGTTTAGCCAGGTTTCCTGAAGTAAGGTAGCATAATATTTATTTATATTTAATATGTTTACTAGTTCGTGAAAGTTGTTATTTATACTCCAGCAGTACATTGAAGAATTTGAAAATCTAATTTATTTGAGAATTTTTTGTATAAGTAGTTAGGAGTAAAGGTTAGGCAATTGTAAAATAATGGTTACTATTGATTTAAAATCGAATTGGCTTATCTTTCTTCTCCTAATTTAAGTAGTATGTATATTAAGTGAAATAACAATAGTTATTAAGTGATTATATGTAAATCATTCTATTCTGTACACATATCGTCATTCTCTGCTTTGTTAAATCTCGCAATAATATTAATTATCTCTTAATTATCTTGAACAAAATTATAAAATGTTTGTCCTATGGTATTAATAGTTTCTAGTCCTTTTCTAAGTTTTTAATTTTTTTGTATTAAGATGTAGTGGGGATTAACGCAACTCCGGTATCCTGAGTTCAGTAAAAAAAGGCACTCTCACGCTACAAAACAGTACACTTCACATCTACTCTTACAACATAAGGTCATACACAGTACACGGGCAAGGGACTGTGATGCTTGGTCGATTTGGATCGAGGAACCTCCACGCTGAGAGGCACAAAGGAGGTAGTAAAAAAAGAAGAAGTATTAAGATGTTTAACATGTTTACGTATTTTGAGCCAGGTGTAGATTTATGTGGGTTTTCATAAATGTTGAGTGTTTTCAACTTACATGGACCAGCATAATTGTCTGAAAAATCAGTCAGTTCAATTTGTTCTTCCGCCTGTTTTTTTTCTAACTCTGTGCTATGCAGTTAAAGATTTTTCATTTGAGGATTAAAAGGGTGTGTGTGGGGCACTGTAAGGGTGTGAATTGTCTTCAATCTGTGGGAGATCTAGCAGCAAAAATTTATTACTAGTCTGGATAGGGAATGTGTCAGAAGCCTCTTAATAACTTATCAGTCTAACAGCCATTAATTCTTTAATTTTTTCTTGTCTTAATTTTTCAGGGCAGGTTTTATCATTTGGCTAGTGATTGAGTTTGCAGTTGATACATTTTGTTAACTCAGAGGAATTTTGAGAGGTATGTTGGTTATCTCCACAGTTCATGCACCTCTCACGACCTCCAAATCTCAACTCATTCAATCTGAATCTAACTCATTCAAATCTCTCCCATTCCAATACCTCCTTAAATCCCAGTTAGATGTCGCCAATATGAGTAAGAATTAAAAATTAAGTTAATCAAACTCAGCATAACCGATGCCAATGAATTTCTTCAATAAGTACATCATTGTATAAATTTAAATTTAAATTAGTTTTGCTTTAGACATTTGTTTCCCTAACAATTGCTTTTTTATTTTTCTCATATAAATATAGATTAATAGGTACCGTTGTATAGATTAATAGGTATGCACAGATAGGTAGTAAGGTCCATAAGTTTCCAGCCATTCCTGCTTTCCCTCATTCAAAATGTGGCTTAGGAATGTAAGGGGTCACATTTTGTGGGGCCAAGTATCAACCAACACTATCCAGCAGTGAACATCTCTTATAACTCTAAATTTGAGAACGTATTAAAGTGGGATAAATGCTATGATATTATTTTTAGCTATATAAGGATTTCCAAGAAACCAATTTGTATAATCGTACGCCTTAAAGTTTATTTCTATTTGATTTTGATTTTTTTTTCTTATTTTATGTACCTGATTATCGCTAAGCCTGAAAAACTAACTAACTTTCATGTCATGGTAAAGAATGTGTTTTCTTGATCGTTATTTTCAACTATTACAATAAATGGATATTTAAAATAGCGAAGAGATTTATATTTGATATTTCCAAATTGAGACTGTCTATTGAAATTAGACTTTATTTTATTTTTATTATATGTAGGGAAGGGAGGAGATTTTTCCCCTTCTTTAATAAATCTTGATTTTAATGAAAAGAAAAAAAATATATAGTATTATAAAGGAAAGGACTGGCCTGTTTATCTGAAGCTGCAGAGGATTACTGGATTATGTTGGAGTGAGAATATGAGCGGTTCGCAAAAAGATAATCCAGCGATTTAAATACGGCTAGTATCTCGGCTTGGTTGTTAGAACACCAAGAAGCAAATTTGTACTGCTGTTCTAAGGTGGTCCCTTTCTTTTCAGTCCCAAACCAAGTGCATCCTATGTTTTCATAATCCTTGCTACCATCCGTGTCTATGTCTGTGATGTAATTGTTGCTTGTTTAGAGTTGGTGGGACGTTCTATATCGTTTTGTAGCAGATGTCTGTAGTTTGTAGTTTTTTTTTATGTTGAATAGTTAAAGATCTGTTGTCAAGATAGATTTCGATCAGAATTACAGATTTTGGGGACATTTATAACTTTTAAGAATAGTTAAAATAGTAGGCCATCAAGCATTGTCAAATGCTGCCTTTATATCTAAACTTACCACTAAGTTGTTGATATGTGATTGGAAAAGTGCATGCCTTTACATCAGTATCACTCTGAGGTTGGAAAGCAAATTGCTGCTTGTTAAATATTTCTTTAGATGGGAGAAAGTGGGAGAAAGTAAGTCAATTTTTCACTAGTTTCTCTAGTACCTTACCTAATACTGGTAGCATGTTTAGAGGTCTATGGGCTAACTCATCTGCTTCAGGAATTGAAACTAACCTTCCTTCTTCCCAATTGATTGGAAAAGAAAAAAAGTTCTTACATTTCTACAATCAGTTTGGTAAACATTTCAAATATTTTAACAAGAATAAATAGGTTAATTTTGTCGATTCCCACTGATTTCTTTCATTCTAAATTTTTTATGATATTCATTATTTTTCCTTCCTCAAGTGGTAAGTCATCCATAGAAGAAGGTGGAGTGTGAGATATGATTTCTCAACATTGCGAGTGCATCAGAAACAGAAACTATTGTTCCACATCCTAAACGAAAAGCAACAGCTTCATACAATCTGATACTAAAAAGAAGGAATAATCAAAGTGCAGATGAGGTGAAGCAGCAATTCAAGGACATATTAAAATCCAAAGATTTAAGAATTGGAATGAATAAAATAAATTCCAAAAAAGATTTCCTGATTGTTGAAATCAATTCTGAAGAAGAAAGAGGAATAATCACTAAGAAACTAGAAGAATATAACAAATTCTTTATAAAATTATCAAAATGAAGAAAGCCAAGACTTATTTTTAAATACATCATTGAAGATTTGACGATGGAAAATATAGAGGAACACATGGTATAGCAGAATTATGGACTGCAAATTGAAAGTATCTGCATTTGCAATGCTCCTTCACTCAGAACATTTAAAACACTCTTCTTCCTCTCAAACCTGACACTCTTTTATGATATGGATGTCTCACAAGTATGTAATTGAATAATGTAATCATAAAGTATGTTAGACATGAAACATTAGCATACATTTAAAGTTTGTTTATGATAATGTTTTAATTCTTGTAAGGATAATTTTTGATTTTTGATCTTTTTCTTTTTAATTATCATTTTTTGTAGTTTTTTTCTTTGCAATTGTGTTAATAATATTAACTCCTATATTCTGCATTTCTTTTTTCTTTCTCTTTTTTTCTATTTACAGTTTTTTATTTTAATCTATTTTTTTTTTTAATTTGTATTTGTTCTCATACAAATTTGTATTCACTTTTATCTATGTTGTATTATTTTTAAAATCTCTCGGCCAGTTATAATCTTACTTTGTGTTATGTATGTTATTCTCAAGGGACTTTGTCCAAGAATAAAGTTTTTTTTTCAATTCTATTCTATGAACTATTATTTTCCTGAAAAACTCAAGATCCAAAAGGACATATGCTGTCATCGAAACAGATACAATTACCAAGATTAAATCACTCAACAACAAGATTAGTTTAGGTTACAACAAGCATTGGGCGGAGGACTACTTCAGGATCAGAGGATGTACTAACTGTTGAAAGTTTCATCAAGGGCCAGGGTCCCACTACATGTCCTCAATGTTTAGGTTACCACTCTATTAAGGACTGTAATCAGCTAAGTAAAAAATGTCCTAATTGCTCAACTTACAACCAATATCTTAAACAAGAATGATTTAAAATTGGCATCAACCACTCAGCTTTTGATAAAAGTGTCCCTCATACATCATAATAAACTCACTCAAAACACACTACTATATTAACAAAACTACAACTTACTACAAAATTTCATCATTCATTCAAACTCGAATAAGGACTTAAAAATACTACAGGTATCCATCATTCTAGAATTTGTACGTATTACATAAATCACTTTATTCAAGACAAAAATATTGATATAATCCTCATACAAGAACCTTATACTAGAAACAATATTACAGGTTATAATCATCATATTCAGATTTACTAAACACATGTTTCCAAGCCTAGAACTGCAATAATAATAAACAATAAATACGTCAATGCAATCTTACTTACACGACACTGCGTCCTAGACTTTTGCACAGTCGAAATTACTACTAAGCAAAACAAATTCCTATTTTTCAGCGCTTACTTCATATGATACCTTAGACCTTGACAATCACCTTGCCAAAATTTTATGTATTATAAATTATTATAACAACCACTAAATTATTATTGGTATAAACTGCAATAACAGATCAGTCTCCTGGAATGACATCAAAATTAATCTTAGAGGTCGAATTCTAGTATTATTTACCATTACCATCAATTTGAGCTTAATACATAAGCCTTCTGAACTGAAAACATTCAATGGTTCAAGAGGTAAGAGTAATATTGACTTGACTATATGCAGTAACAAAATGACAAGATTACTGAAGAACTGGAAGATACTTAATGACAGTAACTTTTTGAATCACTATTCTATTTACTATGAAATGACCTGGCAAAATGGCAAATATAACTTATAAAACAATTTAAGATACTTGAAACTAATACTAACTAATACACCACATACAGATTCAGAAATCATTAGGTAAACACTGCATTAAGGACTGTAACCAGCAAAGTAAAAAATGTCCTAATTTCTCAACTTAGAACTAATATCTTAAATAAGAACAATTTAAAATTAACACCAACCACTCAGCAACAATTATGAAGTTGACAACATTATTGAAATATTTAACAAAGCTGTAAAACTAAAACCTGCAACATGATGTTTAAATTAACTAACACCAGATTAGTAAAATATTTGGCCTGCAGGCCTGTGATATTTATTATTTTTCCAAATATCTGTATATTAGGCACCAATTGATTCTTGGAAACATTACTGTTCTGTAGAAACTAACCCCTGGAATTGGTCTTATAAATATGCAGCAAATAAATTGAAAAACCAAGGTATTATAGGAACTAACAAACAGACAGTAATGAACACATGAAAGACTATAAGGAAACAATGACACACCTATTAGATAGCTTGATTCATGACAATTCAATTGACAATACTCAAGAACAGATTACAATAATGGCTACCGTAAATATACCCCCTGCTTCAAATAATTATAATCTCGTTGAACGAACTGAAATGCTACTTTGTATCAAGAACTTAAATTAAAAAACAAAACAAAAAAAACACAGAACACATGAGAAATTCAATACAGACATTATATAACAAATACAAATATTTATCTAAACTTAATTATAATAATTCATCAACTGATCTAGCTCAAAAATAAATTTCCGATAACCTGGAAAAAAGGACTTCTATATATAAAACCAAAGAGATACTTTAACAAGTTACATCTAATCACAATCCTTCTTATCATGAGCAAAGTCTTAGACAAAATTATCAACAACCGACTTACCCACATTTTACGACAAACAATTCACTCAATAAAAATCAATTCGGATTCATTCCCCAAAACATTACCATCGACACTCTCTATCATACCAAATTGTTCATAGAATCAGCAATCAATAATAAAAGTAATTGTTTAATACTGCAAAGCAAAGTTGACATATCCGGAATGTTTGATAATGCAAACCTGGATATCTACCATAATGTATAATCTCTGGAAGTGGCAATGCCCAAGAAGTTTATTCCAATTGAAATAAAGCTTCTTTCAGGATCGATCAGTTGAAATCAGATCTAACAACTTCACAATTACAAAGAAATTGTCAATTGGCACTCCTCTAGGCTCTTCTCTCTCATCGATGCTCTGGAATATTTTAATCAACTCATTATTCGATTTAGTACTAGCAGACAATGAAGAGATAATCATTTATGCATACGACATTTAACTACTTGTTAATAGTAAACTATTGCCCCCACTTACAATTAGTCACTAATCAAACTATAATCATTTTGGAAAAATGGGAAACAAAAAATAAACTCGAATATAATATTGACAAGAAAAAAATACATGATTTTTACCAAGAAACAAATTATTCCAAATTTAAACATTTGACTCTATCCCAAAACACTTGTGCAAACTGAAACCATGATATATTTAGGGATTATATTAAACAGGAAACTAAATTGGAAAACACACAGAAAACATCGTTAACAAAACATTAAAAACAGTAAACGGATTAATTATCACTGTAAGAAACACATGGGGCCAGAAGACAGAGGCACTAAAAATTATCTCCGAAGGAGCTATCATCCCAAAACTCCTTTATGCCAAACCCATCTGGGAATGACTGCTCCTGAGAGCAGATAAACCAATCAATCTGAAAAAGCTTCAGTGAGTTCAGATATTGTTGGGGATAAGTAAAGCATCAGTAATGCACTCCATCTTAGGATGCTGCTTGTGTCCTTGCAAGGATAAAGCTGATTTTTTTTTTTTTTTTTTTTTTTTTTTTTAAGAGTTTCTTCACATATGAAGGTTTTTTCACCCAAACTCCTCGTCCAACGCCCTCCTCCATTCTTCCCTATCGACTGCATCTTCCTCCCTCAACCCGTGTCCAGCCATGCTCTCCTCCACTTTGTCCCTCCATTGGGTACAAGGTCTTCCTCTCCTTCTCCTTCCCTCGGCCTCCCATTCCATTAACATTTTCGGGATCCATTCCTTGTTCATCCTTCTCGCATGGCCATACCACCTCAATCTTCTCTCCTCGATCACCTCCAACACACTCCTTCTCACATTCATCCTCTCCCTTATATCACTGTTCCTAATGCATTCAATTCTCGATATCCTTGCAGCTCTCCTCCAGAAATCCATTTCCACTGACTGTAGTCTTTCTTCCTGTGCCCTGTTAAGGGTCCAAGTCTCAGGGTATTACACTTTGGACTAATGCGCTATATATTAGTTTCTTTGTTCTTTCAATTATGTTGCTACTCCAGAGAAGAGAATTCAGCATGCCCACAGCTTTCCTGCCATTTGTTATTCTCTTTCTAACCTCGGCATTTGTGGTTCCATTTCTTTCCAAAATTGAGCCAAGGTAACAAAATTGTTCCACTCTATCTAGGCTCGCAATTTCAGGCTCTAATATTTCCTCTCTGTCTGTGCTCATATATTTGGTCTTTTTATAGTTAATGTTCAAACCCCAGTTCTTATATTGCTCCGCCACTTTCCTAAACATATAGCTCACATCTTCTTCGTCCTGAGCGATGATTACTTGATCATCTGCAAATAGTAAATGGTGTAAATGCTTGTCACCTATCGGTATGCCCATCTGACCACAGTTCCTTGACCATCCCTTCAGACAAACATCAATGTATATTTTGAATAATGTTGGCGACATACAGCATCCTTGGAGCAATCCTTTGCTGTTTGGGAAAACTTCTGATAATGAATTTCCTATTTTTATTTGGCATTTATTACCTCTATATATTTCTTTGATTACTCCCGTAATGTTACTGTTTATGCCAGCCATATCCAGGGCTTCCCACAGTAGCTTTCGAGGAACACTATCATACGCCTTTTCAAGATCTATAAATATCATGTCCAGTCTCCTCGCCTTGGCTGTTTGCTTTTCTAACAGTTGTCGGAGGGTAAAGATGTGGTCAATACAGGATTTCCCTGCTGTGAATCCACATTGTTCCTCTGCCTGCGAGAATTCTTTTTCCAATTTACCCTTTATTATTCTACCCAGCAATTTCATAATTGGGTTCGTAACACATATCCCTCTATAATTATCGCATACTTTTTTATTTCCCTTTTTGAATACTGGTGTGATATATCCCATTTTCATTTCTGCTGGTATACCTTCACCTGCCAGTATACGATTTATGAGATCAGTAAGTAGTCTGATAAAGCTGATACATTTTTAAATTAATGAACTAACAACAATATACAAAATTGAAATATTTCACTTATTTACTTATATGTATATGTTATTTACTTTATATGTATTTACTTAATATACAAAATAAAAGAAACAAGTAAATTACAGGGACATTGAGCAAAGTGACATTGAAGACAAACTATGAACTAAAATACTAGATAAATCCTGTCATACACACTAAATTAACACAGTATATAGCAGATACAGACACATGAACTACTGACATTTACACAGATGGAAGTAAACACAAACAGAACACAGGATGCACTGTAATCAATTAACTGTAAATCACAATAATTGTGACTACAACGAACTAAACAGACTCGGTCAAAACTGCTCCAATAATAAGGCAGTAAAATTAGCTGTACTTAAGGCCACAGAGTATATTCCAAGAAAGACTTATGTTCATCAACACAAATATACTACTTACACAGACAACAAGACATTAATAGACTCAGTTAATAACCCCAAATCTAATGACTTGCAAACACCTTGATTCAAGACAAATTTGATTGAAATAATAAACCATGGAATAACTATTAAAATGATCTGATTCAAATGTCATAGTGACATAGAGGGGAACAAGCGAACAGATTTACTGAAAAAAAAACAGCTGTTCATGATTCAGACGTAACAATAGAAAACAATCGCATTCCCGTTTCATTTATGAAGAATTGTATGAAAACAGACTTACTTACTGAATGAGACAAACATTGGAACAACTCAATAAAAGGAAAACCCTAACACAAATACATACCAAACATTACGCTACAAAATCACAATACACCAGCAAGTACACCACTAATTTACACAACTGCTAACAGAACATGGACAGACTAGTCACCACCTGGAACAATTTCATTTGAAAAATACAGATACACGTAAATGTGATGGACACGTAAAACATGATGGACGACTGCAATCCACAAACATTGATGGATAGGGACACATTGCAACATTTACAACACGACCACGCATACATCAAGGAAGAAGATCACCCCACATCAAAAACAAAGAACAACAATTGAAGACATCCATTGGAAAATCAACTTGACAACTTGTTATATTTACATTTCTTTTTAGTATTATTATTTTTTTTTTTTTTTTTTTGCTTTAATTCTGTTCATGAACCCTTTAACGGGCAGACCGTGAATTTTGGAATACATTTCTTCTTTTTTTTCCCTTTGAATGGCTATAGCCATGCAAATCCCATGAAGCATATATCATGAAAATCAAGGTTAAGGAAAGGATACTGGATGATAAAGAGTAGGATAATGCGTCAGACATTATGTCATTTATTGAGCAAAAGGCATTAATTATGTGTATCCTCCAGGATACATTGCCTGATGAAGGGTTAATAGTTTTTGGTTAATAAATTTTTGCTATCTTATTTCTTATTCCTTTCTATATGTGTTTATTTTAATTTCAATCCAGAACTCTTAAAATTTGTAATGTATCTTAATTAAAAATAACATTACACCTGTTAATTACAGGTGGTATAACATGTAGTATGAAATATCAAAAATAAACGACCCTTCCATAGGGTTACTATGAAAAAAAAAACAAATAAAAAAATTTGTATATACATATATATATATATATATATATATATATATATATATATATATATATATATATATATATATATATATATATATATATATGTACAAATACATATAATATATATCAAAATTATATTTTGTCGACCCTTAGAAATTCTTTAAATAACTATTCTACAATATTCGGGTGGGTTATATAACCCGAATATTGTAGAATAGTTATTTAAATATATATATATATATATATATATATATATATATATATATATATATATATATATATATATATATATAACTATTTCATTTGTTTTCCTTTCATAGTAACCCTATGGAAGGGTCGTTTATTTTTATATATATATACACATGTGTGTGTTTGTGTTTGTGTGTGTATACATACACACACACACACACACACACACACACACACACACACACACACACACACACACACACACACACATACACAAACAAAATTAGTACAAGGCTGTTTTAAAATAGAAAATCTGATCATGATTCAGAAAAACTGGGTAAATCTTTTTAAAAAAACACTTTAAAGTTTACACAGGTCTCACAAACATGGTCAAAAATTGAATTCAATAAAAGTATAAATCTTATTAATATATTGATTTTAAATCATTAAAAAACAAAATTGAAGAAATGTATTTTAATTATTTGTTTAAAATAAATTATCAAAATAGCCTACCTTAGATCTACCCTGAACATGTTTTCCAGAATTAAGTTGAATCCATGCATCCCAACGATGCCTATAAAGAGTAATTCTATTCCATTGATTAAGTACAATAGTTTCTTGAGACCGCACAACTCCTACACCAGAGCCGCAATCAAACCTACAGTAAAGCAAATATGAAAATTAAACTGATTCTTTTTGTGAACCATTCAATTGGATAAATGACTAATGTACTAGCTAGTATTTAGATTATGATTGTTTGTAATAGTTAAGTGCAAACGGGTATCTATATTTGCTTAATATAATCATTTTGAGAAATTTAGAAATAAAAAATATAAATATGATTAAGTAGAAAATTACTGAAGATGGAGAACCTGTAGGAGATGATAGCGAGATAAGTATTGGAAACTTAGGGTAGCAAACGAAAAATTTTCAGTGGGTTTACTGTTTCAATGAGACAAATAAGCTGTTAAAGTTGAAACATAAAATACGTACATAGTAAAATTAATATAGATAGATAACTTAAAAATATGTAGGTGTAAAAATTAAACAAAAAATTATACCAAAAACTAATGATAGGTAATGGTGGGAAGGTAATAGATATAAATTAAATATAAAATTAAGAAACTGATGAAATAAATATATGCAAAGTCAGAAGTAAAAAGAAATCAATGAAGCAATGAAATGGGAAGAAATAAGAAGGAATTAATACAATACGAAAGTTCAAAAGAAAAAACTGAAAGAAATTACCTTTAGCCCAGACAATCAATGCTCAAGCCAGGTGGTTTTAGAACATGATTGTTAACAATTTTTTCTCCAAGGTTTTATGTGTTTTTTTATTGTGCTTAATCCAAATTTTAGATTTGCTGCCTTGTGAGAAGTCGGCTTCAGAAAAAAGTCTCAACTATTTCATTTTTCACTTTATATATCTCTATATATGTTGTACTGGTATTTTGGACAATTTATAAAAATTTAAGTGGAAGGTTTGAATTTGAATTTATTGCCAGTAAAAGATTGCTGTCAGGTCAGTTTTAAGAGTTATTTGCCAAAAAAATATCTAAGGAGGTTTTTAGGTGAGTCTATGACATGCAGGTCCAACCAAGTTTCGGACCCACTGGAGTGATGGGTGGGGTTTAAAAGGTACAATTAAGAGGCGAAGGGAAAAAAAAAGAGATTTTCTAGATACATTTTGTCGTAGGAGTCAGAAATGAGATTGGTATTCAGGTCACTGGAAATAATTATATAGGAGTAAAGATGAACATAATTGTAGAGTAGTATTCATCATAGTAGGGATTGAGAGTTAATGTGACAGGGGGTTAGGATATTATACATATTGATAAGGAATTAGGGATATATAGGACAGTAAATGAAAGGATAACACTATAAATGGATGGAGTTGAAGATGCTATAAGAAAGAAAATTAATAATAATAGGTGAACTAAATATGATAATGTAAGACAGACGTATAAATACTTAAATAAATATCATAATGTAAAATTAAAATATAAATAGTAATACTTAGATGAATAATGATAAAAGAATATGAGATAATTACAAATAGGTTCATAAGTGATAAAGAAAAATAAACAAATGAAGAAAGTAAAAATAATAAAAATTAAACAATTAAACAATTAAAAGCTATACCATGTGAAGAAAAAATGAAAGATATCTTGGAAAGCAGACATGAAAGAAAAAAAACCAACACATAAAAAAAAAAAAAAAAAAAAAAGATACATTGAATACAAAAACAAAAAGCATAAAAGACTGAGGAGGGGCAGACAGGAAATGAGTAACAAAATGTCAGCCGAAGAAATCTCAAAAGGTCCAGAGCCTGGTCTATATAGATCAAAGGCTAGCCACAAGGACTTGGCAAAAAAATTGGCAGCAAACAAAAATGTGCTTGTTAGCAAATGGGGCAAGATGAAAAAAAGGTAGTACGGGAAAACCTTAAAGTCCGGGACGCAACAGAAAAACTAAAAATAGGGACCATAGTGTATTAGAAGGAAGGATTGTACAGGAGTAAGGAGGTAATATGGCATGAGGGTCCTTTCAAGATAATCATTATTTGGTATTCAAAAGATGAATGGAAATACGAAGGGCAAGGATGCGTAAATTTTTTGGACTTCAGAGAGTGGAATAGAAAGGTACCAAGGAAGTATTATTGTTGAAAACTTGGATAAAGCCACCTTATCTCAGAATACCAGTAAGTTAGTACCCTTGGGAATCACTCAAAAATAAATCTCTTCATTTTGATTATAAATATGGGAATTCGATAATCTCTTGATCCTTTAATACTTATACATGGAGACTTTTTATATTGCATTCTATTGTTTTTATTAGTTAATATTTTTTCTTTACAGAAAATATTAACATAATAATATTAATATTTCCTTTACAGAAAATATTAATATTATGTTTTGATTAGGTTAATTTGTAGATCATTACACAACCAGATAAGAGCCTGGGCCCAGAAGTTAGGGGTCCAGTGCCTTACCAACTAAGCCACCAGCCCTTTTCTTAATAGTCTTCCATAATATTATTTAGTTTATACAAACCTAAACTCCACAAATCCTTGATGCAACAGAAGGGCCATAAAATCACCAACAAGGTCATCTCTTTCACCAGTTAAAAATAAGATGCCATCATAGACCTCAGGTCGAAATTCTATTTCTAGCTGAACATGTTTATAAGCAGCTTTAAGAGCAGGGAAAGCAAGCCAACCCTGACCAGAGAATCTAGGGATTTGAATATCCACATCTGAAACAAAAATGTTTTATTATAATGATATTATTATTAACTATCCAATGTTCATAATTGGTATTTGAGACATTATTATTATTAGTAATTAAATATATTATTAACATTTAACAGGAAAAAATCAAAATTAACATTTTAAAAGTTATTTATTAGTGGTGGTTCAGAAATATTGGACCTGTTATTTTGTGGGCTGGCTGAACAGCGTCCCTGTTACCGATATTCAGAAGTAAAAGGGAAAAGATACTTGCGTACTCACTTCAGTACTAGGAACAACATTCATACCTATTACCTTCTAACCTACTGCGTAATACCCTAGACTAGTATTTCTTACTTGTCATCTCTACCTGTTACCAGACACTTGTTTACCTAAACCAGTATTTTTACTTCTACTCTCGTACGAGTATTTTCTGGTAAAATGTCAGCCGGTCTTCATTGTATTAGACACTCTTTCATTCTTTTTTATTTTATTATTGTTACTTTTAATAATCATTAAAATAAACTCAAATATGCAATCTATACATAAGCAATCATATTATTTTTGCTAGTCATAGATCAAATAAAAACTATGTATGCTGTTATAAAACATCTAACATCTTAAATAATAATTTGCCAATTATTTACTATCTTGTTGATAATTCATTAATGTTGTTAATTACAGTTTTATTAATTGTAAAATGGTGAATAAATAACTAATTTTGTGAATAAAATGGTTGAGGATGATAAAAAACGTTTTATGGAAAAATTGAATTTTATAGAAACAATAAAATTGAAAAGATTTTAAAAAAATAACCATACATATATTTATTATATATTTGGCAATATATCCCTGTTACTGAAAAATGTCGGTTTAGACCATCCCTATTATTTATAGGTGTCATTGTAATTGACTCAAATTACAAACGTAGCAAAAGTTAATAAAATTAAACAATGAGAAATGCCGATTTCCAAAGAATATACAAGAACTGTGAATAAATATAAACTCAATAGATAAACTTGAAATATTAAAATCTCTAAAATATTTCGCAACCAAAGTATTATTACAAACTTAATTCCATATAAAAAAAAAATATCAGGGAGTATTTAAATGCCATTGTCTCAGTTTATAATCTTAAAACAAAACATGTAAACGAATCTTATTTATGTCGTGAATAAATATTGACTCAGGGTATTAATAAATTTTTATTTTATGTTTATGAAAGACTTTAATTGTTTCATTTAAGGAGATTAATATAAGTTATTATTTTTAAAAAAAGGGATAACTCCCCATTGTTCATTTTTTTATTCATTTACTACTACATGTTTCAGAGCTAATCAATTGCTCCATCCTCAGGTTCTACAATCATTTATGTTATATTTACAATTCGTTACTATATTATTATTTCACTTTACAATATTTGAATTTTTTACCTTACACTGTGATATTCTAACTTGGTTATCTTATTTACACTGACACCACTCATTGCCCAGTTCATTCACCAATAAAATGTGAAGGATTATGTAAGTGTGAAGAGCTGTGAGATAGACTGAAAACTCTTAAAATGGCACATTTCACATGTTTGGAAAATCCTGGAGGTCTTCCAGTTCTTTTATTTTTCCCGTAGTGTTCTGGCCCTAAATTCAGAAAGTTTTTAACAAAACTCTGGGAGCAGTTTAACTCGCGTACCATTTGCCTATGTCATACCGCCAGTTTTTAGTCAATAATCCTTCGCTTCTCGATTGCACTTAGTTGAGTCCTGCGTAGCATATTTTGAAATAATAAATTTCATTAACAGTCTCTGTTCGATGTGAAAAGGTGAACTGAATTTACAGTCTTTCATAAATTATTATTTTTTAAAAAAGGCATAACTCGCCATTGTTCATTTTTTTTACTCATTTACTACTACATGTTTCAGAGCTTATCAACTGCTCCATCCTCAGGTTCTACAATCATTTATGTTATATTTACAATTCTTTACTATATTATTATTTCACTTTACAATATTTGAATTTTTTACCTAACACTGTGATATTCTCACTTGGTCATCTTATTTACACTGACCCCACTGGGCAATGTTCAATCATTGTTTTTTGTTTATTTATTATCAACATTCTGGCCTATTTAATTTGGTTCCTATTAACCATTCCATTTTCATTCTATTAGCTGTATTATCACTATTATTCACATTTTTTTATTATTTTTAATTATTAATGATTTTATTCTTATATAGACTATTTATATTTTCAATCTATCTATTAATTTAGCATAGCTTGAACCAATTTTATGTGTATCTGTTTTGTAGTTTACAGCTTGGTCTATTGTTTTATTTATATAAATTGTTTCCATTATATTTCTATTTTTGGTTTTTTTTTCTCATGATTTAATATGGTTGTATTTTCAAAGTCAAATTCATGTTTCAATTTGTTTGTTTGTTCACACAGTGCAGTCTTATTATTTTTCTCTTTGTTATTTGTTCTTTTACAGTCATATCTATGCTGGCTCACTCTTTTAATTTAATTATGTTTGGTTTCACATATGTAACGCGTTTCACAATCTTTGCAGTTTATTTTATAAATCAGATCTTTTTTAGTCCACTTGTCCATAATTTCTGTATTTCTTATAATTTTATTAATTTTACTATTGTTATATAAAGCACCGTTAATTTTAAAGTTTTCATTATTTAATTTATTTATTAATTGTCTTGTAAGTGTTGGAATGTATTTCACTCTGTTATAAGTTTTCTTTAAAATTATGTTAGATGTTTTTGGCATTGTTTCTACTGTGTTCTCATTTATACTATTATTAAGTTCTTCCTCAGTACTGTGTTTTTTATGGTAGAAGTCAGTGATTTTCAATTGTTCATTTATCTTGCCTATTTTACAGCTTATTTTATCTGTGTTGATACTTTTTTGTTATTATTTCCTATTTTAATTTTACCATTTTTGTCTGTATTTTTATTATTTCTACTAATGTTTTTATCTTTTATTTTAGTTTTATTTATATTTTTATACCAACTTTTATTTATTATCTTATACGGGACCATATTATCTTTTAGGTTGTTTATAATTTCTTGTTTGATTTCATTTAGGTATATATGATCTGTTAGTTTTATTGCCGTATTGATATAATTATCTATTGTGTTTAGTTTTTGGTATATGGGGTGATTACTGAAAAAGTTTAAAATTCTATTGCTGGATTTTTCCTTTTTTATCTATTTAGTATTTATAGCGTTTTTATTCTTTATTATCAATAAATTTAGGTATTTTATTTTGTTATTAGACATTTCTTATTTAGTAAACTTAATTTTTGTATTCATTTTGTTGATATTATCGTATAGTATATCCATTTCATTTTTATTTTCTGTTATTATTAACAAGTCATCTATGTATTTAACTATTAATAATGGTTGATTTATTATACTATTGTTTAAACATTTTTTCATTAAGTGGTTCATGGTGATTCCACTTATGTTTACCCCTAGACTAGATCCCATTGCTATTCCATCTATCTCTCTATAAAAACTATTATCATATTGGAAATAGTTATTATATAAACAAATTTTTAAACCTTCCAAATACATTTTTTTATTTTTAATTGTTGTATTTGGTTCAATTTCCTTCTATAATTTTCAGGCTCAAGTCTATTGGTATGTTAGTATATAAATTTGTTACATCAAAACTGCATATTTCTATATTTTGATTATAATCTAATTCATTCAGTTTACTTTTTAATTCAAAACCATTTTTTATATCATAGCTATTATTATTATTGAGTGCATTTAGTGTATTGTTGAAGTATTTATTTAATTTATAAGTTGGTCCATTTATATTGTTTACTATTAATCTTAAGTTTTCCTCCTTTTTGTGTAATTTTATTAATCCATGAACTGTGGGGTGATATAAACTGCGCAAAAATGAATAGGGATATGCCTTATTTATCCCTTATCCGGTCATTTAAATTAAATTAGCCAATCTATTCAATATTAGTAGGGTACAACTAAATAGAAAATACAAACCAAAGTCAAAACAATTGTTAAACCTTTTATTTATAACAAGTTTTCTTAAGAAAAGTAAACATGAAGATTTGTCATTTTGTAAATAAACAGCTTTTCTCGTATTTTAATCCAGTAATACTTTCAATAAACATGGACAGACATCATCTTGAACCCGAAGTTCGCGAAATTATAGTGAGAATGCGTTATCAAGGTCATCGACAAGTTGATATTGCAGAGGCGGTTGGCGTTTCCCAGAGTGTCGTCTCCCAGGCTTTAGCTCGATTCCGAGAGACTGGGAGTGCCAATAGAAGGCCGGGCAGTGGATCACAACGTATTGCAACTGAAAGAGAGGATAAAAATATTGTTATCACTGCCAGGAGAAACCCTTTTCATAGTGCACGCCAGATCCTCAATGAAGTTGAAGGTGTTTTACCTAGACTTTTATCAAAACAAATGATTCGTAATCGTTTGTGGGAAGTTGGCCTGACATCATATGCCCCTTAGAGACCATCTGCAGCAACAGCTCGCCACCAGCAGCTCAGAAGAATGTGGTGCAGCGAGCGACTAGAAGAGGACACAAATTGGAATGCTGTGATGTTTACCGACGAGTCGCGTTTTTGTCTGTATAGTGACAGCAGATGCTGAAGAGTCTACAGAGATCAAGGAATGCGAACAATGCCCCAGTTTATTGTGCCTTCAGTGCAGTTTGGAGTAGGTGGTGTAATGGTCTGGGCTGGCTTTTACACGGTAGGACGGACCAACCTCACAGCTGCTCGATATGCACATAAAATTATTGAGGAATACCTCCCACCAACTAGGGATCTCATTGGGAGAGATTTTCGATTTCTGGATGAAAATGCTCGACCTCATAGAGGAATAGTTGTTCATCAAGTTTTAGAAAATCTGGGAATTTCCCGCCTGCCCCTTCCCCCATTGTCTCCAGACCTCAATCCTATTGAGCACATGTGGGGCGCGTTACAGAGAAGGCTTTATAATCATCATCCGCCGCTAATTGACCTTCAACAACTGAGTGCAGCATTGCAACATCTCTGGGGTGAAATTCGTCAAGTAACCAGTGACAACATTATTAATAGTATGCCTAATAGGTGCACACAGGTTTTGGCTAACAGAGGACATTATACAAGGTATTAATTGTTTCCAAAAACTAATCTGTTCAATAAAACAAATTATGCAACTAAAACCCATTAATTGTATTTTATATCAGCAAAAAACATTATAATTTCTAATGAATACTAATGCAGTTTATAATAAAAATAATGTAAAAATGGTAGGCAAAGTAAATAACACAAAATTAGCAATATCCCTATTCATTTTTGCGCAGTTTATATTATTTGCTGCCATGTTGATTTTTTCTTTTTTATTAATATATTTTTCTTTCTCTAGTTTATATAAGTATTTATTTATTTCATTTATGTAACCCTTTGTTGGATCCAATCTCAATTTACGATATGTATTTTTATCATTTAGGATGTTGAGCTTTTTTTCTTTATAGTCCATTTTGTACATTATCGTTAATTGTTTTGTTTTATCTGATTTTATTATCATTATTTCTTTATTTTCTTTCAAAAATTGCTTCAATTCTTTTATGTCTCTTATTATTTTATTATCTATTATGTTATGAATTTGACTTTTATTGTATTTATTATTATTTTTATTTTTATTTAAGAAGTTATTTATTGTGATACTTATGTTATTTCTTAGAATATTTTTATGATTATCTGTTATAATTTCTCTACTTATTATATTCTCCAAGTCTGTTATTTATTTTAATATATCTTTATTAATTTTTATGCCATTACTAACATTATAACAGAAGTTTTAACCCAATGATAAGACATTTAATTTGTTAATCGGTATATCTATTTTCGTTTTATTAATAAGACTGCACTGTGTGAACACACAAACAAATTCAAACATGAATTTGACTTTGAAAATACAACTATATTAAATCATGAGAATAAAACCAAAAATAGAAAAATAATGGAGGCAATTTATACAAATAAAACAATAGACCAGGCTGTAAACTACAAAACAGATACACATAAAATTGGTACAAGCTATGCTAAATTAATAGATAGATTGAAAATATAAATAGTCTATATAAGAATAAAATCATTAATAATTAAAAATAATAAAAATGTGAATAATAGTGATAATACAGCTAATAGAATGAAAATGGAATGGTTAATAGGAACCAAATTAAATAGGCCAGAATGTTGATAATAAATAAACAAAACAATGATTGAACATTGCCCAGTGGGGTCAGTGTAAATAAGATGACCAAGAGAGAATATCACAGTGTAAGGTAAAAAATTCAAATATTGTAAAGTGAAATAATAATATAGTAAAGAATTGTAAATATAACATAAATGATTGTAGAACCTGAGGATGGAGCAATTGATAAGCTCTGAAACATGTAGTAGTAAATGAGTAAAAAAATGAACAATGGCGAGTTATGCCTTTTTTAAAAAATAATAATTTATGAAAGACTGTAAATTCAGTTCACCTTTTCACATCGAACAGAGACTGTTAATGAAATTTATTATTTCAAAATATGCTACGCAGGACTCAACTAAGTGCAATCGAGAAGCGAAGGATTATTGACTAAAAACTGGCGGTATGACATAGGCAAATGGTACACGAGTTAAACCGCTCTCAGAGTTTTGTTAAAAACTTTCTGAATTTAGAGCAAGAACACTACGGGAAAATAAAAGAACTGGAAGGCCTCCAGGATTTTCCAAACATGTGAAATGTGCCATTTTAAGAGATATATTAAAAACTGGTGCTTCTTCTGCCCAGATTGAGAAATGATTTAACCTTGGATGTGATGCCAGTTTAGCATAAAAATAGCAATCATGCTCAAGTATTTAAAATTGGGTATCATGTTCAGAATCAGCAGAAAAAATCCTATATGGACACCTTAGGTTCTGTCAATCAACCAATCAAATCGGTTACTCATAGTGAGTCAAGGCCTCCTGTAGCACCAACTACCAGTCAACTCGGTGTTTTGCTGCTGAAACATTGCTGTTAGGTTCTGTAGCATTCAAAAAGTTTACTTTTGTTTATTTGTGGTCCTAGGATGGACAATAAGGACAAATTCTGGCAATAGAAGGTGGGGGAAGAAGATAAAAGGGGCAAAATTAGTAACACTGGGAGAAGTCCTAGTCTTCGTGTTAACTTCTTTGAATCCATTATATAAAAAAAAAAACTTATTAATGTAAAGACATCAATGAAAATCCAAACAATCCCTAGTTACGAAACCAGCAAGTGGATTTCAAATTTTCATTCACCAATAAAATGTGAAGGATTATGTAAGTGTGAAGAGCTGTGAGATAGACTGAAAACTTTATATGGACGGCATTCAGTAGAAGGGGACCAATCCACAAAATATGCAAAAATGAGCTAGAGGTGGTTTTGGATAGGACAGGAGAACCATCTCTTGGTTCAGTTATTTAAATGGAAAAATGGAAGTCGGAAAAACTATTTGAAATAGAATACAATGTTTCTATTTCAAGAAAAAGAACCAAACTATTTAAGATTTTCAATGTGGTTTGGTTCTCTTCAGTTAAATGCTTTCCATATATCATATCATATTCTTCTACATATAGAAGAAAGTATAGAGCCGATAACTAATTAATACACATGACATAATTCTATTTATTTTTTTTTTACCTCATTCCTAATGAAAATATAAAATATTTTACATATACAATTTACTGTCCATATAAAAATATATATTTAAATAAAAATTATTCCGTTTATATTGACCCATTTATTATGCTATATAAGCATATTTACTGGATGAAAATACTTTTCACAGTGTAGAGAACATTCACAGTGTAGAGAACATCTAAAAATGGCATCACTAATTAATATTTTTAATTAAATACAATTTTTACTCAATATGAAAATTTATTAAATAAAGTGATTGACCTTTAAAACTAACCTGTTTTACAATGAGGACCAACTTTTCCAAGAGGACACTGGCATCTTGGAGGCTCAGTTAAGCAGAGCCCTTGTCCGCAATCAAGACAAGGTTCAATCAAACTTTCAGTCGCACCGGTAGGACGAGGTGTTGTTTCTGGATATTTTTGTTCAAGGTCTGGACTCTGACTTGTACCCAAAATGAGTTCAGCAGAAAAAGAGGCATCTTTTTGATAAAGAACATCTTCCCCCATTTCAAGTTCTTCTCTCTCTGGTTCCATTGTTGTATTAAGTTCTAAAAACAATAATGATATTTTCCTTTAAAATTTTTCTTTATCATGTGAAAAACAATAAAAAGGTCTTCAGTACATTAGTATTATTTGAAATAGTTCCCATTTATGCTAAAATACACAATATTGAAATTAATACGTTTTTTGTACAATGTGCTAATCATGTACAAAATTTGTTCGTATCTATTTACTTTTATTTACTTATTAAAGAATAAATATGAAACATTCGAGAAATTTAAGAAATTTAGATTTTTAGAAATGAAGTTGAAAAGCAGGCTGAAACTCAAATAAAAATTATTAAAACAGACAATGGTAAAGAATACAACAAAAAATTTGAGAATTTTCTCAGAAAACATCTCATCTCAAGAGATGTAAAATTCTTAGAGAACAAAGTGATGAAAGCCACACCCTGTGAAGTACCTGAAGACCCTAAATATGAAAATTGTATCGCATTAACCTTTCAAGAAAAATAAGAAGAGACATTTAACTCACTAACCAGCTAACTGTTGGAGCAAGAACCATTTCTTGGTTTTGATGATCAGGCTGTGATCATGCCAACAGTGTTAAACATAAAAAATGAGTAAATAAGATTGGACTCTAATTTTGTTTTATATAATATATCATGTATAATAATCAATTATGTATTTAGAATTATAGGAGAGTGTTAAAATATTAATTCTAAACATGTTTAATGTTAACTTCTTGTAAATATATTAATGATATAGGCACCACATTATAAGCTTTTGTTTAGATGGCTTCTCTCCGCCATATTGTTTGTCTGTTTTGTACTCAGTGATGCCTTTGTTATTCACCCCAACAATTTTTATTAAATGTAATTCAAGAAATTAAATGTTGTAATTTTAGGAAATTACTGGTCCTGTATAATAAGTAGTAGGCATTGTTGTATATTATCATTGTGTTATAAATTTCCATTAATTTAATTTTTGTTATACTTTAGAAATCATTGTATAAGTTTAATTAAAAAACAGGGTCAGCAAAACATAATTCGTTCAACAATGAAATAGGTTCCACTTGAATACATCGTAGTGAATATTATGTATATTTGTTAACAAGCAAGACAACTATGATTGAAAAAGGTTAAATTGTTCAAGAAAATTTAAATATTTTCTGTTTAGTTAGTTATTTCAAATATTGAAGGAAAGATTGTATTACCTTCAATTGTTTCAATTGAATTTTTCAGAAGAAATTCAATTCTTTGTTACACAATTCTAAAATAATGTTAACAATCAAATCAAACTTTTAAAACTAAACAAATGTTTTTTTTTAGACCATACTTTTATTTCTTTCTTTTTTTAATTTTTTTTTTTTTTTTTTATTTTTTTATTTATTGAAATTTACAACTGTATTTACAATATGAACATACAATACATCAAGTAAATTTGATGATAATGTTAAAAATGACTCGTCACTTGTTTTTAAAGCAACTACCCATTGGTAGCATTCTACAGGCTCTATGTAATGAGATACTATATTAGAAGGTCTCGAGGCCATCTTCTTTTCAGGCACCTCGCATTGTGATCTCAGACTTTTTTTAATTAAAATTATTTCTTCAACATCCTCCCACCTTGAGGAGATACGACTCAAAGCCAATTCTTTATATGAAGAAAATCTTCTCAAAAAGCCTCCAATCATAAACTTCGAAATTCTTCTAATACTCTGTCATTCTAATAATTATTGAGTCTTCAAATACTTTCAATCTCAAGAGCCGTTTATTCCTTTCATCAGATAATAATTCTTGCTGTATGAGATGCAACAGTCTCTTCTTGGCATCATCCAGTTCATTTATACATAGGTAGTTATTTTCTCCTCTTATCTTTCGACATTTATTAGCAAATCTTAGCACCCAACCCACGATTTTCAAAATTCTGGAATAGGAAACAAATCTTATACACAGTTCTTTGGTCCAAAACTTAATACAAGGAGTGGAAGCTCCAACGACAATGGTTATCTTTTGTTCCTTTGCTACTTCAATCTCATCTGACGAAGCCTCAGTCATTAGCCATTCAGAAATGTGTAAATTTAACCAAGCTGGGCCCTCTCACCATTTGGATAGAACTAAGTCTCAAGGGCTACATCCTTGAGCCAGTAGATCAGCAGGATTAAGTTTACCAGGTACATGCTGCCATCCTCCTTCTCTACTTGGGGACCTGATCTCCTTCACTCGATTCCATACAAATACTTTCCATGGCTCATATCTTTTGATCCAAGCTAACACAGTAGAGGAAACACTCCTATAAAAACAATCAATATCATTTAGTTCTTATATAATATTATAGGCCAGTCTAGTCCCAACCAAAGCACCTGATAATTAAGTCTAGGAATCGTACACTTCTTTACAGGCGCTACACGTACTTTAGCCTCAATCAGATGAACTTGGACTTCTTTAACACATTCACATAGTAGGAAACAGACAGCAGCATAAGCTGTCCAGCTAGCATCACAAAAGATGTGCAAGGAGATTTTTGCTTCTTTTCTAGGAATATCTAGAGCATATTAGGAAACTTCCAATTCATACTAAAATGGAACTTCATTGATACATTTCAAGAATTCCCCTTGAATCTTTTTGTCAACTTGATCATCCTACTACACCGAGCCAACCAAGTTCTTTGTATCTGGTATAAGTGTAGCAGGTGAGGTGATTCCAATAGGATCAAATATTATTTGAGTAATGGAAAACAATTTCTTCTCATCAGTTCACCACTAACTTGCAACTCAGTTATCTTAATTTTTATGCTGTCATTTTTCCTGTCCCAAATAAGTCCTAGTACTGGAGTGTTTGTAGAGTTTAAAAGTTGTGGATCATTGTGCTTCCACCCTCTTAACTCAAGACGATTCCTAAACAATACCTGGGAAAGAAGTTTACAAACAAAGGAATAAAATATTCAAAGAAAGAAATGCAAAGGCTAGATGGAGGATAGAGGTGCTATCTACTTAAGACTTGCTTTGAAAAATAATAAGTTCCATTCTGGAAGAGCTTGGGATGGAGGGGAAGAGGCTGCAGGAGCCAACTATGATAGAAACAACAGTGACTTGGTAGAGACAAACCTCACAATGTCGACTTAGAATCTTAACACCTTACAGATATGTACCATATACTACTGTTAAATATCATATAACAAGTGGATATTGTAAATTATTAGCTGACCCTAAAGTATCGTAATTCTAAAAGCATTTATAGTTTTATATTTCTAGAATCATAATGATAAATAAAGTATAATAATTAATACCAATAATGATTCTTCACCTAACTGCCACAACATTATGATGCATTGGTTTGCACAATATTATAGTAAAAATCCAGTAAATCAAATAAATCAGACTTCAACAGATGGGGGGGGGGGAGGAGGGCAATTGAGTCACTAGGGGCTATACCTAATATTGATCACCTTCCCCCTTCCTCTCCCCTCCCAATCACCTCTGGTGTGGTTCAGGGCTCCTCAATATCACCTTCTCTATTTAGTTCCTACATTAATGACGTTTATCCCCTCATAAAACATTGTTCCTCTCATTTTTACGCGGACGACTCACAAATTTACCTATCTTTTTTCCCTAGTGAACTGCAGGAAGCTACCGCAAAGATGCAAGCTGATCTTGACACAATATCCTCTTGGGCCTTTGCTAATAAATTGAAACTGAATGCTAGCAAATCCAAGGCTATTGTGTTGGGCTCTAGGGTCCTTCTCAACTCCCTACCTGGAATCCCTAATTTCTCCAAAGACTCCAATCCCATAAACTTCCACTATTCCGTTACGAACCTCGGCATTATCTTTGACCAAACCCTTTCCTGGAAAGATCATATTTCCCTTATTATCCGCCGAACAATTTCCACTCTTCGACTCCTAAACCGCTCCCGTAAATTCCTCCCTCAATCAACTCGTCAACTATTAATTTCTTCCCTCATATTCCCCCATTTTGATTTTGGTAGTGTGGTGTAAGGAGGCCTCTCTGCATCTCAGGACGCAAGATTGAAGAAGCTCATGAACTGTTGCCTGAGATTCGTTCTAGGGATATCATGTTATGACCATGTATCTCACCACTACACAAGATTAAAATGGTTATTTCCCTCCTTCCGAAGACAATACTTCCTTGGTTCGTTCCTTTACAAATCACTTTCCTCTCAGTCACCTCCCTATATCCTGAAAGCATTAACATTAAAATCATCTGTGAGTTCCCGCAAAACCAGATCCCGTTCCTCAGAC